>MASP02000075.1:37085-236933 GCA_001693025.2 Colletotrichum lindemuthianum | reverse complement strand
GCGGCGGCGGCGGGGGGGGGGGGGGGGGGGGGGGGGGGGGGGGAAGCTACCCTCTCCCCAAATGATGCCCGAACTGGCACAACACGCCTGCCATCTGCGCATCGGATGCGGCTCGGCTCAGCAGGCAGACACAGCCAGCCTTCGTTTCTCATCGTGACACGGCCTCCTTCAAAGGGACCTTTGGAATCACTGCCGTCACAAGGAGGATAGGCGCGGGGACACATGTGGACGCCCGCGGACGGACGTTGAAGCAAAGCCTCAACTTGATACTGTGCCTCCCAGGGGCTACGCTGCCTGCTTGTGGTCATCAGTTTAGGAATCAATGACAAATCCCGGCCCCCTCCTCCTCCTCCTCCTCTTCCTCCTCCTCCCGTATCCCTCTCCCGTATCTGACTTGGCTCCACCATCCGCTGGCGTTGCCCCGGCGGTGTGTGTGTGTTCTTGCCTCTCGGAGCCGACTCCGTGGTGTAAGAGGCGCCCATTCCAAAGGCATCGTGGGAAATGGACACACCGCCCTAGCCCAGACGACAGGCCTATCTATACCAGCCCAGCCTAGGAACCAAGGACGTGAGGATGGCTTCCGTTCCGGGTGCTGTCGTCTCACGCTGCCAACGCTCACACACCCGTCGACGGTGTCTGCGCCGGCGCCGGAAACCTCACGCTCTTTGTGTGTCGCTTCCTGACAAAACTGGCGCTGGACCTACCTTCCTGCTCCGCGTGTCGGCAGCCGGACTTGCTTCGCTGACGGATGGGAGACGTGTCTAGCGGACGGTTGTAGCGTGCTTCGGGTTTGTGTCCTTGCCCTTCCTCTCGTTTCTCTCTCTCTGTTGATCGCCCGATTTCTTCATCTGCTAAGTGATGCAAGGCTTAGGATGGCGTGGAAGTCTATTGAACGCCGTCTTTGTACATGTCCAGACGGCGCCGTTGCTCAGACTAAAATGGGGGGGTTTAGGGAGTGTGAAAAGGACACACAAGCCCGTCTTAACTGACGCTCTGGTTGCCCTTTTCGTGGCTAGCTGGCCAGCAAAGTACATCGTGAAGCAGAAAGGAGACGGCGTCATGCGGTAAGACTGGCGGAGAGGATCATCAGCTTGAAGAACTTGAGGGCTCGGACGTTGATGCTAATCCTCGCGGAAAGAAGGAGGGGGTGGGGGGTGGCGGGACGAGACCAACACGAATTGGACACGAAGAAAGCGCGCGTTGGCTGGCTGGCTGGCTGGTTGGGAGAATGATTGCGTTTGCCGCTGTACGCACGCTCGTCCTGCGCGCTCAGATGTTGTCATCTGGACTCTCTGAAGAGAGTAGGGCCGCGGAGACGAGAGGGAAGGGCGAGCGAGGACCTTGGCGGGATGAGGTAAATGGGCTGGGCTGGCGCTGGGATGGCTTGGGCCGAATGACCAGACCGGCAGGCGGGCATCACGGACTTCGTCAGGTTCACGACTTGCTGCGGTACACGTCGCATGCCCAGCCACCTGGCGCGCAAGCAAGGCAGAGATGGTGCCCGGTCCTTTCTACTGCCCTGCCGTGGAGGCCTTTTTTTGAGATGATCGTACGAGGATGCCATGATCAACGATGGCTGTCGGATGAGGGTCGAGGGGAGGTTTGTGCTGCTGCAGGCCAAGTTGAGGAGATTTGAGAGACGACGGGCGCTCGAGGACTTGCGTTGCCTGGCGGCGGGTGTCACTTGATGCCCGCCCATTTCGGATGGCTATTTTCGTCTGCCGCTGACAGCGCAGCAGAAACTGCACTTGTGCAGAAACCGGGAGGGAAAGAAAGGCCGGACGGGCTGTTGTTGCGTGTCTTGTTCATGCGCGCTCGAGCATCGCGTCTCGTCTGTCCCCCTCCCGGAATTTCTTTCACACAACTTTTCTGTGGTTTCTGCTGTCGGCTGTCGTTGATGTTTGATACTCGAGACGTATGCTTCATGTATGTCACCACGTCAGGAAAGAGAAAAACCTGCTAATCCGCCATTTCCTCGGGAAACCACAGACCATCGACACCGTCGAAACTGCCAAATCCCATGCTACTCTCCCTAGCACGTTGCGATACCCCCAAGCGGTGGTTTCTTTTTGGGGTGCTTGTCCATCTCGTTTCGTTCGTTCGCGCTCCGCTCCGTCCGTTCCAACAGTCGACGCCGGTTTCGAGACGGAGGCATGGGAGTGGCGGTGCGCCGCCGCCGACGGTTCTGGTGCTTTTCGTTCCATGGTTTCTTTCTTTCTTTCCCCTCTCTCTCTTTTTTTTTTTTGGCGAGACGTGCTTGGGCGGGAACTTGATCTTGTCCGTGGTGTTTCTTCGTTCCCGCGGTCCGGGGCATTGATGGTCGCGGGGGCCGGTTTTGGAGCTATGCCGATAGCTGCGCGCTTGCGGGAGGGTATCTCGTCGAGCGGTGGCATTTGTTGATGAGCTCGGATATTGACTGGTGTCGGTTGCGGAATCTGTACCTCACAAAAGGAACGAGGAAAGATTCGGGTTGCTGTTGAGGTTGTTGATGTTGGATTTGCCTCGATACTTTGCTGGTTGTCGAGATAACGTCTCGGGTGGAGTAGCAAGTTAACAACAACGGGGAGAAGGGGGACGCAGTTGCTTTCTGTGTCTTCGCGGCTCGAATTGATGTGAATGTGCGAGATGAAGCTGCGTGTATACATAATTTCGTGAGGATCATGAGCTCCAAATTAGACAAATAATCAATGATGTCTTCAGAACACAGTCTATCGACCTTGACCTCGAAGCTCTGTAGCCCACGACCTTTGCGGCCCCCGTCATACGCAACGCCTCGCGATTCATTCTTTATGTCGAGTTATCATTCCTTGACGACGGCGGCCCCCCACCCAAGCACTGTCCGACAAACAAGTTCCCTCCGGATAGATGCGACGGGGGTCGTGGGGAATGCGAGCTTCTCTGCTCGGCATCCAAGTGGGCGAAGAGAGGAGCCGAGAAGCGACAATGAATGACGTGGTACGTAGAACAGAATGTCGCGGGAGGGTTTTGCTACGTTGTTGAAGGGGGGGTTAGATGAAAAAAAAAAAAAGATGGCAATGTTTCGCTTCTTTCGACAAGCTATAATGATCGAAATCGAGAGAATAGCTGCCAACGGTTGTATGGAGATAACACAGCCACATATCAATGGGGGATATTCAAGGCATTGAACAGTGAGTGCACGTGTCTTTGGTCTTCCTCCTCGCCCACTGACATCAAACAAGACCGGCCAGTCAAGACAGTCATCCATCGCAGTATAAGATCATCACAACTACACACCAAAGCTTCAGAATGTCATCCATTACTACAGGTAATCGCCCCATGGGCTACTGGTATACAGTCATCTATCAATACCTTACTCCACCGTCGAGCTGTCGACCTAAGAGCCAAGCCACCTCAATCTTGACCCGTGGATGAGCGTCAGTCACTAGACCCCGACGTCGAAGCCTCTAATGTCAACCCCCTTGACATGCGTCGTCGAGGTCGTCCTCGTTCCCTCTTCCTCTCAACTTTTGTTCAACCTGGTCCACGTTCTTGACCATGCCTGGAAATAAAGATGACGCAAACCCAATGCCCAAACGGGCAAATAAAAGGAAACACACACAAAATGAAAACTTCTGGCGCGACGCCAGCCTAGGGGACACATGGGCGTGTCCAGGGTACCTTGGATCTAAAACCCCCTTCTACTTGAACGCCGTTTTTGCATAGAGTGCGCAGTATGCCGCCGCATGGATATAAAATCATCTCGCCACCGGGAGGTCCTTCTGGCAAAGATTTTACCAGCGCCGGGAGCCAAGGGGAGCGTCGTTGGCGTTGTCTATGAACATATTAGCGACTCTGCATGCATCGGAGGAGTGGCGTCACATACTGCCGCCGCCGCCGCCGCCGCCGCCGTGACCGCGACCACCGCCGCGACCGCCGCCGCGACCGCGACCCCAGCCGCCATAGCGACCACCACCACCACCACCACCACCGTAGCGGGTCATCTCGAGGAGACGAGGATCGATCTCTTGATGGGCCTCCCTAAGGACGCCGACGAGCTCACGAGCCTGCTTGGAGTCTGTAGACGAGTAAGCGATGAGAAGAGATAAAAGGGAGCGGGGTACTGACTCTCAGTGGTGAAGAGGGTGATGGCAGTACCCTTGGCGCCAGCACGACCAGTACGACCAATGCGATGGATGTAGTCCTCCGAGTTGTTGGGGTAGTCGTAGTTGATCACGTGAGTAATGTTGCGAACATCTTTGGGAAGGGTTAGCAGACGCCTCACGATGTGTATAGCAACGTTCCAGCATGGAACCAGGTTTGTTTGATAATTATATCAGGCTGTCTTTCACTCCGTCGAAGACGGGGCAGTCCGCATGCGTCAAATGCCATCCTGGAAAGTTCAGTGTACCGGGTCCTCGGGCTTTGGGAATCTTGGGGACAGCTTGAGCGAGTCAAGATATGCCTCATCCACACTTGTACCATTGGCAAAATGGAGGCACAAGAGTGGGAATACGAGCATAGCAAGCCAAAGGCTACACACCAGACCAAGACTCCGCACACAGGCAGAGAGAACCAGGGAAACACGAATACATCAGGCAAGATTGCGCAATCTAGAGAGCCCCTAGACATGAGAGTAAAGCACAGCACAAGGCTGCTGGAAGTTGCCAGGAGGGCTGGGGGGAGATGATACTCACCAATACCACGCGATGCGACGTCGGTAGCCACCATGATAGGGCTCTTGCCGGTCTTGAACTGGTCGAGGACCCAGTCACGCTCGTTCTGCTGCTTGTCTCCGTGGATGGCTGTAAAATGTAAGCTTTGGCAAGAGTGCCTGTCTGAGGGGTGACGTACACAGCGCGGGCCATCCGTCTTGTCGCAGGAAGCGGGTGATCTCGTCAGCAACACGCTTGGTGCCGACAAAGATGAGAACCTTGTTCTCCTTGGAGTCCATCGACTTCTCGAGGTGCTTGATCATGCGATCGCGCTTCTCGCTCTCGGAAACGACTTCGACTACCTGGGTAATGCGGTGGTTGGCAGCCAGCTCCATGGAGCCGATGTTGACCTGGATGAAGTCGGTGAGGAAGTCAGAGGCAAGGGCGCGGACCTCCTTGGGCCAGGTAGCGGACCACATGAGAGTCTGACGGTCGGGGCGAATCTGGCCGATAATCTTGCGAATCTGGGGCTCGAAACCCATGTCGAGCATGCGATCAGCCTCGTCGAGAACCAGGTAAGTGACTCGGCGGAGGTTGGTCTTGCCGGCCTCGAGCATGTCTATCAGACGACCAGGGGTCGCGATGCAGACCTCGACACCTCTCGACAGGTCGCGGATCTGAGGGCCCTTGGGGACACCACCGTAGACGCAGGTGTTGCGAATGCGGGAGGACTTGCCAAACTTGGAAATCTCCTGCTGGATCTGGACAGCAAGCTCACGAGTGGGAGCGAGGATAAGGACGATGGGGCCATCGCCGGGGGCCAGGAGGGGCTGTGCGTTGATGTGGACAATGGCAGGCAGGCAGTAGGTGAGCGTCTTTCCGGAACCCGTCTCGGCAATACCGACGACGTCGCGACCAGAGAGAGCCATGGGCCAACCCTGGGACTGAATGGCGGTAGGGGCGGGGAAGCCCTGGGCCTTGACCTCGTCCATGACATATCTGGGGAAGCCGGCCTCGTCGAAGGTCTCGACGGGCTTGGGTACGTCGTTGCCAGCAATGGCCATCTGGTGCTTGCGACGGAAAGACTCGACCTCAGCAGGGCTGCGGGTGGCAACAGTCTCGTGCTCCTTGTAGAAAGACTTCTCGAACTTGGGAAGGGTTGAGAAGTCTGGTAGAACAAAATTAGCGTCTGCATTGCCGCATGGTGCTATAAGATGTACTCACCCCATTCTTGAGTGCGAAGACCGGCTCCGAGGTTGTTCATGCGGTCGCCGCCGCCGCCGCCGCCGCCGCCGCCGCCGCCGCCGTAACCACCACCGCCGCCGTAGCCGCCACTATGATGTTCGTTAGCTAGATGCTGTCTAGTGTAGATATCGCGATGGGATGCGTCGCGTCGCATGCGGTCATCGAAATGCCACGAGCGACGGCAGCTTCGCGAATCAAGGGGAAATCAACACGTACCCGTTGGAGTAGCCACCACCACCACCACCACCGTAGCCGCCATCGCGATCGCCTCTGTCGCCGCGGTCACGGCCACCGCCGTAGCCACCGCCGCGACCTCCTCCGTAACCGCCGCCGTATCCGCCGCCGCCGTAGGACATGTTTGCTAGTAGACGAGAACGGGCAAGATGTGATTGCGAGTGGTAGTGTTTGCCGTGTTGAGCGATGTCAAATTGGCAGTTTGAAAGACCGTGGGATAGAGCACGCGAGAAAAGAGCTCTTTTGCTGGAGTGAACCGAAAAGAGACGTGGTTGCGCGAGATGGAGTTTGTGAGATGGGGAGAGGGAGAGGGATGCAGAGAGGAGAAAAAAGCAGGAAAGAAAGAAGGCGGATGGTACTTTTTGCACACGGCGTTTGTTTGGCTGGGGGTAGCAATTTTTTTCCTTCCACTGCTACCAAAAAAAATTGGGCGGCAGGCGCCTGCCTACCTGCCTGTACGGATACTGTAGGGACCAGGGACCCTGCTTAAGGCGAAAACAGTACGTACCCGGCAATTCCTGCAAGTAGGACCCGCTGTTGCCTTATCGTGTCGATAAGATGGAGAGATTATGACTCGCGATAAGACACCAACGCAGTACGATCCGTGGCCCATGACTCTCACCCACGCAGCCTTGTCACTCGTTCGGTTTGGACGACGTCTCCAGTTTCTCAGACTTTTCCCACGCGGACTACTGTACCGAAAATTCCATCTGGCCTCAAGTCTGGCACGTCGGGTCCTGCCAACAGGGTTCTTCCGACCGACAATATTCTTTGGTATATCCATGGCCCGTAATGTTTAGACATATACAGCGTACACCACATCTGTCGAAGGAGCATCAGACGACAGGGCACGCAAGGATAAATTGCTTTACCTGGCGTTCCCAGCGATATTCTTGTCAACTTGCAGACTGGCAGACTGAATCGTGTAAATGGCCCCTTTTCTCAGTGCAATCAATGCCATGGTGTGTTTGAGGTTCATTTGACGTGCAAGCCCATGCCAACGTGACTACCCAACCTTCAAATGTCACTTTGTTACAGACGCGCCTTGTCTATTGAATGCATACGCATGGCATGTCAAGGCCTACGGGATACCTTATCACTGGAAAGGGAACATTTCCCAAATGCCGATTTCCATCTGCGTTGCAGTCAGCGGCAAGTCCTAATTTTTTTTCCGCACTCGAACCTACCTTTGTTGCGTGGATGAAGACCTTGACGAGGCGCTCTATGCTCGAAGGACTTTGGAGAACCGCATGCCTCTCGATCAACTCTGTCGACAAGTCAGCAAGCTTCTCAGCAGACTTTGGGAACAATTACCTGAGCCAGTTTTGACAGCTTGGACATAGTCGTCGGCGACGTAGTTCTCTATCCACTTCCAGTAAGTGTTGCCATCGCGCTTCGACTTGACATCGCCGTGGAGCTGTTTTGCCACCGCCCCGTACCCAAGCAAGCAAGGAGCAAGCGCCATCTGGAGGCCAATCCAGTCCTCACTTTGTCCGACGTCGAGGACATAACGAGTGTAAGCAGTGCATGCTGTCTTCGTTCAGTACGGCACCCATTGTTTGGACAACACGACCAACCTTGATGCTCCTCAGTGGCCTCAATCTCGGGCACTGTGATACCGAAACCCTCGCAGTAATCGATGTGCAAACTCATCTCGCGCGCAATGTGGCTCACGATGGCAGCACCCTGCGACATCAGCATCTGTCAGGTATAGTTAGGCACGCAGTGTCACTCACAGCGGAAATATCGGCAATGCTTTTCGCCTTGTAAGACGCCAAAGCATTGGCTCTGGCGAAATGTACCTAGAGATGCATCAGTTGAAGTTGCTGCGATAGTGACAGAGTAGGCACCAAGTAGAGGTAGTCCTGAATGAGGTACTTCTTGAATGACTCCAGCGGCAGAGTTCCGTCTCCCAGAGCCATGACGAAGGGATGATAGATAAACGTACGCCAGACGTTCTTGACATCCGGTCTCTCCAGCACGTACTCAATAAACCTCCCACTTCACCATGTCAATCATCCGGTTCCTTTAGCACTGTGTGGGTGGCACGTACGGCGCGAAGGGAAGGACCTGCACAGAATGGAAGTGGTTCAACGGCCCATGTCCTTTGCCGTAGCCGGGAGCGGTCCTGATAGCAGCCTCGATATACCGACAGGCGGCTCTCGCTGCCTCCGGGACACTTAGTCCTTTCGCCAGGTTGGACGCGATGGCGGCTGTCGATCGTCAGTTGCTGCGACCTTTTCCGATGAAGAAACTCACAGGCAAGCGAGCATCCCGTCCCGTGGGTGTTCGTTGAGCTTTGGTACGGGCTCTGGATGTGTAAGAAATCGCCATGGCCGTAGAGTACATCAACCACGACAGCCTTGTCCTCTTCCGTGTTGGCGACAGTGAAGTCCGCCTTGAACGGCGCGTGACCGCCCTTGACAAGTACCCATTCCGGGCCGAGACTGTGGACGGACTTGGCCATTTCCTCGAGGTCTTTGACGGACGTAACCTCGACTGGCTTGGACCCAGCGTCCTCGAGAAGCAGCTTCGCTTCCGGGATGTTGGGCGTCAGGACGGTGGTAAGCTTCAGCAGCCCTTCGAGAAGCTCGGCCACGGCTTCTCTCGGTAGGAGTTGAGCCCCGCTGGTAGCAATCATGACCTGCGCTCGTCAGAGGAGCGGCTCATGAACTGTGGTACAGACGATTGACCGCACGCACCGGATCAACGACGACTATGGGAATACGGTGTCTCTTGATGGCCTCCACGACAGTTCCTATAGTGGCAGGAGATGCCAACATACCTTCACAGCGGGTGAGAATCTGACCCGGAGCTGCGTTGACACTGTAGCACTTACCAGTCTTGACGACATCGACCCCAATGTCACCGACACAAGCGTCAATCTGCTTAATCAGGAAGTCTTGCGGGACATGATGGATATCGTGCACGCCGGTGGTGTCTTGTGCCGTGAGAGCCGTAGTAGCCGTCATGGCGTAGCATCTATGCGCGGCAACGACCTTCTGGTCGGCCTCAAGGCCTCTACAAACCGCCTCAGTAGGCGCATTTGAGTTTATGAGGGGATTACTCACGCTCCGCCAGAGCTATCCGAGCCGGCGATGATCAACACCCGTCCCGAAACCATGATGACTTCGCCGTTGCAGTATACTAATGTCGGTTAGAGGATAAGAAACCTCGCAGAAAAAATCGTCTAGAGTTTGTAACTTGATGCACTTGAGCTTCGGTGTTGTTCCAGCCGTGGGCTGTTGGTGTCGTAGATGTCACTCTAGGTGGGGGCGGGGCATCCTTGCACCCGACTGATGTATCCGTGAGGCACACAAGAAATTCCCATCGTCGAGCGTTCTTGCTCACACATCGTGCGCCTTGCACGCCTAACAACCAAGATTTTCGCAGGGTGTGAAAATGACCATCTTGTGGCTCACTCTTAACGACGACACTGAACACGAATGTGACGAGATTCGATGGAAACTCTTTACGATACAACTGACTTTTGAATTGCCCTTCCTTTCGACGCCCAACTCCTTGGGAGTCGATACGCAGACGGCCGCCCGACTCCACCCAGCCCTTTGCTCGCTTCCAAACAATCGTGAAGGCCTCTCTCTTGACCAAACCCTCTGAACTGACGTATCCACCACCAAAAGTGCTGAGATATAGTACACAAACATTGAATCATCAAAACGCTTCGTTGTAGCCACCAACGCATCTTCAAAGTTCCCACCGTTGTCGAACCGTATGTGAAGTAGTCGTGAAATATGCCCAGGCTACAGGACAGCGATACAGTTGGTGTCATGACCTCAGGCTGTATCGTCTGTCTCGGCCGAGCTCTGGCTATCCAATCGCCCCGTCCTCGTCTGCCGAGTTTCCCTCTCTAGCTCGGACGGGTCCGAAATGCTTCGTTGCCGCTCGGTACGGTTCTCATCGCCGGACGAGGCCTCGTGGTCCTCGTCTCCGTCTTCCTCCTCGTCCTCGCTGTCGCTGTCTTGGTCGAAGACGATCTTTCGGAGGATACTCTTATCAAACATTTCGATCACCATCCGCCTAATAGGCAGCCGGTAATGATTGTATTCGAGCATCGTCATGACGCGCTTGAACATCTTGGTGCACCTGAAACCAGCCACCTTGTGTTGCTTGATCCGCATCAACTCGCCCATGGCCCTTTTGTACAGCACCATGTTACCGAGATCGACAACTAGATCGAGAATGCGCTTGTTGATGGCAGCCTCGTCGGTGAGAGCCGGCAAGTCTTCCTTCTCCAGCGGCGGCCGAGCCTCAGTCGGAGGCGGCGGTGTCAAGTAGGTCTTTTGGGTGTCGGGAAGCGGAATCTTTGAAGCAATGACGTGCTTCCACGGCTTCATGGAGAAGAACTTGGACAAGTTGTTCGGAATGCAGAAGCCCAACGACTCCCCTCTAGGCGACAAGTTGCAGTCCCATCCGCATTCTGACAAAATCTCCAGGCCGTGAGCCGATCTAGAGACCAGGCCTAGGACAAAGAACGCCGTGCCACGCAGGCTCATCACATCGTGCTCCTCGGCAATCTTGACAATGTCTTCTACCACGTCGCAAGACTCGATAAACGGAGCACCCAGCTCCATCGAACCGACGTTGCCCACCGCCCACATGGAGGCCTTGACCTTGAGCATGAGCTCGGGGTCCTCGGACTGCATTCCGTGCTCTTTGATGATGCTGGCAAACTCGGCAAAATGCCCTTTGTCGCTGAGCAGCTTGCAGCCCTCCTCTGTCCGAGCGAGCTCGCGGTAGAAGTGCGGAGGAATGTGGTTCTCCGGTTCTGCCTCGGCCTGAGCATCGTCCACCATGTTCATGCGGTTTTGATGTTCCTCTGGATTCTCCAAAAATGCTTTCGCCAGGCTCGTTTCAATGACACCGACGTACGAATCGTTCCTGCCCAGAAACCAGTCATCCATCTCGTTGCTGATGTAGTCGACGCCATCGAGGTAGTGGTAGCCGATAGAAGAAGACAAGAAACGAAGGAGGAGAGGGGCGCCGATTTCTCCCAGGTGGTCCATTGTTGGACGGCATTGGACGACGTACTCCAGATATGCCTTCTTGTTGCACGCCTTCTCGAGGATCTTAACCGCAGTCCGGCAAACCTCCACCTCGGGGTCGTAAAGCTGGTCCACCAACTTTTCAATTGCCCATTTCCAATCCATCTTGCCGTGGGATGGATGCGACGCGTCGAATGGCCTAGTCGCGTACTTTCTAAGCACGTTGGTTGCTATAATTCGAATCTCTCGCGTCCCTGACGTCAGTGCCTGTTCGATGAGCACTCGGGGGTGCCCAGGGATGCTGTAGTCAAAATTGGCAAGGAGGAGCTTGATCAGGTCAGGGCGTTGCCTGTGTCCGAGGATGTGGTACATCATGTTGAACATTCTCCACCGCTGCAAAAGCTCCAGCCCTTTGGGGTCGCTGCTGAGGACACCCAGCATGGGAAAGTAGCCAGCACAAAGAGTGCTCTGCAGTCGACCAGGAGAGAACATGGGGTCTGCCGAAGTAAGCCCACTGCTCTGTACAAACTGTTAGCCTCAATATCTTTAACTTATAGTCCAAGAACCTACTGGGTCGCATTGTGCAAGGCATTCCGCAATCTGCCTGAGCAACTTATGATCCTGCAAAAATTGGTAACCCTCTGGTGAAGAAAGCAGAGTGTGCATCAGAGCACAGCCGACTCTGACGTACTTCTGAGTGTTTTTATTACCTGTGAGATCTGAAAACCGGTGCTTAAACGGTCGATAGAAACTCATGATCCTGTTCATGAACTTGGATATCCTGTTGACCTCCTCTAATCGTTTGCCATCGTGTAGAGGGCCGTCGATGATGCGGGATATGACATCCCAGTTCCACTTGAGGTAGTTTGAGCTGTTCAAGACATTTGACTCGACCAGCAGCTGCCGGATTGCGCCCTCTTGAACCACAACCCCAGCGTTGCTTTTGCGATGCATGTCTGGCAGGTTGCTCACACTGTCATTCGAAGGCAGAGTTCCAGCAATGGCGGCTGAAGGAGAGCTGCGGTACAGAGTCCTGCTCACAGAGCTAATCTGATAGACTATACCTGAGGCGATGAATCTGTTGTCGTCACTGAACTGTGTGGCTGCTGAAAACAGTTCTGGGAGCAGAGGCAAGTCATTACTCCAAGATGCAGGAAGAAGCCTGCTTGCCAACTTGAGGACCTCCCCAATGAGAAGGCATGTTTTTCTGGTCAATGCAGGCTCGCTGGTTCTGGCAACTTGGAGAAGGTTCCCCAAAAGACCGGCATCAACAAACGTTGCTAGGAGAAGAGCAGTGTAATGGTCCATGAAGTTCTGCTCTCCGCTGTCATCATCGTGTGGTGGTGCTGTTGCCGACGTCGCTTGCTGATTCGGCATGGATTTGAGGCTCGCAACTCTTCCGTACGTCGTCAACCGACGGCCGGCAAGGAACGAGGAGGCCCACGACGGGGACTTGATGCGCAGCAGCAGGTAGACCAGGTCGATGACCGTCTCCCGGATGGCTCCTTGAGGGAGGACCATGCTCGTAAGCAGGGATTTGATGGCTCGAGAGTCGTGCATGGTCAACATCATCAGACCGGGCCAGCTCTTCAAGATCTTGGTGATAGCCTTGGAGTTCTGCTTAAGAAGGCTCTCGTTGGCGAGGATGATATCTGTGAAAGCCGTGAAGAGAACCTCCAGATCATAACCAGAGCGCAGGTACATCCTCTTCTGCGGGCTGTCCAGAATCTGCATGTAAGACGCCGTGAGAGAATCAGGCGATTTGTAGTTGCCCTCGATGAGCGCTTCAGAGAGAGGCGACAGACCTCCGGAAGCGACTGCGAGTGCGGGATCACGCAGCATAATCTCGGCCAATGTCTCCAGGCAAATCGATCGCAAACGATCCTCATCCTGCTCAGCTACGGCTGCAATGGTGCGCACGACAGCTCGCGAGACCTCCTTCACGCCGTCTTTGACGTCCAAGAAGGCGCGGACAAATTTAAGTGCTTGTTCGCGCTCCAAGTCGGCCTTCCGGTCTTTGATGAGGGATCTTTGCTCTTGTCAACTGGCAATCCTCGAAGGCGCGACGTTGGACTTACGTGATTACCACCACATCGGTATTGAGGCTGCGGATCTTTTTCAGGGAAGAGACGTCCGAAATGGCATAGCGGATTATGCGGTAGCCAGCCGCCACCACCTCTCTGGCCTCGCTGAGGAGCATCACTTGCATGCGCGTGCCAAAGACGGACCAGACCAGATCGTATTTCAGAGTCGGGTGCCTTCTAAACAGGTCCACAAGGCTGTTTCCCCGACTGACGTAGTACTCTGGAGGCATGCCCTGTTGTTCCAATGCCTGAAGGAGTTCAGCTAAGAGGAAGGTGGGCGACTGTTCGGACTGCTCTTCAGCATCGGACCCAGCACCGCTTCGCGACACACTTGGGGGCGAGCGCAGGCCGTTGGAAGGGGCCTCAGCCCTTGGTCGCGTGGGTGTGGACGGTGTCGCCTTCACCCTCTGGGCATCTGCAATCTGTTGTCGTAGTATCTTGATCTTCGTGTTGGCCGCAGTGAGTTCGGCCTCCACCTTGGCCTTTTGCTCCTTGGACTGCTTTGCTTTCTTAGAGTTTAGCGCCTCGAGCATGTTCTCGCTACCGTCCTTAATCTTCATCTCTTTGTTGAGTTGGTCGCGGAGAGCAGCGAGGGCTCGCTCAGAAGCAGTGGTGCTGTTGTCCTCGTCAACTTTGTCCATGGCGTATATGTCGCCCCGAGAACCTGATCGGGGCGGCATTATCTGGCTGCGCAAATCTGAGCTAAAGCTTCCCGGAGCAATGGAGGGGTTGAGGGAGGAGCCTCGCGGGGCAAAGCTGACGCCCGAAGCGCCTAGGCTCCTTGAGCCATTGGCGGCGGCGGCGGCGGCGGCGGCAGCATTGGGGGGCTGAAGGCCACCTCCGGTGGGTTCGCGCTCGAAGCTCGGCCTCGGATTGAGGTTATTGACGCCGGGGGTAGACTGCTGCTGAGGCGGCAATGCCTTGGAGGACTGGTTTGTGGATGCGCCCAGCATGGCGGGTGGTCTATCTCTCTAAGACACCACCTTCTTCCGGTGATTCTCCCAAAATCCTGGCATTCGGGCAACAGTTATGGCGTAAAATATTATGTGTGTCTGGGTAGTCTCGAGACTGTAAGGCTTCGTCGATGTCGCCCTCTCGAGAGGATTGAGGAGCGTCGGCGATGGAGGAGGTGTCGCGATGAATCGAGTTACAATCCGAGCGGTTGAATACCGGAAAGAATCGGTGATCGGAAGAGAGGCGGATGTCGAAGCAGACTCGGCCTGGAGCCTTATGACTAGAGTTGGGTCGCGAGAGACCTGGCACGTAACAGGTGGTTGAGGTCGGTCGGTCAGTTGCAGAGCCAAGCCAAGACAAGGGCAGGTCGTCAGTCAGGGTGGAGATGCGACGGGGTTCAATGCGGAGGATATGCGCATGCGAAGTGTACTGTCCGGATTGGTAAGTGAGGTAAGGTATGCTGCGTCAGGTGTTGGGCTCCAGTTACCTATCGTGAAGCTGTCTGTCGGTTTGCGTGTGCTCTCGGTGTGCGACAATCAGGATGAAGCTGTCATGTAGGGCTTTGGAGTATTGTCTGGCGGAGAAGGAACGGGATTGGCGTTGAACTATTCGAGCGTTCCTGCTCTTTGCGCACCTTTGGGCGAGGCCTAGAAAGCAGGTGAGTAGGACAGTTTGGTGGTCAGTCGGGCGTAGCGGTTATGATTGTGTGGGTGTAGTGGTGCAGCCGTTCAGTGGCCAGTTAGTGAGTGGTACCGATTTGTTAACGACGGGACGCGCTGAACTGCCCCTCTATCAGTACCTAGCCCCTGTAATACGTGAAAGCAGTTCGTCCAGTTGGGTGAAATGGAAACGCCGTGCAAATACAAGATTTCTCGAGCCCTCTTCTCTTCTGTATTTTCCCTGGATGCCCTTTTGGCGACAGATGTCAATAATAGCGTTTACAAGGCTGCTAGACTCTACTTGAAGGTAGGTGGGCATGACATTCGACCTTCTTTCAGAGTTTCTCGAGAGGCTCGAGGTCCGAGGTTCGAGGTTCGAGGTTTGGGGTTCGAGGTTCCCAGCTACGATTTCTGTCCTTACCATGGAAGACAAAGCAAGACAATGCATCTCACCCCGCAATGTCTTCGCTCCTTACACCGAAAACTCACCAAATCCATGTCAGCTACTGTAGGCCGCGTCGGTCGTCACAACGTGTGGGTACGATCTGTAGGTGTAATCTGCATGGTTCGTCTATCTGAGCTAGTGGGCCTGGTGCCCCATTACAGGCGTGGTCACCTGACCACCACCTAAGGTGGTGTGTGCCACAGCTACCTTTAAGGTAGGTAGGTAGCTGGGCAAGTATACTACCTAATTACCGTAAAAAAGGATCCTTGCTGCGGCATCTGGCTCGGACATTGCGTCAGTTCTCGTGGCCGTGGCCATTCTTAGGCAAAATACGCATGGCACTGTTACATGGACATTTGGAATAGGTAACTCTAGTTACCTAGACAAGGTCAGACACCGCGAACAAACACATCACGAGCCTGCCTTTTGAAGTAGTCGCTCATGATACGCTTTCCAGCTCGATAACCATACTGCTTTGCACCAATCGCAACCAAGAAAAAAACACTACGGACTACGTACTATGTATACAACAAGCCTGTCATCCCGTCAACGGCATTCCGTAGCGTTGCATGCTGCAATCACACGTGTATTCACACCGTCAAAGGGAGCGGTGACTTCAGCTGGCCGACGATCCGAACGAGAAAAAGCCAAATCGACATCCAAGTCGCCTCTACTTGCCCAACCCTGCACGGCGTCTCAATTACAAGCAATGGGCGGTCAGAATGGAGTACAAGGTATGTAGGTAGATTTGACGGCCAGTCACCAGCTCTAGACCACAACAAGGGCAATGCTGTCTTACCTGATGCTCCCGAGGAACGTCCTTGCCGTCTGAAGCTGCTCATGCTACAAAGCCCATTGTGAGCGCCCATGCTGAAACACGCTGGCTCTCATCCACAGTCTTTCGACGACTCGGAGACGCCCTGCTGCGACAAGGCCCGTCGCCGACCAGCTGGCAATTGGATCTGGATGCACTCGACAAAGGTGAACAGAAATAATCAAGTCAGTATCAGCAACATCTTGTGGCCATCGACTCTTCGGTCTTGTATCAACATCAGCGAATTGACAGGGACCCGGTCATCAGTCCACCTTACTTTCACTCGAGGTTGCGTAAGTTTCGGTAAGCTGCGGCAGCTGTTCGGTTGCCGAAGTAGTAATTGACAGGGGGCTTCGATTCCAAGCACGGCCAGCAAGGTAAAGCAAACATTCCCATGGCTAAGCAACAACTTGTACACGCGGCTCCCCTCAAATGGTTCACCTTGAATATCAGCCATAGGTATGCAATGGTCAACATTGGCTAGGTAGTGATAGCCTTCACAGCGTGGCTGACCAGATCCCGAACATCGGGATTATTTGTCATACCCAATACACATGAAAACCCGTATCTCACCAACGACCGAAGGGTCGAAGGGTGTTTGCTCGAGCCTCAACACAACATCAACGTGGTTATGTATTCGGTACGCTGTCGCAGAGTGCCGTTAGTGGAATTCGGCTGCCCCCAAAGGGACTTCGGCGGGCTCCGGGGGCTCCACAGCACGCCAATGAGACCATCTTTCCCCACGGTGCCGGGCCCTATCAAGCTGTCGGGCCAGTTCGGCCAGGCTCATTGGACCTCCATCTATCTCCGGGTGGGCAGCAGGCTGAGAAGCAGGCTGAGACTTCAACCTTGTGCGCCTCTTCCATCTGCTCGAGATATCCTACTATATAAACGCTCATCGACTCTCCGTAAACGAAACCTGACTTGTTCATGGCTCTCTGTCCGGACTCTGGCTCGAAATTTCTCAGATCGACATCACTTATCACAGACACCATCTTGTCTTTTGCATTGCAAGCGGTCTAATCTCCTGTCGTCTCATCTTCGTGATACCCTCCCTTGAAAAGCTCACTTCAAACTCACCTCAACTTCTTTTGTGATACCCGATAACCTGCTACACGAAATGCCCTTTCTCGCTTCCGCCCGCTACGGCAAGGACAATGTCCGCGTCTACAAGGTCCAGAGGGACGGCGACACCCAGACCGTCACCGAGTTGACCGTCTGCTGCCTTCTCGAGGGCGACATCGCCACGTCCTACACCGCCGCCGACAACAGCGTCGTCGTCGCCACGGATTCCATCAAGAACACAATCTACGTCAAGGCCAAGGAGAACCCCATCAACCCGCCCGAGCTCTTCGCCTCCATCCTCGGCACCCACTTCCTCGACACCTACGCCCACATCCACGCCGCCAACATCAAGATCGTCCAGCACCGCTGGACTCGCATGATTGTCGACGGCGAGCCTCACCCACACTCCTTCTACCGCGACAGCGAGGAGACGCGCAACGTCGAGGCCCGCGTCTCCCGCCGCGACGGCGTCGCCCTCACCTCGTCCATCCAGAAGCTCACCGTCCTCAAGTCCACCGGCTCCGCCTTCCACGGCTTCGTCCGCGACGAGTACACCACGCTCCCCGAAACCTGGGACCGCATCCTCTCCACCGACGTCGACGCCGCCTGGACCTGGCGCTTCCCGGACCTCGCCGCCGTCCGCAGCGCGGTGCCAAAATTCGACCCGGCCTGGACCGCCGCTCGCGACATCACCATGCGCACCTTTGCCCGCGACGAGAGTGCCAGCGTCCAGGCCACAATGTACAAGATGTGCGAGCAGATCCTCGCCGCCGTCCCCGAGGTTCTCGCCGTCACCTACACCCTGCCCAACAAGCACTACTTTGAGGTCGACCTCAGCTGGCACAAGGGTCTCAAGAACACGGGGGCCGACGCCGAGGTCTACGCCCCGCAATCTGGCCCCAACGGTCTCATCAAGTGCGAGGTTGCGCGTTCGAACCAGACCGAGACTGCCAAGTTGTGAGTGCCACGAGAGTGAGGGAGGTGATGGGGCAGGTGGCGTGCTTTCGTCCTGGCTGGCGTCCATGCTTTTGCTGGTTCTTTCTGCATAACGAGCAATGACATAGAGCAATGATATCAACACGTTCTGAATAAGCTCTTGGATAGCCGTGAGGTGCGATGAATTTCAAGGCAAGACATGGTGCGTGGGTCGAACACGCTCTAACAATGAGTGAGATGACCACAAGATACATACGTGCATTTATCTCGGGCTGGTGAATGAAACCGAGGCAACGAGATACCACAAATACTTAAGAATCGCTGACGGTGTTCGAAGGTCTAAGTGTACTCTCATTCATGTGGTTTAATCTGCGAGTTCTGAAGGAAGCTGCTGAAAACATGACTTGTAAGGTGTATTTGACTACATGGACGGCTGACTGGGTATTGAAACTCTTTGACATAACACATCTTCGAGCTTCCGCGTGGAGTACCTAGTTGGTAAGCAGCACTAAAAGCTTAACGTCGACAACGTAGCGGGGAACAGAATCACTTCGCCAATGTCCAAAAATCTCACTGCCTACAGCCAAATGGACAGACCAAATACAGAGTAACGCTGAGATCTACTAGACTTCAATTGAGATGCCCTTATCCGTACACAATATACACGCCATCACGGCCAACCTCCAACCTCCTCTCCCTCCGTCATCTCTCTCTTACACCGAACCCATCTCATAACCTCTTCGAGTCCGCCTCGCGAATCGCCTTCACCTGCTCCTCCCACCCCTTCTGCCCGACCGGCACGCCGCCGAAGCGAATCACATTCTGCTTGTACGGGTGCGCCTCGCCCTCGAACGCCTTGAGCCTCGCGAGCCGCTTGTCGCGCAACCTGTTCTTGGGCAGCATGCCGCTGACGGCCTTGCGCAGCACCTCGGCGCCGCCGTGCTTCTCCATGAGCACGTCCATGGTCACGGCCTGCAGCGATCCGGGACGCGTGTTGTGTCGGTAGTACGTCTTCTGCCACTTTTTGCGCCCGGTCACGTGGAGCGCCGCGCAGTCCGTCACGACGACGTAGTCGCCGCAGTCCGTCGACGGGTCCCAGATGGGCTTGTGCTTGCCCATGAGCAGCGTCGCGATGCGCGAGGCCAGGCGGCCCAGCGAGGGGGGCGTCACCCCCGGTTGCGTGGAGAGGGTGTCGTGCGGCGCGGCGGCGGATACGTGGTGCCAGACCCTCGAGTAGGAGAGGCGCGTCTGGCAGGATGGCTCATCAGCGGGGATTCGACATGGGCAAAGCCAAAGGGGGGAGGGGAGGGGAGAGATTGGAGCTTACCAGACCGAGAGTCTGCGACATGATGCAGGCTTCAGGCCGTCCCGCCGACTATGACTTCTCCCCTGATTGTTTTGGCGACTTGATCGTTTTCCAATGAGTCTTCGACTGACGGCAGAAGGTCGGCAATTCGTGAAAGTCGTCGTCGTCGTCGTCGTCGTCGTCGCGGCAGGCGGATGGAATCCCATTCAATACCCGAGCTAGCATGGCCATCCCCAAAATTTTGGAGACACGAGGTCACGTGACTCGCGACTGTACCACAGATAACGATAAGATACACTACTGCTATGGGAGCCCAGCCGTCAGCAGCTGCGAAATCCCGGGTTCCGACGAGCTCGGGATCGCAACACCCGACTTCGCTGAGGGGCATTCAGGTGGTCTGGGCGTCTTCCATGGCGGGGCAGATCGATTGCGATTGCGCTGCGCGGAGACGCTGGAAAGCTCGATTTCAAAGCAACCTAGGTAGGAAATAGGTCACTGTTATGAACCAACGATAGCTCGCCATTATTAAAAAGCGCATCTGGTCTGGATTCTGTGCTCGATGATTGTGCATCTTAGACAGCCGCCAGGTCCAACGACAACAACATACCGGTTCCATTGCGTCCATCTTCATCGCAGAGCTCTATCGACAGACAGATCGACAGCTGCGACGCGCATCACCATATAGTAATTAGCGGGTAGAGTCATCCATGCTCTACTCCCTCCCGGAATTCCTCCGCAACAACCGTTCGCTGCTACGAAGCTCGCGCCAGCCAAGCAAGAAATCTTCGAGACTCTTTCACGATGACCGTCTCATATCCTTTTCAGGTTCGTCCATGCCCTGCCGTGTCCTATCCTACTATCGCGCCCTCCCAACAGCGAAAGGCGAGGTGTTATTCACTCCAGCGCTCCTCGGTACCTGAGGAGCAGTTGATTGTGACCAATTCCTCTCCATTCATGCACAAACTCGCCAACTCTTGCTGGTTCTCAGAGCTAATGAAACTTGCCATTATCCGCACTAGACCGTTTTCGCGGTGCCCATGACGTGTGACAGCTGCGTCAAGGACGTTTCAGACTCGTTGTACAAGCTGGGGGGCATCACCAAGGTCGAGGCCAACCTCCAAGACCAACTGCTCTCTGTCGAGGGTACAGGTACGCGTCTCTCCCCAACCTGCTGCAAACTCTGCCCGAGTCCTAGGCAGCCGTCATTTTTTTTCCCTCGTTGGACGAGGAACCAAAATGTCTCTCCGCCGCCGTTCTACAGTGGTTCGCTACTACGGTGGCGATGGGAGACATAGTTTGGGGCGTCAAGAGTCTGTTTGGCTGGTCTAGAGTCTATTCGGCTGCCGCTGCTTCACCTGCACCAACGCGGTCAAGATTGGCGTCGTTTAGTCTATGCGGGCGATAGTTGCTGATCCTTGGCTCTTGTTTCCTGACAGCCGCACCATCGGCCATTGTCGACGCCATCCAAGCCACGGGTAGAGATGCCATCCTCCGTGGTTCGGGCGCATCCAACAGTACGTGACCTAGGCTCTTTCTTCCTCCGGGCCCCCTTGTACACGTCTCTTTGCTATTGCGTCCCGTCTACCTGTTGGAAATGCTACCGCTACTCTGCATTCTCTGTAACCACTTGGTAAACATGAAGTTGGTTCTTGATTCCACCCAACCCGTCCTCTGACTTGTCGGCACGGCCGTCGGCAGATGGTCTTTGGCCGTTACGGCCTGAACTTGCTCGCCCTGATACTTCGCGGACTAAGGGCTTACTCATCAATTAGGCGCTGCTGTAAGCATCCTCGAGTCTTTCTACCGTGCAGAGGGCAACGATGAGTCGGCAAAGGCGGACGACGAGCGAACCCGAGAGGTCAGGGGTCTCGCGAGAATGGTTCAGGTCTCCCCTACGACCACTCTGATCGACTTGACACTCCGCGGCGTCGCCCCCGGCTCCTACCGAGCAAGCATCCGTGAGTACGGCAACCTCGCTGGTGGCGCCTCGTCGACAGGCCCCGTCTGGTCGGGTGGCATTGAGGGCGCCGCCGCCAGGGGATTCTTGGGTGTCTTCAGTGTCGGTAAGGATGGCAGGGGCAGTGCGTACCTCGACAAGCCGTTCCAGATCTGGGAAGCAATTGGCCATGCCATGGTCGTCTCGAGACAAGACGAGTCTGCGTGCCCTCTGAAGGACGACCCGGACACGTTAGTTGGCGTGATTGCCAGGAGTGCGGGTGTATGGGATAACGACAAGACCGTCTGCTCATGCACGGGCAAAACGCTATGGGAGGAGAGGAAAGACGAGGTCGAAAAGGGCATGCTCTAGGCGTCGTCTCGAGTATTCGTTGAAAGCATCTCGAGAGATACATGAAATGGATCACGACATTGGCGAAATTTGTTTGCGTGCCAGACGATCAAGGCTAGGAAACTGAATTAGCTTGGGCGGATCAACAGCGGCTGCAAGTGGAGATGGCAGTCGAAGGAAACAACATCGTACGATTTTTGCGATGAACGTTGACGTTGGACAGCCCCAACCAAGTCGACATATGGAGGACAACCAAGGCTTCCCAGAACAACGAGACAAGAGTCAGGGATCTTTGGGTTTGTGGTGTTAGGAAACCCGATAACCACACCATACAGGTGGGTTCGGCGGGAGGCTGAGTTCCTGCACATCTTGGCATCCAGTCCAGACGCCGGGCTCGGAATATATTCGGACTTGGAACTGCGCGGTTATCACAAACCTCTCCCGGCGGCCATTACTTGTGCCATGACTTGTACGTGACGTATTGGCAGGACTTCGACCTGGTGTTTGGCTAAGGTTATTGGTGTCGTCCGTTGTGCCCGTGTTAACCTAGGCATGCCAAGCTTTCCAAGACCTGTCTCAGCCGGATTTTGCGCCGACCACCTCAACGTTCCCGAATGGTGGGGTCAGCGGGTGAAGCCTAAAGGTCCCATGGTGAATCTTTGAGAAGAACATTCACACATGGTTATGGATACAAGTGGTGCCACGACAGGCAGCCGAAGCCTGACCCAAAGACCGTGGCTACAGCATCGGCTTGACGCAGATCAAGCCAGGAGAAGCACTGATGACGGTACCGGGAGATCCCCCCCCACTGATCGAAGACCGGAAGGGGCGGAGTGCAAGTGACAGGTTGCAGATGAGACGAATACGCGTTTGTGGCCAAGCAGGGATCCAAGACGCTACCTTACTATGTAAGTCGCTGGTCCACGAAGGGGTCGGAGCTGACTTGCCGTGAAGAGATTCATGATGGTAAAATATGCGGCCGGTGCGGCGGGAGTGAGAAAGGTGGCTGATACTGGCGGATTAGGGAGTGGCTGTTGAAGGAAGAGGCGTATAACATGACTGTCTCCAACGAGGCGAAATAAGGGGTCTTTTTGTGAAGAGGAGGACCAAGTTTCAGACTAGGGGTGGTCGAAGTTGAATGCGGGGCTGGTGTACGTTGCCTGGGAGTGTAGGCTAGTCGCGAAAAGCACGTAGGGTAGGCAACAGGAGGAATCGAGTAATTAACCCACGGTGGAGGGTGTTCGTTTTGAGCCGCACATCGAGGTGAAGTTGACAGATCCCAAAGACTCGGAGCGGCACAAGCTGCCTCTGCGCAGTCGAGGTCGGTGATACAGACATGCTGCACGACGGCTACTCAAGCTTGTCGTGGATTGAGTAGTCGTGATGCGACGAGCTACGAGCGATATTGATGGCCCTAAATTCCTATTTGCTGCTCTCAGTGTAGTGGACTATCGAAATTCCCCGGCATCGTGGGCATCGACCTTGACACAGCATCACGAGCGAATTCGTCTGTTCGAAGGGATGCCCAGACTTATGACATTTGATGAAGAGTCCGGGAGAGTGGTGGGAGAGCAACTCGGAGCGAAGCGTCGTGGTAGTAGCGCGTTTGGAGAGTTCACGATAGCTATGCGTCTCGCCGTCGATGTACGGATACCACCTTTGGATAGGACGTGGGTGACACCCATGCCGTATAACATGCGGCTGTACGAAGTAGTGTATCATATGCAATGCAGTGCAGTAAGTCTCTCCTGCGAGGCATGCGGACAGTTGGCTGCTGTCCTTATCTTCGTTGACGGTTGATGGTTGATCGATGACCGGATGCTGCATGGTAAAACATGGTGAAGTTCGTTGGCTCGACGCCTGGTTCATGCGGCGGAGCGGCTATTGGGGTGGGCCAAACCGTCTGAAGTCTTCGGACAGCCATAAAGGGTAGCGAGTGACCTTTCTCCACCGACGCTAGCGTTACAGCGGCAGCTGCCTTTCCAGGCTAAGGCTCTTTGGGGGCCAGAAAAGCGTGGCTCCCCTGTTGATCGGAACGACCCTAGCACGGGACTTTTCAAACAGCCTGAAGGAGAAGCGAGTTTCGCACACCTTTGGATACCTTCCAAAAGACAGGGGTAGTTAGAGTTGGCGGCGCTTCGTGTTCCCAGCTGGGCAGCAGATGCACTTTCGGTCCAACAGACCCTCTCGCGTACGACCATCGAAAGCACACGAAGCTGTCTCTACGTGTACACTAATGATACGTCTGTGCTGGTCTATCGACCTGTGTTTCTCTTCCGTTTTTCTGCTTCTTGTTCTTTTTGCAAATGAGACGGATGAGTAGGACGGCAGGGATAACGTGCAACGCAAAGGTTGAGGTTTGTTGCGCATGCGTGGGTCATATGTCACTGACGATCGGAACTCGTTTGATCCAGTTTAGGTTACCGAGAGTGACGTGCCTCATGTCAGCGGACGTGGATGTTCAAAGTAGGCAATAGTTGGTGGAAGGAGCCCTGGGCAGGCAATGGTAGGCGGACGTCGCTTTCCAGTCACACTAGTCTATGTCTCCGATGAGGAAAGAGGGAGAGGGAGGTTGACCTTCTCTCTGCTTTCTTCGATTGACGCAATGACAAAGAGATTTCCCAACGTCTTTCTGTTCGATCCGCTGATGACAACAACGATACATGGCGTGGACGTCGGGCATATGGTTATCAGGACTAGATATGACAAGGCCAAGACCACTTTCCAACTCGTCCTCTGCGAGTACGTTCCAGTTCCAAGCGACAGCGCTAAACAACCTTACTCGAGGGTTCGGCCCAAGGCCAAGGAGTCTTCCGCAGGAGAGGGAAACGTCAACAAGGTGTGGCTGAGCTTCTTTTCTTCCGCCAAAGCCAAAACTCCTGAACAGATCCCGGTCCCTGGCGAGATCCCCTTCTACTCAAACCGGGCTCCGACCCATTAGCTTTACTGTGTATTACGCCTTAACCCCAGGGCGTTGTGCACCTCACAAAAGACAGTACGGATACGCGTACGATGTACGGACTATCGCCGAATGCTCCAATCAAGTAAGTGCTTACCTCCGGGCGGACAGAAGCACGTCCGTCGTCCCCGACTGCTGAGATTGCTTTACCATGTCTGGGCTGGGCCTCTCCGGACCCGCTGCAGATAAAGTTGCCCAAATTCTGACAAAGACTGGATGAGATGCGAAGCTCCGGACTTGACGCCACAAGGGGAAATGGTAAATGATCAAGCACATCAGAGAAGTCAAGCTGCCAACTTTTCTTGGCAGACCATATTCCGCTGTCCGGGTATGGGGCTGCCCCGTCGCACCACGATGGCCTCATAACAAGTTACCATCAACCGATCACCCTCTCACCTTACCTAGGGCATGTTTAGTTGATTCGGTTGCTTCATTTCTTCATGTCAAATGGAGAAACGTCATGCTACCGAGGGGACGTTGCCAAGCGCTGCCGAACCTGTGCCGCAGACGTGAACACTCTCATGTCGTTGGGCAGGTCTTGAACCCTAGGAGATCATTGTCTGCTAAACGCATCACACCATCTACGCATACCATTCTTCCCACCATGACCCGCGCCGGTGCAGGCATGGGCCTTCTGGTCAGGATAACTACGGTATCTTACTTGTATCCGTACACGCAGTAGTAACGGACCTGCTGACCGCGAGAGTACGGCAAATTGCTGCAAGATATCCGGACCGTTCGGCCTGCACAACTGATCAGAACTCGCCGGCACTCAGAAACCTTCGAGACGAAGCGGCAGATGTGCCAGTCGACAGGGAAATCCCCATCACCGTACAAAGTATAAGTCCGGCGCTTAAGTTGGTGGCACCTGCACTTGACGATCGCGGCACTGTTCGTGTGCTATTTTAAACAAGCAGGCAACGAACGTCATTGACAAGCAGCAGCTCCAGTCGGCTGGGAATGCGGACTGGTGGCATCATGGCGGTCTGCAAGCACTCACATTCGTCACCTTTAGCCCTCGTCCCTAAAATCGAAAAAGTAGGAAACCCCCCCCCCCCCCCCCTNNCAAAAAAAGAGGAAACCCCCCCCCCCCCCCGCGATTGATCTCGACTTGGGATGGGACGAGGTGGTCTGCTGCATCTGCATCGGCATCAGCAGCTCCATCTTTCAGCCACGAGGGCCTTATCCACCTGCGAGCTGCAATTTCCAATCGCTGAGAGGCCCCCCTTCCTCCTTGGCTTCTGGAGGTGTTGTGGTCATGCCTAGCCTGGACTGCTTTTCACCGCGACGCAGAATCACCACCAGTGTGATGGAATTCGCGTTAGCCTTTCTTGTACGCGCCCTTGGCCCCTAGACGCTGGTGGCTTTTAAGGTCCGGCTCAAGTCCCATTTCCCAGAGCCAATCAGGCACGCATCGCAGTCGCTGGAACGCTTCGTGCATGGGAACCGACAGGCACTGATTCGCAGTGGTTGCAAGATGCCTGCGACATCCGACGGTAGCGCAATGCAGTTGAGGTCTTGCTGCGTCTTACCCAGCTGGGAGGTATTACTCTGCGGCACAAGACAAGAAAGGTCGACAGCGTCAGTCCCTGGAGCCTCAGTAGAATCGGAGACAGAGACAGCCATCCCCCTGGTTCAGTCCTCTGCAACATCTGCGATCTGACCCGCCCCGCCCTGACATGGGGCTCGGTGACTTCGACACCTTTCTGCCCATCACTCCAAAGCCACCAGTGCCCGGCCGCTCTCTTACACACCCCAGAGACGGACGTCGGATGGGATGCCCAGCCAAACCAGGGGAAGGAATACCAGCCAGCTGCGCGAAAGGCATCTCGCAGCAGAGGGCCAGGGGGAAACCCCAACATTCGACATAGGGCACATGCACAACCCAGCATCTGTTGACGATATATGCAAAGTGGTCCGATTTCGAGAGAAACCACTTGATTCTGCCTCTCGATTTAGACAAGTTTGGTACCCTTTCCGAGAGTGCCACCTGGTGGCATACCCACGAGAATAATCAGTGTGGCAACTTATAGTACGTGGCTCAACATGCCGAAAAGTTGACAGGTTGGAACGTCCCGAGCAGCTTGAGTTGGGCAGGTGTCATTGCCCTTCACCAAGCCGAGGCAGGCTCTGTGATGGCAAAGACTGGTCTCACAATTCGTCTCTTCCAAGCAAGAGGGCGTACGAGGAGAGGACAGGCAGAGACCAGATCTCTCGCAAGTTGCACACCCCCTCCCACAACACGCCCCAAGCCACTTGTTCCGAGCTACATGTATGTTCGCTCCAAGCACCCCATCGAGTCGATACACGACGATGTACCGTACCATGCTACGGCAAGAAACCACCCCTTGGATCCCCCTGTAACTTGCTTCTGAACGAGCACCAGAGCACAGGCTTTCTGAGCGTTTCTTGACTGCCAACCCATCAAGTTGTCCTTGGAGAGAAAGAGCATCAATCACTTGTTCTCTCAAGTTGCATGATATACCCAGTCTCGCGGCCCATAAGCCGGCCAGTCACTTTTCCTCTGTTCCTTCGCTGCATCTGCGTCGAATCTATTTTCTCTACCCTACCCTCCTACCCTCCTTTTCATTCTGTAGGCGCTGGCTTTTCGTCCTCTATCCATTCATTCTTACTCTATTCTTGAAAACCGAGCTGCAAGTCTGGTCACTTCGTCACGTCCGCCATCGTCAATCCCATCACATCCGCGAACAGGTGAAAAAACGATATCACAAGACGACCAAACCCAATCCGATCAACAGTCAGTCGTTTTTGACCCGTAGCAAACTCTCCTAGTCGAACGACCGTCCGAGGTTCGACTTGAATTAACGCTCGATACAATCCGAGAGTGTGTGCCACGGCCGAACGACGCAGAGAGCTGCACTAGGTTGCGCTGCCCCTTCAGACTTGGTATTCCTCCAAGTATCTGCTCCCTCTCGCTCGACAACTTTTGCGTCAATTCGAACCGGAACAAAATCGATTGGGAACTGGCTTTCGGAGCCCCTACCACTTTAGCGCGTTGTCCGACTTTTTGGACACATTTATCCTACCTCATCCTCGCCAACCACACGAAAGGGCCATCCCACCCTCCCCGACAACTTAATTCATCTTTCGAGGCACAACGTACACCAACCCGAAACGCCGTCCTGCCTTTTGGCATCTGCTTCTGCTGGACAGGAAAGGAAGAGAAGCAACTTTAAAAGAGGCTACTCATACTTGTCACACACTCTATCGCACGCCTTCGCACCCAAGTAAGCCAGCCAAGGCACCGCTGGGAAGTAAAAAGGCCAAACCTCTTCCTTATTTGGGCCTTTTCCCGTTGCAACGAGCGTATCGTATCGCACCGCCGTTTCTTGCAGAAGGTTTCTCGGCACCCGTCAGACGGTGACTGGCAGCTATCGATCCCTGGCATACCCGCCACGCGCCAAGATCTCCAGACTCCATCAAGCGTCGCTCAGGTCCGACGGACTGCAACCCATTTACAGGAGGAAGCGGGGATACGACTCCAACCCGTCATTTCCAGTGGCGCCGAGCGCACACCGCACGGCCTCCTAGCCAGACCGTCTCTGCTATCCCTCTCCCTAAATAAGCCCTGGGACCCTCTCTAGCCGCCCGAAGTGCTTGTTGCCACTGTATTGGCTTGGCTCGTTGGGTTTGCTTTGGCTTTTCTTCTCGCTCTCGCAAGTCGTCCGCATTTCCCCACGATACCCTCTCCGCGCACACAGCTCGCTCTTTCAATCGCAGTTGCAGCCACGGTCTGGCTGCGCACTCATTCGACTCTGGACTTCTGTTTACATTGTTGGGATTAATCTCATTCTGGCGGCATCATGTCGTTAAAACAAGTAAGTGTTACACGGGACTCGCTCTTCGCGACACGCGAATCCGAACCGGGGCTGCTCTGCCCGCTCGGAGACGACAGCAACAATCACAGACGGACGGCTGCTAACCACGATGATCCCACAGGAAATCGAAATGTGGGTTTCGGCCCTGGGCCGCTACGACAATAACGAATTCGATGAGGCCCTCAAAGACTTTGAAAATATTTCAGACACGTCAAAAATCCTGTTCAATATGGGCGTCATTCACGCGACCCTGGGGGAGCATGAAAAGGCTGTGCGTGGAGTCCAGTATTCACCTCCGTCACCCCGCTGACTCTGTGAATAGGTCGAGTGCTACCAACGAGCCATCAGACTAGATCAATACCTCGCCGTCGCCTACTTTCAGCAAGGTGTCTCCAACTTCCTGCTCGGCGACTTCGAAGAGGCGTTGGCCAACTTCAATGACACGCTCCTCTACCTGAGAGGAAACACGATGATCGACTATGCGCAACTGGGTCTGCTTTTCAAACTCTACTCATGCGAGGTTCTCTTTAACCGCGGCCTCTGCTACATCTACCTGCAGCAAAAGGATGCTGGCATGCAAGACCTGTCATACGCCGTGAAGGAGAAGGTCGTCGAAGACCACAATGTGATCGACGAAGCCATCCGGGAAGAAGCCGAGGTATGGATGCTAGCCCTCATGACAGAGTGTGACTAATGAAAGCCCAGGGCTATACCGTCTTCTCGATTCCTGTCGGCGTCGTATACCGGCCGAATGAAGCCAAGGTTCGGAACTTGAAGACCAAGGATTACCTTGGAAAGGCAAGGCTCGTCGCCGCTTCTGATCGTGCAAACGCTTTCACCGGTTTCGCCGGTTCTGAGATCAAGAACGTAAGCGGATCAACCCTTCCCTGCCGACCCGTGGCCGCAGTTGTCGAGTTTGCTAAAATGATTTCTGGGCCCACAGGCTGGAAAGAACGATGTCAAAGACGACAGACCTACTGACAACATTTCGTTCGCGGCGACCAACCTTGTCAAGCCGGGTCTAGCATCCAGGAGGCAACAGTCCGAGCCACCGAACGGCCGAGGCGTTTTCCCCCCGACACCTCCGCCCGACCAGCTTGAGGCCAACAGTGGCGGCATGACTCGCGGGCAGTCTGTACGCAACGGACCGAAACCGATGCTAGCCAAACTGAATATTGACAACTCTCGGCCAAACGAGAGGTATCAGAAGACCAGCAGTCCGAACGACCGGCGAGCGCCTCCGCCAATGAGGGCCGAGTCCCGCTCAGCCACCCCCAGTCGTGGCTATTCCCGTCGAGACCTTCAGATGCGTGGTCCTCCCGTTGACGAGGAGGCTGATGATGCGTACCCAGATGAGCTGTACGACATGTACCAGACTGGCGGTGGCAGCTCGAGGACAAGCCGACAGACTTCTCGCCGGGTGCCCCAGAGGTACATGGAGGATGAGGAGGATGGTTCCGACTACGGCTCCTTTGACGAGGGCGACTTCGAGATGGTTTCGAACAGACAACGTCCCGGCACCGCCTCGATGTCGTCTCGCGGCGGTTCCAGGAGACCCGAAATCCGCAAGATTCGCGTAAAGGTCCACGCCGAGGATGTCCGTTACATTATGGTTGGCGCTGCTGTCGAGTTCCCCGACTTCGTCGACCGTATCCGCGAGAAGTTCGGTCTTCGCAGGCGCTTCAAGGTCAAGATTCGTGATGAGGACATGCCGAACGGAGACATGATTACCATGGGCGATCAAGACGACCTGGACATGGCCATCATGACCGCGAAGAGCCAAGCGCGGAAGGCTAGACAAGATATCGGCAAGATGGAGGTGAGTTACCTTTTCTTATGCATCCCACGAAGAAAACAACGATGCTAACACGCGGTCGCAGATCTGGGTGCAGGAAATTTAGACGGAATTATACCCCCAACCATGCCACATGACGAAGTAATGACCAACAAATCGCTCGCCCTGAGCTCTACAACTTTTCCTTTCTTCTCGCAATAACCTTCTCTTCTACATCGACATTTGATCCATATTTCAGGAGAAGGATTCAGCTGTAGACGAGGGCGTACAAAACTGGAAACGTGGGACACGGAGCAGAAATGGGATATCCCATACAGCTGTGCTGGGAAGTGACGGATTGAAGAGAGCCACACAGAGCTGGCTCGATGGCACGCCCCTACGGCCGCGAACGAGGTGATCATAGCGTTGCATTGTTTTAGAACGGAACAGCCACGAGGGCGACTTGGGCTTGGCCTTGGCCAAGACGAAGCCACATGTTTGGATTGATGGGGCCGGACCGTTGCGCTACTTACCTTTTCCTGCTGTCAAACCCTCATATCTGCTTGTTCGATATAATCCTAGGCAGTTGTTCCTCTCTCTCGCGAGCTGGGTTCGAGCTTGCGGTACACCAATCTAATACTTTGACCGAATTCCCCCTGGCCTGTATCTTCTGTCCCTCGTCATGTCTGTAAACATGGTGCGTTCGTGAAGGCCTCAAGTATGTCGTGTACCATTCGTATGACGTGGACATGGGTGGCATAAAGGGCTGGGAACGTTCTGCTCGTTCAAGATTCGTACACTGCTTGTCATGATCTATTACAACGGGAACAATACACCGAAGTCTGTCGGAATGTTGTTGTATATGATATATTGATACAGCTTCACCTTACGATTCATACAACGTTAAACGTCGGCTATTATACCAGCCAGCCCAGGCCAGCTCCGTCAAGTCATCTCTCTGTCCACCTCGTACACATGACATGACGATTCGCATTCCGGGCCGCCACCCGTTTCGTTTTCTCCTCTCGGTCGGTAAGATGGCTAGGCCCCGCACAGCTCGAACCGCAGCAGCGTCTCCTCCCTCCCGAGCAACGCGAGCTGCAACTTGGCGGGCTTGGCGCCGCGCTCGGCGTCGCCCGCGAGGACGAGGCGGAGGAGCGTGTACGTCTCCTTGCTCAGCGGTATCTTCTTCCCCTTGGCCTCGTCGAAACTTGCGTGGCGGTCGGCGAAGGTCTTGATCGCGGCCTGCAGGCGGTCGGCGGTCCACTCCGCCTCGGGCACGCTCTCGAGAGATCCGCGGAGGTCTTTGAGGAGCAAATCGACGGGTGTTGCTGTGGGTGCGAGAAGATGTGGCAACTTGGCCAGGGAGCGGGTGTACGCTTCAGAACTGGGGCGGAGGAAGAGCGATGGGTGCTCGTAGGGGAGGTCTGAAGGGTCGACGGGGGAGTCGGCGGCGAGGGTGCGGTTGATGAGGAGGATGTGCGAGGGCGCGGTTGCTGGGTCGGAGAGGAGCGGGGTAAGGGTGGAAAAGTCTGTCGTGGTGAAGGAGTGACGCGGGTTCGTTGGGGAGGTGAGGGTTGCTTGCGTGGAGGCGAGGGAGGAGGAGATTTTGGCGAGGAGGGCGGTTGTTGGCGGGATGACGGCCTGGAAGAGGAGGGCTTCGTTGGGGGGTTCCTCGCGGAGGCGGTGGGTGAGGTGTCTGCGTTGGAAGACGGAGAGCTTGTCTGGGTTTGTTTTGATGTTGCCTTTGGTGAACTTCAGGGAGAACTAGAGGTTTTGTTAGTGGATGGGGGACGATGATGAAGATTGCCGGGCAAAAGAAGGGGCTGCCTACCTTTTCGGCTAGCTCGCTGACAGTATAGAAGAGTTCGCCGTTCTTTGCTAGATCCGCCTCGTTCATGCTCCACCCGAGAAGGGCAAGCCAGTTGTTGAGCGCCGAAGGGAGAATCCCCTTGTCACGGTAGGAGGAGATGTTAATGTCGTGGTTGCGTTTGCTGAGCTTCTCGCCGTTTTGGGCGCAGAGGAGACCGGCGTGAGCAAAGGTCGGGGCTTGCCACTTGAAGGCATCGTACAGAGCAATGTGCTTTGGTGTCGAGATGAGCCATTCCTTTTTTTAATGGTAAGCCATCGTTCAGTTCAGAATGCAGAAACAGAACAGTTGGCCAACTCACAGCACCGCGGATGACGTGTGTAATCTCCATCAGGTGGTCATCCACCACGTTTGCGAAGTGGTAAGTGGGGTAACCATCACTCTTGATGAGTATGAAGTCGTCCTCGTCCTCGTTCTTCTGGTAACTGCCGTAGACCTTGTCGACGAACGACGGTCGACCTTCGCTGCGGAAGCGAATCACGTGCGTCTCACCAGCTGCGGCGCGGCGCGCGGCCTGGTCTGGAGGGATGCTGCGGCAGGTCCCTGGGTAATGGGACGTGCCGCCGCCTTCGAGTGACTGTTGCTTGTGGCGCTCCAAGTCATGAGCTGTGCAAAAGCAACGGTAGGCTTTCCCTGAGTTTAGAAGCTGGGCGATGTGGTTGTTGTAGTGGTGCAGGCGGTCGGACTTGTGATGTTAGAGGAGAAGCGAAGATGAGTGAGGAATTCCATTACTTGTTGATAAGATCCGTAAGGACCGCCGATGTCTGGACCCTCATCCCAGTTCAACTCCGCCCATTTTAAATCGGCGAGAAGACGCTCGACGGCATCGTCGACAATACGTGTCTGGACGACGTTAGTCTCCAGACGGCCTCTGAAGACCTGGATTCAACTTACCCGGTCAGTATCTTCGACTCGAATAATGAACTGTCCACCAGTGGCCCTAGCGACGAGCCAGTTGAATAAGGCAGTTCTCAATGACCCCAAGTGAAGATAACCTGTTGGCGAGGGTGCGAACCGTGTCCTGGCCGGCTTGTCGGGCAACCCGTACAGCTTCTTATCCGTCAGGGGCGGCAGCTTTTTCCTCAGGGCCTCAAAGCCACCCTTCTTCGCGGAGGAATGCCATCTCAAAGACCCTGCGGCGGTTCTCCGACTGAAGTTTAAAAAATGATGTGCGAGCAGCCTGCTTTGAGTTCTCAGCACGATTGTTGTCATTTTGAGAACATCAAGGACTTTTAGCATAATCGGTGTCACTCAGTCATGGGCTTTGGGTGAACTGATGGGTCAAATTTGTCGATGAGCATCAGCCACGTGTGGCGCAAAGATGTTGGCACTCTGCACTGTGGTACAGTTTTTGCGCGTACGTTGACTACCTTACCTACCTACGGAGCGATGCAGGGTCTGATCAGTGCACTAACACTAAATGGCAATTGATGCGATAGGTACTCGGACACATGCAGTAGAAGACATCAGAACTTTTTCAAGCAACCACGAGTTTCTTGTGGGCTATTTCTTAATAGCCTTAATACTATAGCCTCTATGGTGGCCCTCTTATATAGTGATGGCACTGGTCAGACATCGACAGCTTTCGAAAAGGTAGATGGATCTGTGCAATTTATGTGAGCCAAGGTTTTGACAACACTTCGACGGGCACTGAACTCCGTCTGTTGCGGGCGAAAAGTCGGTAGCCTCGGGCCAGACTCTAGACGATACGTCTGCTTGTGACGCCTACTCAGACCCGTCTGGACAACGGACCTCGAAGCCAGGACGTGACTTGGTCACTTGCCTCATGTTATCGCGGCTAAAGTTGCCGGGAAAGGCACACACAGATATGCATGGCATAATGCTTATTGAGTCTCACGGTTTCCGTCTCAAGTGGCAGTAAAATTTTGGCAGATTTGACGTTGCATGGGGAAACGGTGGTTGGGAAAGGGGCATCTTGGACACCACCATTGCTGGTCCCTATCAGCAGACGGATAAGCAAGCCATGCGTTCTCGAAGTGCCATAGGTGCCTTGTAGCACCAGGGTCAGGCTCAGCAGAGACCTGCCACCCTTTGGTACCCGGGCTGTAATTACCAACACGCAGGCTGCTATAGGGACCGCGCGCCCCCCCCCCCCCATAGGTAATGCATGGGTCGCACGTAAACGTACCCCGCCAAAGCAAAGCAAAGCGGTTGCGGTAGCGCTAAGGTAGGGGAATCGGCAAAGGCACTCCAGGTCAAATATTTTCGACTCGACTCCACATCCCACCTTTTTCACATCTCCAAATCACCGCCAAAGGTTGCATCTCGAGCGAAGTTCTTGCCGAGCAATACCCTCCAAAATCAACCACAATGGACAGTGGTGGACCGAGCGACGCTGGGGCGGAGGAGATCGATCTTTACGGTAAGTATGCTGAGCCTGTGGTTATGGAGCCTCGGGGTACTTTTTATCGTGGTGGATCATATCTGACGCATTTCAAGAGTTGCTGGAGATCGAGAGGGATGCTTCTCAGGAACAGATCAAGAAGGCCTACCGCAAGGTAAGTGTTTCATGCGGCGTCACAGTCACGCCCTCCTCTCACACTTGACAAAATACCCTCCATGCTAACTGTTACCCTCCAGGCTGCCCTTCTGCATCACCCAGACAAGGTTCCCGAGGAGCGCAGAGAAGAGTCCGAAGTCAAGTTCAAGGCTGTGAGCCAAGCCTACGAGATTCTTCGCGATGAGGAGAAGCGTCATCTCTACGACACCCACGGCATGGCCGCCTTCGACCCCTCGCGAGGCGGTGGCGGCCCAGGAGGCCCCGAGGTCGACCTGAACGATATCCTGTCACAGATGTTCGGTTTCGGCATGGGCGGTCCTGGAGGTCCCGGCGGCGGCGGTCCCAGACGGCCTCGTCGTGGTCCCGATGAGGACCAGCCTTACAAGGTCACGCTTGAGGAGCTGTACAAGGGCAAGACCGTCAAGTTCTCTGCTAACAAGCAGGTTGTCTGCGGCACTTGCAAGGGCTCCGGTGGCAAGGCCAACGTCAAGCCTCAACAGTGCGAGAAGTGTCGCGGCGCCGGTATGGCCGAGGCCTACCGCCAGGTCGGGCCCGGCCTGGTGCGCAAGGAGACCGTTATCTGCGATCGCTGCGAGGGTTCCGGAAACATCTTCAAGGAGAAGGACCGCTGCAAGAAGTGCAAGGGCAAGCGTACGACGTCCGAGACCAAGGTGCTCGAGATTTACATCCCCAGAGGCTCCCAAAACGGGGAGCGCATCGTGCTCGAGGGCGAGGCCGATCAGCTCCCGGACCAGACCCCCGGGGACATTATTTTCCACCTGCAGGAGGAGCCGCACGACAACTTCACCCGCATCGGCAACGACCTTTCCGCCGAGCTGACAGTAAGCCTGGCCGAGGCTCTCGGTGGCTTTTCCAGGACGGTGCTGACGCACCTCGACGGCCGTGGCATTCACATTGACAGGCCGCGTGGCAAGATCCTGCGCCCTGGCGACATCCTGAAGGTCCCTGGTGAGGGTATGCCTTTGAAGCGCGGCGACGCTAAGGGTGATCTGTACCTCATTGTCGACGTCGAGTTCCCTGAGGACGGCTGGTTGAAGGACGACAAGGAGTACGACGCACTGAACAAGCTTCTCCCGGGCCCGTCGGCCGAGATCAAGGCGGATGAGGTTGACGACGTTGAGTATGAGGAGGTGGACAGCTTGGATTCGGTAAGTTTTGATCGTCAACGGCAATTGCAACTGACGCTAATCTGATTCGACAGATGGGTGCAAGCTCGGGCGACCCCCGCTTCGGCGGCGGCGAGTGGGAGGATGAGGACGATGATGACGGCCAGCCTCAGTGCCAGCCTCAGTAAAAGTTGTCGGGGCGGATAAAGAGACTGAGAGACGGTCTTGGGCTGTACGGCATATTTTCATGACAGACATGACGACCACCCGAACGGTGAAGGGTGAACATAGATACGGGTCTGGAGAGGAGTTTTGTAACTTGTTAGTTGGGCATCATCCCTCTGATGAATGAACGGCACCCCCAGGGCTACGGGTGCCATGTAACATCTTTGATGTCTGTTTTATGAGGATGTCTGTTCTCATGATGATATCTTTTTTGATGATATCTTTTTCTTGATTATGTCTGTTTTCTTGATCTAGTCGTGGCATTGCTGGTCATTATCTTCCCACCTCTAACGTCATTTCAGAAGTTTAGTACCACTACTAAGTCTAGTTGTATACTTATCACGGCGTTGTAATACTACCCAACTCCGCTGTCGAGCACCCATCTTGATCAAACATAACCGAGGTGATCATGGCCCTTCTGTTATGTGTAGCCTAGTGAATGGGCCCCACTTAGCCCCTCCTTAGGTGGATTTGAAGACTTTGATTTTGCTGTCGGCCTCACACCTTGTTGAGTCTATGAGCAAATCTGCGTCCAACTGATTCATCACAGCTAGCAAAACAGCTCCAGTCCCATGTAGTCTATCGGTTAGGATACTCCGCTTTCAGATTATATCCGGAGAGGGCCGGGTTCGATTCCCGGCATGGGAACATGCTTTGTTCGTAGGAACCTTTTTTTGTCCAGAATGGACACTGAGCTGAGTGTTGAGATGAACTCAGATGAGGTAAGCACATTGGTACTTTCCAAATGCTTACTTTGCAGGAACCTGGCAGGGATGCCCAGATGTGGGCTATACTCTTTATTGGCAGCATTCAAGGTCACCCTGCTAGTGCCTGCCTTTTTTGCCTCGCTGAGATCTTTACACGTGACCGCCAAAACGTCGAGCCCTAATTGTGTGAGGAGCGAGAGTGGAGCACGCTGCAGGGCACACTTTGAGCACTGCGAGAGAGCGACTCCCGACGACAAAAAAATCGAGATAGCCTGCCAGCCGACTTCATCGACGATACCCGCCAACTAACCTACCCCAGGAACAACCGTCAAGGTGAGATATTCCTGCTCCCACGATTGCCATTGTATCGTGACTCTATTCGACACTCAATACTGACATTTTTTCCATGAAGATGGTCGCCGCAAAGAAGCATGTCCCCATCGTGAAGAAGCGTATGTCCTCACCTCCTGCGAAAACAACCCACGACCCCGCCCCGATACCTACCAATACGACGACAAAGAAAACATCACACGAGCTTTAAAATGGAACGACAGGATTGACGGATTTTGTTTGAATAGGCACGAAGACCTTCAACCGTCACCAGAGTGACAGGTTTATGCGCGTTGACCGATCATGGCGCAAGCCCAAGGGTATCGACAACCGCGTCCGCCGTCGCTTCCGCGGTAACTTGACCATGCCCTCGGTACGTGCAACAATGCTTTCGAGGATGGGAAACTGGAGTCGCCAAGAGGAGGATTTAGCGGGAACCGGAACATCTGGATGGAGGATTCGAAGAGACGAACAATCGCTGACCGGGCTCCCGCATTTTAGATCGGCTTCGGTTCCAACAAGAAGACCAAGTACATGATGCCCTCCGGCCACAAGGCCTTCCTCGTCAGCAACGTCAACGACGTCAACCTCCTGCTGATGCACAACCGCACCTACGCTGCCGAGTGCGTACACCCACCCTCTCGAGACCGAATCACTTCCGCCTGAGGCGCGGCTTCTAACTTGGAACAATAGGATCGCCCACAACGTCTCCTCGAGAAAGCGCATCGACATCATTGCCCGCGCCAAGCAGCTCGGCGTCAAGGTCACCAACATCAAGGCCAAGGTCACCACCGAGGTCTAAGAGACTTGAACAATCTCTTGTGGTCGTGGCTTTTGTTACTGTGGAATCGCGATCTTGGAGGGCGTGGTGAGGGTTGGTATTCGCGCGCCGGTTACTTGCGTTTGCTCTCCAATATTCCCAAGGGGAAAACGGGAAAATGCATCAGAAGACCAAATGAGTCTTCTGCGATGATCTTCAGGGGCTGCGGCCTGGCATGGCTTGGTAACCGTTGTGCTAGGAATACAAAACAAACAACGCAGCAAATTCAACGACGTTCATGGTTTCTTCATGGCAGTGCGTGCCTCCCACCACCCGACAATAACGGACATTATGGGGTGTTTGATACTTGGCGTTGGAGGGTAGGAAAAGAAATAACCTTGCGCTTTTCAGCGAAATGTCACCACACCCCGTTTGCTCCCATTGATGTCGTCGTGAACTGTGATCGGCGAGATGGGATGTCATCATGGCAGAGTTCCCTAGGAGGGCGGACCAGAAAGGAAAAGAGAAGGGGGTCTGTAAGGATTCCCGGCGTCCAACAGCAGAAGCGGGCCGTACTCACGTCGACAATTCCCGAAAGAGCTTTCACATCGCCGCCGCCTTAATTTTTGACCTGTCAATGCTTATCCGAATCGAGACTAGATGCGGATAATATCTTCAGTCTTCTCAGATTGGCTTCAGTCATCACTGGGTCATTATCCTTCTCCCTCGCGAATAAAGGCCGTCACAACATGTTCTTATCACAAAGGGGCGATGGAGACGGTGGCACTTCATGAAATAGTCTTATTCATTATCTAGGAGGGTAGTCATCACCCTTCAACGTCCGACCCGTGTGCCGCCTCGTAAACGCAATAAGGACAGACAGACAGACAGGAAACGCTCGCATTCCCGTCCCTACAAACTCCGGGAAACCCATGAACTTTCGTAAGTTGCAAAAAAAAAAACGTCGGTCATCCTCTTCCTCCATTCTCCCCTAAAAGAATAGAAGGCATTTTGTACGTGATTCGCTATCGGCCAGTTCCTGGCAGGTTGCAGAGAAGTGTGATTCGATCGGCATGATATTGTTTGGGTGACGACGACTACCTGAAGCAGTTGAAGCGACCGATGCGGAAGCGCCAAGGTCCGCGACGGACGCCGTGGCGGTCGGCGTGGACGCTGGTGCCGAAGTTGCGGCCGCCGATGGGCTTGGAGTAGAAGAAGGGCATCTTTGGGTCGTTGGGAGAAGGTTGCTGTTATTGTGCTGTCCGGGTGAAGTCAGTCAAAGCTCCAAGCGGGCCCAAGAGTTTCCAAGAGGCCTGGTCCTCGAATGGAAAGTCGGTAGGGTACGTACGGGTTTGGATGTGGTGTCAGAACTCGAGGGGTTTAGGGAAAGCTTGTTGTTGCACTTGTGGTGGTGTAAACTTGGCTTGGGGATGGGTGAGAATGGATGGGCCAAGAGGAGCCGGTGGAATATATACCTCCTCACTATCCTTTGTAGCGCCGATGAAAGGGAGCCAGAGGAGGTCAGGGGAACACGGAGGCGCCTGGTTGCAGCAGCGGACCAGCCTTCCACCTGCACCTTTACTACGTAGCACAACAAGCTCGCTTGTAACCTTGATTGTGGAGGCACTACACTTGCATCCAAAACCCTGTGGTGATGGTCGCCAAGAAGTGTGTTGAGTGGTATGTGACGTAGCGTGGCTGAGCCATCATGTGGCTGGGTGGGCAGTGACGCAAGATGCCAGGGGGAGGCAGCCTGCATCAATTGGGGGGGGAAGTTCTGGACCTGTGGCTGCGGGAGGGTCCGCTAGCGATTAGAGGGTCGGATTCACTTTTGAGTGGTGGTTAATTAGTGGTGTTGGGGCGGTTGAGATGAGGAGATGAAGGTTACTCGAACGTCTTGCTAGTGCCACGACGTTGTGATTGGCATTCTTGTTGGGTCTGGGTGTTCATTGGAACGAAGAGACTGCGTTCCTGGCAACGTCTAAGCTAGCCTCTGACTGGCCGGGTTACTAATGATCAGCTGGAGACTTGGAGAGATGACCTTTCGACAGAGCATGCATAAGCCAATATACAGTAATTACAGCAGCACTAAAGGTAGCGAGACCAATGATAGGGACAGGGGGCCCATGGATGAAGAACAATGCTACAGTTTCATTGCTGAAGCAGTTGAGGTCGTCGGTTGTTACACTGACGAACGGGCTTCCGAAGAGCCGATTACCATCGTGTGCAGTAACACCACGACAAGTCATCCACAGTGACAGATGCAGATAGCAGAATATAGACCTGGCACGATTTACTAACCAACGCTAAGTCAAAGAGTAATAGGGTTGGGTTTCAACAGAGCGAAATAATCACTTTGTAACCAGCAGGATTGAGCAGGCGCTAATATTAGTCATGATCACTTTTTCTAGGGAGAGCTTTCCATCACAACGTCTGCCATTATTATTGTTGGGCCAGCAATATCTAAGTAACCAACATAACTTTGTTGTCGCATGCATATGGCCTTCGCTCGTGAAGTCTGGGGTGTTCAAGATCTGATTTCATATGTGTCGGATCTGGTTCCTTTCGAGATGGGCACCATTTACACTGGAACCTGTACCCGACAAAATACTGGCAAGTATTTTACCACAACATAGGTTCCTAAAAGGCGCACAATACCAGAGAACGAAGATCCTCTACTGTTCTTCAATGTGTGACACTGCTCCTATGCGCATGGGTCCATGGACATTCGTCCGTGGTGTGCGATGTGCCCTACAATGTGTCAGTAAAGGCTGTATAGTCATCTTCGATGCTGAAACTGTCACATACGACCATACCCATTGGAAAACTCGGGATCCCGTCCGCTCTCCCATAGATAAGCCAATGAGGGCCGGATTAGTAGTTGGGTCGGTGACGACCAGCGAATACCTGGTGTTGTATGTTTTTTGTTGCTTCAATCTTTTGCTCCGTCGCGACTCCATGATAGTGGGTCCCATGACTGACCACTACTCATCTTATACCATAGCATTCTTCTTTCTTACCAGGAAAGTCGTCTTCGAGTCTTTTCCCTTCCCCTCAACATCCATCCAAGCCCTCGCCTCTCCAACCTTGGCCTTCGCTCCTCCTTGGCCATACACCACCCTCCCATCAACCTCGACCACATCATCCCCTCCAACCTCAACGCCAACAACACCCCTCGTGCCCTCCGGCGCAAACACCTCCATCCTGAACCCCTCTTTGTCCTCTTTCCAGTCAACCCCAATCCCGTGACCCTCCGGCGTCGGCACAACGCCTCTAGCCCACCTCAAACCCGCCCTCACCGGCGCCACGCTCCACGTCTTGAACCCAGGACCCGTCGGCTTCACCCCTAGAACATAGGTAGTCATCAGAGGCACATTCCCCGTAGCCCACCCGTGCGCCATACTCGTGTACCCATCCTCATACGGCCGTCCTTCATCTCCAATCCCCTCCCAAAACGTCACCCCCGGATCCTGCCCGCCCATCCACCCGTACAACCTCTTCAGCTCCTCCACCGCGCTCTCCGCGAGGCCCGACTCGAAGCGCGCGGCTAGTTCAAAGTAGGATATGAAGGCGTAGACCCGTTGACTGAACCCCGGAGCCACGGCGTCGGTGTCGTAAAATGCGTTGCCGTAGGACCTGGCTGCCGCGCGGTTGTAATACTCCAACACACCCTTGGCCTGTTCAGATGCCACGATCCCCGCGAGGATGGCGATGCTGTTTCCGTCCTGTGCGTGAGCGTCCAGATAGTCCGTAGAGTCAGGCCCTTTCGTTCCGTCATAGAACGCGCCAACCTTTTTATCGAAATTGCGTTCTCTGAGAGCTTTCGCAACAACATGCGCTCGTTCCAACCACCTGCTCGCGTCGTCCTCCTCGCCCATGTGTCTCGCCAGTTCCGCCGCTCTTTGTAGTGCAAGAACATACAACGCGTTATAATACGTCACCGGTCCCTGCCTTGGGAGGAAGGCGTAGTCTCCATACCCGCCCGTCCCGTTCAGCCCCTTCGTGACGAGCCCCGTCTCGGGATTCGTGACGGAGGGATACCACCCATCCAGCACCGCAACCAAATTCCTGTAGTACGTTCTCAAGTACCCCGTGTCGCCGGTATACCACACGTAATCGTGGCTGCAAACAACCCACCAAAGGGGGTAGTCAAACAGCGGCAGGGTATAGTCATTGCTGCTCCCGTCAGCAACCTCATCCCCCTTCACATCACCAGGCGCTCGAAAGAACTCACATGCTCGCCGGCGGAATCCACCCATCGCCCCTCTGATGCGCCGCCAAATCCCCCAGTACATTCCCCGCCGCCTCCGCCACCTCCCCGCCGTGCGAAACATACCCCGTCACCGCCGCGACCGCCAAATCACCCACATACGGATCGCGATCCCGCTTCGGCGCGTCGTGGATCACCCTCCTGCCTTCAAGCGTCTCGCTCCCGGCCCCTCTCGGTTCCGCATCCTCCCTACCGCGGAAGGTGTCCACGCAGAGGTCGTTGGTATACACACCGTCATACCACCACCTCGTCAACTCTGCATCGCTGCACTCGAACCACCCCTTGAACGATGCCGGAACACCGTGGAACGCAGAAAGGTGCAAGCTCAGCGAGGAGATGCGCACCTCGCCCTGCGAGGCGGTGTAAGGCGCGTCAGAGGGGAGAGCATCGAGGTAGACGCGCAGGTAGCGAAACCCGTGCAGCCCGTCCACGCAGACCCGTCCCTTCCCTTCGCCATCTGCATATTCGCAGCCGTGCTTGGCCGTCCAGGTATACGTTTCCTCCTTCACTGCAATCTGGTCGCTGCCGGGTGTAATCGTGTCCCCGTTGTACGACCTTGAGAAGTCGCTTACATCGCCGAGAAATCGCAGTGTTTCAGAGAACGCGAGGCGTATACCGGGTCTTCCTTCAGCCGTGGCCGGTATGGACGAACCCGCAAAGAGAATGGAGACGAGCCCGACCGTGTTCTGGCCGAAGTCGACCGTCACTGAAGGAATTGCAGAGTCCGGCGTGGGCCGGGAGAGAATCGTCGGACCGCCCTCGCCTGTGACGATACCGGTGGGGTTGCTCACGGCGCCGCTGGTGAGGTCTGGTATGATACGGGCTGGGAAGATGGTTTTAGATTTGCTTGCGCGGACGTAGCGGTGCCAACTTGGTTCGTCGTGAGCCGACGTAGCATCTTGCCCCGTACCAGGGCTGAGCAACGACCTGCTGCTCATATTGGGCGTTTGATGATTCGAAAATGCGCGGGCGGGTATGGAGTGTTGATGTTGATGTCGTTGTTTGTAAACGTCAAGGGAGGCCACTGGTGGGCGGGGATGCGGGGTGCCGGCTTCCCCAGATCGGATGGCGAGCTAACGGCAGTTGGCGGAGGCTAATAGACTCCACCGTCCGGCATAGTGCAGATCACCAAGTCATACATCTTATCGTACGTGGTACGGAGTACTACGTCAGTCTTGACCCCTCTAGATTGTGCCTGGCATCTCGTACATATTTATTCGTATCACATTCGGATGTCAAATGTCAACAGATGGTATTAAGCAGCTCTGCGTCTAGTCTTCCAGCGTCCATCCGCGGCCCAAAACACCTATGCCAAGCAAGCTGATGCTTACACAGCGACGCCATCGGCGAATGCGATTCTAAACCAGGGGAACAAGGCAAACCAACCGCGGGCCCTGCTATGTCCACGCATCTCAAGAACAGAAAAAGAAAAACACTCAAATCCGCGCACAAGTATCCATGGCGCTAAGGTTCATATCAGCGACCATGTCCAGTGTCGTCCCTCCATCCGTGACGTGACCCTTCCATCCGTGATTCCTTGACGCCGATCAAGTCAAAGGTGCTGTACACATTCGCTGTCCGTTAAAATTGATGGTCGTTAAGAGGCTTAAACAGTGCCCCGAAGTCTCTGCTTGCGTGCTAGCCAGTCACCAAGCATGTTGTCAAGTTGCTGTGCCACGTTAGTTTGTCTCTCCCCCTCTCTGCAAAGAGGTGTCAACTCACTGTCGTGATTTCTGCCAACTTGGCGTTCTGTTCCCGGAAGAGACCACCCGCGACAGGATGCTCCGGGCCCGCGGGAGCCACGTCGCTCTTGTCATACACCACCACCAGCATATCTCGAATGTCCGAGCTCGAATCGAAAAAGGCCCGCAACTTCGCGTCGTTCCAGCTGCTGCCCGTGGTGCTACCGCCGGTCGATGTCGAGCTGGCCGTCATCGAGTCCTGTGCGCGGTGGCGTCCCACCTCATCTGCGTCGATAAGTTCGGGTGACGGCGACGATGAGTGACCGTCCTGGCTTGACGTGTCTACCATCAACGCAGGTGGGTTGTTCATCGTGACTGGCGAAACTTGCACCGGTGATTCGGAAAGACGGTCCTTCTCTCGATCGACGGTGCTTGGTTGAGATTGAGCTTGGGATTGCGGCTGGGTCTCGGCCTGAGGTTGCGAGGGTGTCACCGTCTTGTCGGTTTGAGCGCTGCCGCCGCTTTGTGTGCTCATGTAGCTGTCTGGGAAAGCCCCAGGCAACGGCCTTAACACTTTGTCCTCGCTGGCCTTATCCTCGGCGAGTGGCTGCACTGTCGGGCCAGAAGCTTCGACTTCCTCGCCGGAGGAGTCAAAGTCGTCCAATTCCAAACGGGATTTGGCCATGGTCACCTTCTGTGGTTTGTCTGTGCTCGCACTCTTCGAAGGCAAAATCTTGGCCAGGGAAGATTGGTTAGTCCGACCGCCCTCTGGCGATTTGATCCTCTGCTGAGTCGCGACATCTGGGTCTGACGAGTCATCTTCCACGATGCGCATGGAAGCTGGCGGAACATTGGACACATTGTTGGGTCGTCCTTCCGAGGATATGAAATCGGAGAGCTCTCGGGTCGCCGATTTTTGCGGAGCGGCAGCGACGGGTTTTCTCGTCGAAAGCGAGGGTTCGACCCTGGGCTGTTGCTTTTGGAGCTTGCTCGGTGCGCGCTGGGGCTGGTCCTGGGAGCCGGCGCTGCTTCTGGGTGACGACGGCTGCGTGTCTTCCTCCTCGCGATCCTGAGATTCCGTGACGGTATCCATGGATCTCTTGCCGAAAGATTCGTCGTCGTCCTCCGTGGTCTTCTTCTTGTCCTTGCGCGAGAAGAAACTCCGAATGACGCTCGGCTTCTTCTCCTTCTCTTTGTCTTTCTTATCCTTCTTCTTTTTGTCCTCCTTCTTGTCGGGCTGCAGCTCCTTGTCCATCTTGTCCAAGCTCGGCCGTTGCTTGACGGCACTTTCGGTTGTCGAGGGTCGGGAGCCGTTGTCGTCACGAAGCATCTTAGGCGTGAGTGTGATCTTTTTGGTCTCGACCGTTTCGTCCTTAAAGAAAGAGTCGGTGTTCCTGACGGTGCCGTTCCTTGACCTGCTGGGACCTTCTAGCTTCTCGAAAATCTCCCCACTGTCGCGCTTGGTATCATCTTCAGGATTCTCCTCCTTCTTGGACGGTTCTGCAACCGGGACCTCCTTGACCGTCCGAGGCTTCAGCGGTTCCACCTTTGCCGAGTCGTCGTCCAGCGCCTCCTCTGCCACCTCTTGCGTCGTGGCTTGCTGTTGCAGTTGCAGTTGCTGCTGTTGCTGTTGCGAGAAGAGCTCGTCCATGTCCTCCTCGTCCGAGGAATAGTCAATGTCCGAGTAATCGACATATGTCGGCGCCGCAAACGCGACCGTCTTCTTCTTTTTCCTCAACGCAGTCTTGAACGTACTCTTTGACTTTTCTCCTGCTTGGTCCCCAAGCATTGTGGCAGAAAGCTGATCCAAGTCAGAAAGGTTCATCTCTTCCATGGAGGGAGCGACTACGTCAATATTCCTGTGTTTATTCAAGCGTGCCAGCCTCTCGGTGGGCGTCTCAATGTGCTCTGCAGGCAGGTAACCTAGTTCTGTCAGCAACGGCAGCCGTGTGGCCACAGGGGAGTCGTACCAATGCTGCTGTCCTTGACCACTCGCACAAGCCACCAGTAGCTGTTGCTGTCGTCCAAAAGCACCATCGTGTCACCCTTGGTGGCATTTGCTTGGCCTTCGACGGTCGCGACGAAGGTGTGGAGCGCGTAAACGAACTCGAAATCGATGTCCTCTGCTTCGTGTAAGCATTCGTTGCCCCAACCACCAACAATGAATCTAGGATCGTCGGGAAGGAAGGAATCGTCATCATCATCTTCGATCGAAGATTCGTAGGGTATTGTGAGTGGATAATCGTCGTCGGAGTAGTGGTCGTCGAGTCCGTAGGCTGCATCGTCCCATTCCGCCCTTTGCATCTCCGCGCGCCGCTGCGCAAATTCCTCATGCGTCGGGTCCCTATGTCGGCGTAGGCGCAGAGGAAGAACTGCCATTCCCTCATCTTGTGCGTATGTGTCCCGTTCCATCATGCCTTCCAAGTCCTCGCGCTGTTGGCTAATCCATCTTGCACCGCTGCGCCCGCCGTCCTCGCCCGTCCCTTCAGCAAATAGCTCATCATACAGCTCCTCTAGGAATCGATCGTCATATTGGTAAGAGTCGCTTCGTTTTCGGTCGTATCGTTCGTCGTCGGTCGTATGTCGGTCCTAATCGGTATACTCACCGCGAAGATGATGATGACGGGTGGCTAGAGCATAGTCCTTGCTGTGCTGTGCTGTGTTGTGCATGGGTGGGTACTCGAGGACTTCGGTATAAGGAGAAGAAGACAAGGCCTCGCTGAAAGCAGGAGAAACAGGGGAAATGCGGTGAATTGTGGCTTGCAGGGAAGACACTCTCCGCGGCCATGACGGTGGCATAGTAATTGGACTGAACCCACCATCTTCGATTGACGGCGAACTCGAAATCTTGTCCATCATGTCGTCATCCATGCTCTCGTCCGTATCGTCCATGTCGCCGTCGTCCAAGTTATTCGATAGGCCGCCATTCTGGGCGACAGCCAAGGAATCCTGCTGCTGCTTCTTGCTTGCATCGTCCATTGCGCTGCCGTTATGTTTCTTCAGCGTCTCGCTCGTAAGATCGTCAGATTCGGACACGTCGTCGTCGCTGTCGGCGTTTGTCCAGGACAGCCTCGGGCTGCGCGCCTGAATTTCAGCGGATTCTTGGGCGACCTCGCGAAGGGTCTCGGCCTGGTGCGAACCAAGCGAACCAGAAGGGCCTCGAGGATGATCTTTGGCAGAGGGTGCGTCGTGATTTTGCAGGTCGATCGTGTCTGGGTTCGGTAAGAAAAGCAGCAGGTCAGCGTGACATTACACCAGGTAAGCAGGCGACGGGCAGTTGTGTGCGTGCGTGCACGTGTGTTTTTCCTTGGTGAAGAAGGGGGGGCAGGAATTCTGTAAGATTGATCGACAAGCGGTTCCAACCGTTGGGCCAGGATGGGATCAGGCCAGAGATCAGACACACAAGACACCAAGACAAATTGGGAAAGGGGAACGGAACAGGTTGGTGTTTTGGGGGCGATGGCGTGTTGCGCCAGGAGAATGGAAGCAGGCGCAGGTGTTTGGTGTTTGGGGTCGCATAAACATACCAGCGCGAATAATATGAGGTCTCGTCATGTTGGGTCGGATGTCGGGGGCCAGCACAAGAGCCAGCCAAGACGAAGTGAGACTTGTGAGTTTTGTGACGAATATTCAGCGTGAAAGGACGTGGCCTCGCCGTGCTCGTGCAAACGTCGTCACGGTCTGCTGGGATATTTTTCTTCCAGTACGGCCAGCCCCTTTGAGCCCGTCAGACGGCAAAATGAGACGCTTGCTTGGGCAGTCGGCGTGGTGTTTCCGTAATGGCCTGTAGGGACTAACTGCGTCTGTGTCTCCGTACTGGTAATGGCAATGGCACTGGCAGAGGCAAAGGCTGTCTCATGGAAAGAGAGTCACTGAAAGCTGGGGCGTTGGGCAATTGCCAAGAATGGGCGAGCGCAGTTTGGTCTGGAGGTCGAAGCTGGGCTGTGGTAGTGGAAGGAGAGCAGACGGGGGTGAAATTGCGACTCCGCTGTTTCGTCGGCTCAAGAGAGGGCGCTGGGTTCTGACTTCTAGCAGCGCGCGAGATTGCCGTTGGGTCTGCCAATATTCGTCCGTACTGGGGCTGGTATCCGTGCCAGGTGCTGGGAAGGCTGCTCAGAAAGGCGCTGGTGCGTGATGTGATGGGTTAGTTGTACCTGGTAGGCGTCAAGTTTTGGGGTGCAAAAAGCAAGAGACAGGATTTCGCTGGTTGAAGTATATTAACAGAGGAAGGAGCGAACAGAGGATGCTGGTCGTCGCGATGAGAAAAACGCTACTCTGTTGGCTGCGGTCGTGACCCAGACTCCTAGTCGATCAGGGCGTGCGTGTGCAGGGCAGTCCGGATGTATGATGCTTGAACCTCAGTGTCGACCAAGGAAGGAGTTGGTTTTGGAAGGCTTGCCGAGCTGGGCTGGGCTGGGCTGGGCTGGGTGGTTTGGTAGATGGGCGCTATGAATAGAACGGGGTAGTCATCAACGCACAGGCGGAGCGACGATGCGAGTAAGGCGAAGGCGAAGGCGGCTTGTAAAGTGTGTTATTGTACCAGCGTATCCGTACTGAGCCAAGGTTGCAAGGTTGAATAGGAAGAGGGTATTTGATTCATGAAGAGGGTCGACCAGGGCTGGTAAGTGTACTGTTGAAGCTGAGAGGGAGCGTATGAGTGAGTTTGTATCCGTGGCGTAGTGGGTTGAGTTGTATTGAGCCGTCGATTTTGACAAATTGTGAAGCTGTCCCGGGATTCACCAAGAGTTGGCTCGGCTATTGTTGACGAAGGAGAGAAGTGGAATGAAATGGTAAAGGAGGGAATGAGGAGGTCGAGGGTCTAGGGGTCGTGTCGTGTCATAGGAGGGATCTACCCCCAGAAATGTTGCGTGTTTTGGTGCGTGTGAGTATGACGAAGACGGACTTGGGAGGACCACCAAGGGGAAGAAAAAAAAGACAGATAAGTCTGGCCAGGGCCCCTTTGCCTCGCGCGGTTAAAGCAGAGTACGGAGTAGGTACGGAGTATCCATCCGTAGTGTAGACAGGATCAGCCAAATGTGGCCATGGCAAGGGCAGCGACAATAATTCTGGCTGTTGGGACTGAATGCAGTGCATGTATGCGTGATTACGTATGTCACAGTCTTTATTTAACCCCCCTCCCCCCCAAAAGATGAAGGTGCTGCAGGAGACGACAGAAGATTTACCCCTTCTCTCTCGTCTCTTTTTTTTTTTTTTTCTTGGAGCCTGCGGCTGCAAATGCGGATGCTGATGGTGTAATGGCTGCATCAAATGTCAGGCACACCCGCAGCTCAGCATTTGGTACTTCAAAAAAGTGTATCACTTTCCAGGGGAATGAGATGTGCATGTCTTACAGCAAAGCACGCCAACATGAATATGCCATCTGGCCAGTGTCTATGTGTTTGTTTCTGCGGGTGTTGCCCCCTCCCCTCCCTCTCCCTCTCCCTCTTGCTATCCCTCTACTGAGGTAAGCAAGGAGGTCATCAGCCTCGTCCTCGATGCCTCAGCTACTTCCAGTGGTAGACATTCTGGATAATTTCTTTCGTCCCCAGTGGAGTGGATGATGACAGACGAGTAAATTGATTTGCAGATGTTCCCTGCAAAATGTTTGGCCAGGGGTCATGGACTTGAAACAATTGGATTTGGGCAAGGGGCTTTGCTGGTCTTCTTCTCTGCTGACAACCAGTCCCGTCACACGTTATACGGGCTCGGCCAGTCATTTTGCAGAATTCCCCTTTCTCCCTACCAGATGAGATCCTCCATCTACTATGTACTCTCTGCTGCTGTACTCGGGGGCTGTCTCCGTCTCCTATTATTCCTCCTATTATGATTTTCCTGTCGCTCGTTCTCCTGGGCACTGGCTCTCACTCTTGACCTATACTCACTATAACTTGCAACGTAGCCCATTGCCGGGATTCAGATAGTCAAGTCATGTCCCTTGCGCTTGGGTGATACCATTGACACGTAAGTAAATCCTTCATAAAGAGAAGGAATTGATTCGCTTAGATCGTATGAGTAATTATTGTACATACGGTGCGGATACATAGCACACATGTGTAGTACATAGTAATTATGGGATGGGGGGCATTAAGCTCTCGGGCCTGGCCTTTGCCATTCGGAAAGCGGCTTTCTGCGGTGGTCCTTCGTCTCCAGATGCGCCGTAATGCGATACTTTTGGATACACACAAAGATTGGTGGCAGTGGGAGTATTGTGTTAATTCTCGCGCGGCCCACCTCGATAAACTCATCCACATTCGTCGCAACTTCCCTCCTCCAACTTCCGCACACGCATACACAGTAGTCCACCTAATCATCGTCCGGATTCATCTAAACAAGTCCCAATGCATAACAGAGACCACACATAATCCTCCGTCATGCTATCTAGCTGGCTCCTCTGACTGGCCCCGGGACCCAAGCCGGTCCCGCCCAACTCTCAATTCTGGAGACAAGGGAACTCCTGTCTTCTCTGTCTGCACACGGATCAACAAGCGACCACTCTTCGTCGATCCATCTCGACGGTCACATCGCGTCCGTCTGCGGGCATCGAACAACCTACGATAGCTTCGGGTTACTTTTGCACCTAATCATAAAGAGCCATTCTTTGCTTTTTGCGTACATTTTTTCCTTCGGCCACGCGTGTGCTTCGACGACTCGAACTAGCCACACACACTCTCGCTCACACACACACACACACTCTCACATTCTCCCTCACTCACACACGCACACGCTCATTCACACGCACAACATATGCGCGTTTACCTCGTCAGAGCGGCTGGCCCGTTACGTCTGGGCTCAAGCCTAAACGTTCCTGCTTCAGCTCAAGCTTCAGCTTCAGCTTCCAGCTCCGCCATCTGGCTTCCACACTCACGGCTTCTCTGGCCGCAAACGGCGCCGTGTCGCTTCTCCTCATCAAACTCAGACGGATGGCGTCGACGGCGCCAATCCTGTATTTCCAACCCCGTCCAGTCTAGCTAGTGCCCTTCTTTTCACCAGAGCGGACTTCAAGACAACCTTCTGCTACGTAATCTCAACGACATTCCAGCACTTCGCGAAGTATTCCAGACACTGTCATCTGGGGAAACCAGGCCGGTTTCAAACCCCGGCCCCCCTTCCACGGCACCGGTGTCAGCTGCGCCGTTTTTGGCAAAGCTGCTAACTTTCACTTCTGAACATGACCACAACGCCTGTCAATAACATGAATGTGCCCGAGCAGGTCCCAGTCTGCGAGCTGTACGCCCTGCATGCTAGGGAGCTCCCTGGGCTAGAGCCAGCCCACCAGCAAAGTCAATTAGCCTCTACTGCTCGACGCCGCGGAGGCAGCTCGAAGAGCCTCATCCGAAGCTCAACGCAGCTCACTGCACATACTTGTAGTACGCAGTGGTAGACAACCTCGGGACCGAATGCCCGGGTAGCCGTGACGCACATGCAACGCACAGCAGCACATCTCCACCGCTCGTCCCATCAGTTTGACTACCTTGCTCGACGACCCTATTGCCGTGCGCCAATCTCATGATGTCGGGGAGAACATGTTGGCCATCCGTGCTCGGGATATGCGGATGTGATGGTCGAGCTGCCAGCGATTCGTTGAAGCCTGCACCTTGTTTTCCGTGTAACCGAGCCTGGCGTCGTGATCAGCCACTATTTGAGAGACCAGATCGTCCAAACAGCTGGAGAAACCACTCCAGTCTCTCTGGCGGAAGTGTCCGACTGTTGTAACACCTGGTCTAATACCAGAAAATCGAATCATTCCCGCAGGTAAGATGTCTCACCAATCCAGCTCCTTGGGCACGTCCTGTCAGGCCCCGAGGAGCGGCGCTTGTCTGTCCCTCATGCTGTCTGTCAGTGCCGAGACAGGCGCTCCACAGCCTTGTGGCAGTCTGCACGGCGACGAAGGATGCGATTCCGAGCGCGTGCTCGGATTTGGCAGGTCGTTTTCTGCGTTCCGGACCACAAGAAAGCTTTCATGACGAGCTCAGTCTGATGGACCTATCCGTTATCAGCTTGTTGTGAAGAGGTTCTCGGACAGCCAACCCCACGCGAGCACGGTAGGTCAGCGATCTTCCAATCCTGAGCCAATCCCAATCCCGGGGGCTTGGTTGTTTTTTTACAAAAACAAATTTTCATTACAAAAAGTTCCCCCCAAAAACTTTAACTACTATTATTTATACGTGCGGCCGGGCGGGAGTTGACTTCGCCGCATGCTCTGCGCCATGCAAAGCTCATCCGTCATCTGGAACATTCATCAGAGGCCAAGCCGCGGGGGGCTTGCTTTTGGACGAGCTCGATCATCTATACTTGAGCGTTCTATCCAAATCCGTATCCAATCTGACGACGCGCCAAGGACGCAAATCATCAAGCGCAAAACTCTTCCGTGTCTGATCCTCTCAAACTGAGTGTGTATTTGGCAGATTTGGACTTCAGCGTGGTCACGTCGGGCGACATCGGGCGACATGTGCCGGCTTCTCCGGAACGTCAGTTTGAATGTTGAGGACCACGTCGTGTTGTCATGAGCGATATTGGTGACGAGGAAGCCGTGGGCTTACCCACATCCAGCTGAAGAAGGTGATGGTGGAGTTTCTTAATGGATGGAGTCTACATTCCATCTTTAAACATAACTTCTGACAAGGTACCAGCCCACACTGACAAACGACCCCAAACGCGAGCCTAATGGCGGATCTTTGAAACATATGTAGAATGTGAATACCAACATGTATAATTGACCAGCTATTCTCTGGGACTATGGCGCTCTCGTGTGCTTTTCAAACAACCTCATCTGCTCTTCTTTTTAACCAGATGACCTTGCTTCATTTGCCGCTTTTTGTTTTGACGAGGAACTCAGGACGGTGGGCCTTTAGTCCAAAAGGTGACTAGACCGGCCGTGATATTGTTTATTTGCCCTCTTATGAAAGAAGAAGGTAACGCAACTTTCGCTTAGAAGCGGCGAGTAACAATGGAGACGGCAGTCCGTGACTTGATGCGAGATACGCAAGATACATGAAGTTCGCGGCCGGGCTTGAGTGTGAAACCCACGCCACGCAGGCTCTGCGCACCAACTTCGGCCTGCTCCCCTAGAGTATTCGTGATGAGGAACGTCAAGAGGAAGACGGAAAACGAACCGTGGAGCTTCTCAGTTGCCAACAGAATGCGTAATCAAGGAGTCAGAAGTCCCAGTACCAAGAATGCGCTGCAGTATGATGGTCGCCCAGATTTCAACCTGTTTAAGATTAGTTATGTCTCCTGACAGCATTTTGGCTTTCTTATACTTCCTGTCTACCGAATAGTGGCCTTTGGCTTCAACTGGTTGTCTGTGCCAGGGTTGCCAGCGAGCAAGTCAACACGATGAGAGGGAGATTGTTGTGGTGCGTGCTGCCGGCCATGAATAGCTACGGCTGAGGCCTCGGATATGTTTGATCAGAATTGTTCTAAACTTCCTGAGAATTTGAAGCAAGCTTTTGGAGCCTTTCAACTGTAATGTCTATTGAAAAGCTTCTGTCATATATGCTCTACTTGATACGGGCGAGGAGATGAGGACTTGTGAAAGAAAATCCATACTTTTAATTTGGGGAAGGAACCTAGGAGTAGATCAAGTCATAGGCAACCCATCTCAAGAGATGCCCTGACTATATGTAGAAGTAAAATACAAGCAAGAAGCTTGGTCAGGATTGAGGTATAGTCTATATACAGCTCTCTGAGGACCTACTCAAAATGGTATAAAGTACTGGGGAGCTACTATTCAGTACTTTCAATAAGTAATTGATCTACTCAGACGTTCCGTAGGGTAAACTTAAGTGGTTAAATATCAGAGATTATCAATACACTATACTTCTTATCACTTTGTATTTTAGGAAGCACGACAGAAACTGTTGATCATCTTCTTAACTCCCAAAACATTATTACTTTAAGTAGTTGTTGATGAGTTTGCTATTTCAGGGGGAAGTAATTAGTTGTCTTTCGCAGATTGCCATAGCAAACATAATAATTAGCGTATATCTAACATGTTGTATGCTGTTAATGTCATTGGTAAACACAGTCGGCAAACACAGTCAACTTACTCTGACCACCTATTGGACTTTAAATAAATCTTCACAATTCAACAGGAAAAGTAATACGGACAATGATGAAAGATACTGCGAAATGGCTGTTATCATGGAAAGTGATGATGGCTAGCGATAATGACTATTGGCAGTAGATAGTGATAACGTAGGTGACGTGGTCTCTAATTCATCACACTGAACTTTGCTTGTCTTGAGGACCAAGTTACGAGGTAACTAGAGTGGAAAGCACAGCGGATGACTGTCCAAAAGCATCCACAGCACCAGCTGTTAATGTCTAAGACATTCCTTCTAGCTGGCTGCTGATATCAGAAATTCGAATGTGGAGTGCATGATGTAAAGGAGACTTCAAGGTCGGGATCTTCGCTGAACTTCTGGAATACTCTGCTAATAGAAATATACAAAGATGAGGTTTGAGGAGTATATTTTACCAAATATAGCCAGGGAACGTTACTGGAGCTCTAGATAACCTGACTGATGATATCATATCATGTTCAGTGCGATTGGACCCTCAGAAACCTGCATGGGACACCTGGGCGGCCACTTACAAGTGCTGTATAGCCCTACGCGGAGTTGTATAGCCAATAGAGACCTTTCTAACTTAGATGCAATGGATGTACTGCATGGGCTGTGTGTAAGTCCATGTGCCCACAATACGGGCAGTTGCTGGCCTTGATCTACTCACAGTACTGTAGCTCCAAGAGGCTGTCGGGGCATACTTCCTCAGCACCTCGCGTGTTCCTGATGGAAATTTCTCTGTAAGACGAGAGTGATACAGGATTAAAGAAAACCTCTCATGCAACAGGCTTTTCGTTGATTTGCTGGAAGTGACCCTAGCATAGTCCCAATTCTCGCCTGTTGCTTTGTCGTCGTCTTGTGCAGGTGGCTTCAATCAATGGGTTTCAAGGAAGCCTAGCATGAACCTCCAGTTTCTGGGGTCCTTGAAGAGTCGTCGCCACAAAGGCTCGAGTCCTCTCACGAAACAAACACACTTGCCGCGAGCCTGAAAGACGCTGGCCTGGCGTCCATCGTAGCCCAGTGGCCGCGGCGTATTCGACACTCTAATACACCGTACTGGGGGACACGATAGCAATTACGGCCGAGATTTGAGAACGCTCTTTTGGCGTAGTTTCGCAGGCAGTTGGACAGCTTTGTTGCGCCTGAGCGGCTTGAGGAGTTCCGCCGCTTCTTAGCCATGTACGTTAATACGGCCAAGTTGTTCCCTTGAGTGGAGGAAGACGAGGTTACACTTTCCAAGTAGCTGCCTCATAGCGATAGACCGGTGGACAGGGCCATATCTAAGAGTGCAGTCAAGTCCCAAGTACCAGATCTTCGTCTTTTTCGAGAAGTAGAGCTTCCGAAATAACGGTGTGGAAATCTTCAGCGCAGGCTACTTTGTCCAACGTTAGATCCAGCTCATTTTCCCCTTTGGCCCGTCTATGACTTTTCTGATAACACGTCTCCCTTGTTTGGTAGGCCGAAGGTAGGATTGCTCTCTTGGATCTGCTAGCCCGAGCAACAACGATCTACAAGAGCGCATGAGATTCAAAACTTTGCGAATTTGCGGCGACGCATGTCTTTTTGTGGTCTTGTAACGCTCACATTTCCAGCCTCTGTAGGAGGACCTCGACTGACGTACCTTCCAACACTGCCGTTTGACCCCTTTGCCAGCTCGACCATGCTTGACGAAGTTGATCTATGTCTCCCTGTGTCCAAAAGTCTGGCGGTTTGCTCTCCACACCACGGGAAAAGGCGTTTATACAAGTAGAGACACCTACGCCTTCTGGCTAGCCTTCCTCAAACCCTCCGTGAACCGCTGCACGAAATCCCAGCAGTCCACGTACGTGTTGTACAACGGCGCCGGCGCAACCCTCACTACATCCGGCTTCCTCTCGTCAATGACCACACCGACCTCGTCAAAGTAGTCCATGACGCCGTCCAGCAGACCCCCAGAAAGGAGCAAACTCAACTGCGCGCCCCTGGCCTCCGGATCGCGCGGCGTGATGATCTTGAACAATTCCTTTACATCCGTCGGTACGTGCTCGTCGAGCAACTTCTCCAAATACGCCGTGAGGCGCAGCGACTTCTCCCGCAACGGCACCACACCCCCGGCCAGCTCGAACACCTCGAGCGAGGCGCAGAGACTGGTAATGTCCAGCACGCTGGGGTTGCTCAGCTGGAAGCCCGCGGCGCCGGGGTAGGGGTGGAATTTCGTCGCCATGACGAAGCGCGACTTCTTGTCGTTGCCCCACCAGCCTCCCAGGCGATTCACGTAGCCGGAGGCCGAGTCGGCATCCTCGGCGGACGTCGTCACGCGCGAGTGCTTCGCGTGAACAAAGGCGCCGCCGATGCACCCCGGTCCGCCGTTGAGGTACTTGTACGTGCACCAGGCGGCGGCGTCAACGTCCCAGTCGTGCAGGCGCAGCGGCACGTTGCCGACGGCGTGGGCGAGGTCCCATATGACGAAAATGGAGTGCGAGTGGGCGAAGGCGGTGATGCGCGGGATGTCGAGGAGCTGGCCGGTGTAGTACTGGATGCCCGGGAGGAGCAGCAGAGCGGTGGACGAGGCGTGGGCGGCGATGGTGTCGAGGATGCGTTCTGTGGAGAGCGTGCTGTTCTGCGAGGGGTCCTGGGGCTCGATGCAGACCATGGATGTTTCCGGGGAGAGATTGTGGTGTCTGATTTGCGTCTCGACGACGAACTGCGTTTCTGTGTCAGCAACTGGTTGAGCAGTTGAGAGTGGGCGGTTCGTACGTGGTCACTTGGGAACGCTTTGCTCTCGAGGATAATCTTGTGTCTGCCGTTCGCCTCGGGCTTGTAAAAGGCGGACATCAAGAGGTGCAGGTTCGCCGTCAACGTCTGCATCACAGCAACCTCAGAGTCGTCTGCGCCGACGATGGGAGCCATCATCTTGGAGGCCCTGTCGTCGACGTCGAGCCACGTCGGCAGAGGCGAGCCGTCCAGCGGCTTGAAGTGGCCCTGGACGCCCTGGGTGCCCCAGGTCGAGAGATACTGCTGTATCCTCTCAGCCGTCCGCTTGGGCTGCAGACCAAGGGAGTTCCCGCAGAGGTAGGTACATTTCTGCTGGCTCTCTGGGCTAGTTGTGCCGTCGACTATGGTTTCACCGCGTCAGTTAGTGTCTCTGCAGAACAGACGAAAATTTATCTCAAGAACGGTCCTGTGAAACGGAACCATGTGAGATGAAAAGCACGAGTGCTGACCTTTCGTGGCAAGAGTCTTGCTAGCAATCTCCTGCTTGGTCGGGATGACAAACTCATCCCGTGTGTGACGGAGAGCGTCCTGCTGGTCCAGGGACTCTGCGTGTTCTCTGCTGGAAGCACCCATGTTTAGGACAAGTCCGCTCTCTGGCGACCCACGAGTCTGACGAGGACCCTCCTCGGCTTGGCTTGACTTAGGTTGGGGAAGGGAAAATGCGGGGGGTGGAGTCCAGTCCGGGCGTGTCAGTTGACGGAAAAAGTGTGGCTAGTTGGCGGAGAGAAAGTTCCCTTGGCTCGTGTGCGAATTCTTCAGACAAATGATTCGTTGTATGTAGAATACGAGAGCTGGTTGCAGATACAGTGCAAAGAGTTGACTTTGATGGCACGTGAAGTCGAGTATTGTCGTGAAGTCATGTCATGATGCCCGGGCACAAGCTAATAGAAACTCCAGGAAGAATATTTCCCGCGCGCGGGCAGCCGCATAGACCAATGAGGGGTTGAGATGGGACTGATGTGGGGTAGGTCCGCGGGGAATTGCATCACGACTTTCGACCTGAGAAACTACTTGTACGTATAATATTAGTTAGTACCTTGCATTCCGTACACTTCTGTAGTATACTTTCATAATCATCATTTAGCAATCCCACAATTCTCCTCAACTACCACACAGTACGTGTTCAATAGACTACATTTACGTGATCAATGAGGGGCCTGAAATTGGTGAAGCTGACGTCGGCCACTGACGAGCCAAGAGCCGTCATGTGTTCCACATGGACTGTCATGAGAGTTGGGGAGACCGCGTTTGAGGCCCTCTTTTCCTCCAACAATTCATTCAGAGGTGGGAACCCGAGAGCCCGTGTCAGAGATCAAATCTGGGCTGGCGATCCATCTCAGGTACGCAGCTGTACTCTGGAAAAGTCTCCAAGTGTCTGTACTTGAGTACATTGCTAATGTACATGTGTACCTGTGTTCCAGGTTGGCGCTCCATTTCTCCTGCTTAGTGCGCACAGCTCACATCACGATCCTCCTCAAACCTCGCATCGTGACAGAAAAAACTTTTCCTCACGTCGACATGCGAAATAACGTGCTCGAGCTAAAAGCATCGAATTACGAAATATGGGAGTTTTCATTACCCCCTCGAAACCCCGGTATTACCCCCTCATTACCCCATAAACTGACCACATGCGGGGTTTGCTGACTCGTCTCTTTATTTTTCTGGAAGCTTGCCGCAAGCCCGGGGACACGGGGCGGAAGTGGGCTGGGTCAGATCAGGTACCGTACGCTACTATGGCATGTGTACTCCTTGAAGGCGGGGGTGGATTCTTCTGTTTTCCACTCGAACTCTTGCTGGCTGTGGTGATCATGTACTGGCATACTTTGTTGTGTCACCTTTTCGGATATTGCCTTCCAATGAAGGAGTGCCCCGCTCGATGCATGGCGGCGCGTGGACGGAAACACGGGGTGGACGACGCCCGCTCGCCGTCGACTTGTTCGGGCGATCACGGCGGTCGTCGGCAGAAATGTCTGGGGAAAACATGTTCTTCCCGTAAACCACCCGGAGCGGCACGGCTGACTGGCTGGTTGGCTCATCGATCGGGCTGTCCTGCAGCTCCCGAAGCACTGGATCCCGATACGCCCGTTTCGTGTCGAACGTCTTGAGAGTAACCCTCGACAACGTGTCGAGCGTCTGATTGTCGCCCAATGCTGGATAATCACAGACAAGGCGTGATCAGCTTGTGCTTTACGAGTTGCAAGGAGAAGCAGGTATCCTTGTTGTCGTGGCGGAGCGAGCGAGACTCGGTCCACGACTGCAACGTCAGAGGGGCTGTAAGGCCTTCCCGTGCCGGATGATCTACGAATTCGGGCTTCCTAGTCTCATGCATGTCCCGGGGGGTGGGTGCGTGAAATGCCAGCCTACCAGCCAAGCCATTCTTTGACGCCCTCGTCGTAACAATACCAACAGACTCTTCGCTTCTCTGGGCGTGTTTCGTTCCTGAACTGTCGTTATAGCAATGTGTGACCCCGACTTGTGCTAAAGAAAGAGAGGCGTTGCATTGAAGAGCGGGTCAACAGTTTTGCAGTCCTTAAGGGCCACAGGATGTGACTTGACGTTGGGACAATCCCGAGTGGAGACGGCGTCAAGTCAAGAGGCTCTGCGGATTATTAGTTGATCGGGTTGACAAGGTTGCGAAGGCACCTCAGGGTGGTCGTCAGAGAGAGAGGTTGAGTTGCGTCCGAGGACCGGAGTTGAAGAGGCCTCCTTGGCACCACCTGCTTGGCAAGCCCAAATCGCCTCGAGGGTAACTCCGTCTGGACGAGCCATTTTCTCGACAGTCGGCTACTAATTCATGAGAGATGTAACAATAAATGGCGACGGTTACAAATGACAAGGCCGCATTGAACAGAATACGCCCGTCAGGATGCAAGTCAGAGGAGGCCTCTGCAACTTCCATGAAGATGAAATCCGGTCAGAAATGACCAGGAAACGGTCGACTTCGTCGCACGCAATTCGGAAACCGGCCACATCACCGCGGATCGTTATGCCGCCACATGTGGAATAGCTTTGCAACTCGCCGCAAGGGGTACGAATGCATCGTGAAGTCCTTTTTCAGGTTTCCGGAAAAGACGGTGTATGTGTCCTTGCCCCTGGTGACCTGGACCCAGACTTGTTTCTCATCGTGACCTTGGTCTGGAATGGTGTCATTGACCTCAGCTTTGGCCGAGGAAGATTGCTTTCGTGACCACCTCGACCATCCGGGCCTCCGGGGAAAGGAAAATCTGGGGGAGGCAGGAATGACAAGTGACGATCCGAGTTTTTTTCCGCCGCCAATGTGGCGGTGCAGGGGTAAATCATTTGGGACCCAAGCTGTGCCAGACGACGCAGCTAGGCTGTGTATTTTTGGCACGCATTTGACTATCCCTGGCAAAGGTGAAAAATTCTAGAACGGGGCGTCGGTATGGCGGATGCAGTATAATCGATCAGCTGGGTGGCGCCTGAATTGGCGACGGTGAAGCTTAGACGTATCGTGAGTTTCTGCCATGCATCAATAGGTAACGTGACCTCAATTGGGATACATCTGACCATGTCTCCTCCTTCCCGAGATATTGCGTGGATTATGCGCCCAGCATAGAAAGACAGCATGTCGGCTTGTGAGGAGAAGCGTCCGCAAGCGCTGTCGGCTTATGATTCTACTCGTGTGAAAACACGTATTACTTTGAATGTGGCGAGTGGACAACAAGTGGTAACGAACTTGGACCCCCATTCGAGGCTGATCGTCAACCCAGCATAAGGCCTAATTAGACATCCACCGGTCTTTTAGTACGCAAGCCCTCAGGCGACGGCGGCGGAAGTTGGTGAGACTTCGTTTTGGACGAAACAAGAGGCCTTCTCGGACCGCGTGATGAGGGGTCAGACACTGCCGTGTTTTAGAAAGCGTTTCTATTTGGTAATGGCGACCCGACGCGGACTCGCGGGGAACGTCGACGGTCGGGGCCCCGGCCAGACTTGGGTTGTGTGGACGCTTGACTCTGTCGTGAAAGTGGAAGTGCGAAAGTCTCTGACGGAGAAGGGGGCTTGCCCAGGAACGAAGAGGTATCCGTACATACCAAGGGTTTACCAAGAACTGGGGAAAGAAGGACAGACTGCATATTGTCACAGAACCTGGGAGTCAACTTGGTATCCATGCTCGACGTTGTCCATGGTAGGTAGCCGGCGTCCCAGATTCTATTCACCCCCCAATGGGGCCAAGTCGGGTTGTCCCGTGGTCGCAAAAGTCCTGCACGATCAAGTAATCTGGGGGTAATGGAAACTAGCATTCTCGACTCCCTTGCGCCTCAACCTCGGGGGCCCGGCGCTGAGCACCAACGCCGGCACACACGCTCATACACACACAAACACACACGCCCCAGCCCAGCCCAGTCCAATCCAACTTGCCATGGTTAGGCGGGGTTCGTGGGGTCAGCCGCTCGTGGTCCCGGGCCATTCGGGGGGAGGTGGGCAGGGCCATCCCCAACAGCTTCCATCTCGTGATCCTTCAATCCTTTCACATCTCGACTGTTTCTGTGGTTATTCGTAGGTAATAGGTATATAGGCCTGGGCGGTGTTGGGACAGACGATCCTGCAACCTGGGGTAAGGTGGGAAAAGGGGTCTCGGGTTTGATTGTTGTGAGTCTTGCGCTGCGAACTTTGAAGAAACTGGGGCTTCCGGGACCCAGGTGTAGAGTAATGGAAACGACCTTGAGAAGAGCTTGGCTTCAGGGAATGAGCATACAGAATACTTGGTTCTATGGCGCGAGCCTGTACGGATACACAGTAGAGGCAATGGGTAGTAGGCGAGCAATGTCGTTGATAGAATTGACAGGGGAGTTGACGTCTCTGCCGTGACTTGGCTTGTGGCGGGTTAACTGCGCCGAGGAAAGGTACTCTGGTTACTTGTGTTCGCGTTCTTGTGTGATTCTTGTGTGGATTTTTAACGAAGGCCCAGCACACACTGCTCCCGTATACGTCCCTCTTCATGCTGCGATGGAAACAAAAAGCTCAACCTGTACCTGCCAGGGGCCATGACAGTACTGGGCCGGCGCTGACGAGCGGGCGTTTTGGGCTGCAACGCGAAAGAGGCGGTAAAAGGTTAGCAGATACGAAGCGGATGTACTCGAGACTTTATGATGGGGTTCGCGATGCACGAGGCGGACGCCGTTGAAGACTTTGCGAAGCCATGATAAGAGGTACAGAGGTACACGACTCGTCGTCACCGGCCCTTAATGTCGTGACAGGCCCCTGTGGGTTGCGTTCCATTTGGTGATGAAAAAGAAGTTGGATTCGGGTTCGATATTGGTTACACAGTGTTTGAATAGCTGATGGACGTACTGATTTGTTTCGTCTGGAAAATACAGGTTTTTACGCGACGAAGCACAAGCAAGGAGGAGACACAACAGCGGCTGCCAGTGCCGACTCATCGGAGGCGTTGATACACAGAAAGGGGAAAGCAATGCGCACACAATAACGAGCAAGACCGTACGGGTATTCGGGTACGCACATCAAGTATTTGTGGCCGCGGGGTTGTCAAAGCCGCGCGGAGGGACCGACCGGCCGGCCGGGTTTTGCAGCAAAGCAACTTCGGTTGTATACGAGCAAGTCGAGTTGACTCGAGTTGACTCGAGTTGGCTGGGCCGACGAGATAGTGATCGTGGAGTTTACGGACCATTTCTACCGACTGTCTCGTGCTTGTCTTGCTCTGACCAGCTGCTCTCGGCTGACTTTGGACGTTTGGAGATTGTCAAGACCGGCTTGTGGCCAGGTGCAACAGATTGAGGCTGGTGATCTCCCATCTGACATACAGATTCATGCCAATATCGAATTCCCCAACCGGCCCGGCTCAAGGTTGGAACCTGGAAGCCCATGATTGGTGGAGGTACAAACGCTGGCTTGGGTGGTGCTTACCGTATCTTAGCCACTACGGAGTACTCCGTACACACTCAGTACATAACCAACCCATGTTATCACGGCTTTGTTCATACTTGGCCAGCCCCAATCGAAGGAAAAGGAAAAGGAGAAGAGGGAATGACCGAGGGGGCATGAGTGCCATTTCGTGTTCCAGTGGAAAAGAAGATCGGGTGCATGCTCCGACACGTCGTGACCAACAACCTAGACAGAAAAAAATGCTGCGCTTTGCAACTGGAAATAAACTGTGTGGAGAAAAGAGCCTCGAATAGCCGTCAGACGTGTCGAGTACGTACATAGAATACATGATACTTCAGGGAGTGACCGACAGTATACCTTTAAGTACATGATTTATTGCCACAGACTGCGCAGAGAAGGAGTACTGAGTACGTATCTCACGATGGCATCGCGGACTCCTCAGTGGAGGTTTGGCCCCTTGGTAGTTCCTTGGTGCCCCTCCATTGGCGCATGTGATGTGACCCATGTGGCAGCTCACAGGCCTCACTTGCCTCAGCAGAGGCTCAGGTACAGCAGAGCGACAGGCAGGCACCTTACCGGGCTGGAAGCTGGACCACTAGCCCAGGACAGGTGAGGCGAGTACGCCGCGCAACAAGTACCCAAAGTCGAGCAGGTACCTCTCAGTGTACTTGCACTATGAAGGAAGTCCCAGGTCGCGACGACCCCCGGCGCCAGAAGTGACAGTGATGGTGAACAAGAGCGCCCAATCACAGAGGAATATTGACCCCAGTAGCTGCCCGAAGCAGTTTAGCCCATGACTCTTTTTAGTAATAGTTCGCCATCTCCAATGCGTGTGAAGTCATCATCGTGATCCAACTTGAGTCTCCCAAAGGCGCCAGGAAGCTCACGAAGCTACAAGGATGCTGTAAGGAAATGCGCGAGTATCACTACTTTTTTTTTTTTTGCTTTCCATCCCCCGCAGCGTCACCTGGCTTGCTTGGTATGGAGTCGGTACTTCAAGCAGTACTGTATTGCAAGAGCTTCGAGTCGGTCGTGCCTTCCTCTTCATCTGCTTCGTAGTAGCTATAAAGGTTCCGCCGGCCCTGTTGGATCGTGAGTTTCCAGTTCCTGACTGACTTTGTTTTTCCCTCCAGACCTCCTCAATCCTCTCAGCCTTCACCATCAGGTTTCTGCTTCACCAGCAGGCTCCCTCCGTTATTTCCCAAAGCTTCTTTACTGCTCGGGCTATTGTTCGCACGTACCCTACATGGTCACTGACCTTCGTGCTACTCCCTGAAAAAATCATCCTCCTACAATACCTTTAACCCTACGCCCTACGCCGTCTCTTTGACCTGAACGCTTCTCCCGGTCTGCCTGACGCATATTCTCTCGTCAGCCCATCGACCAATAATCAAATCCCCCGTTCGCCAGGTCCCGTCACAGCCCTGCGGCCACAACTTGCTTCTATTTTCAGCTGAACGCGTTGCTGAGAAGATACCGTCCTACCTACGGAAGACAGGCCCAGCAGCTTAGCTCCAGGGTCCTTATCTCTCGACGCCCGCACCATCGGCGTCGCCACATCAATACAAGGTCCCAGTCGGATTGGCCCAAAGCCGGTCGGATGGCTGTGTTGCCCAGGATCCCCATCGCCTACGTCAATTGACGCATTTTAATCGCCCTCTCTCAATCTGCGATTCCAGCTGTTCGGCTTTGCCCTGGAAGCTGAAGCAAGATTACGGCAGCTTCCATAATTCCAATACGGGAAGATTTGCTGACCACCGCCCTCGATTACAAGGGAACTCCTTCGCGGTAGTCTCTCTCTCGTGTGCACCGGAATCGATCTATATATCGTTGTCCGTTCTTTGAGTTTGGAGCTTTTGCGCTTCGACTTCTTCACACCACACCTCTTGTCGTCCCGTCTTCGTCTGGCCAACAAATCTTGGTTCCCGAGACAATTTGGTTCGTCATCGCCCTCGTCGCAACAATCCAACAAAGAGCCTGGACCAAGCGAATTGCCCCGCCGGATCACCTCTCCGAGACTCTGACATCAGTTATCTGGTGCCCAACAATCAACACACCTCTCGATATTACCACTCCTCCCGGAACCGACTTCTTGTCTCTGTTCCTGACACCCGTCCATTCTCCAGAGTACCTACATCTTACTTTTTTCGTCCATCCAACGGCAGAGCGCAGGCATCCGAGCCAATTGCTTAGCTCTACCTCGTCCTGTCTGTCACCTGGTCCCGTATTTCTATCTGAATCGGATCAGCATCGCACTAGCCTGCCGAGACGCAAGGTACGTCCGTCCACGTCCACGGATTCTTTCCTTCGCTTTCGTCCGCCCCCTTCCCCCCGTCCTTATCAGTGTACGAGCGTCCAGCGGTGAAGCTTCAATGCTCCCGTCCGTTGCTCTCTCGATTCCTGCCTATTCTGGAGAGATAGCAATTGTGCCAGCTGGCCCGGCTCTGTGTCTCGACCTTGTCCTTTCTCAGACCCTCAGAGACCGCAAGTCGGCTCTAGATCGCACGAGACACAACCGATCCCGGTTCCTGCGGCGGGCGTTCAAGCTGTACTTCTGAAGAGTCCGGGTTTGACTCACTTCATCATGTAACTCTCCTGCTTGTTGCGATGCTTCGTTGTTTTGCTGCCGAGCTACTTAGACCTTTGGGTCGCCCGCCCGCCATCGCACCTTCCCCTCCCCCCAGATCTACACCACCACCTATCACAATACCCTATGCTGCTTAACACCACTCAATCACAATGTTGGCTTTGTCCGTCAATACTGACCTCCCTGCCATGGACAGGTTTCCGGATTATCCAGATTCACCCGAGGAAATTGGCGACATCATGGCGACCGCCGCACCCCCTCGCAACAAGGCCCTTGGCCAAGTCCAGGCCGACTCAGCAGAGAGCAGCCGCGGCCCTTCTCCCCAACCAACACATTTCAGTGTGCCCATGGCCGCGCGCATGAACGGTAACGGACACAGAGTGCTTCGCTCCGCGACCGTCGGCTACATTGCGCCGGCCTTCGTTGGCAAGCTCGAACAGATGGATCAGGGTGAGTTTGACACACAACGAAAAGCCATTGAGACTTGCTGACTATCATGTTAGTCCGCGGCCTTATCAAGACCAACGGCTGGATTCCAGAATCTCTCGTCGACGAGCAGGTTGCCTGGTTCTACGACTCGCTCGGCATCGACGATGTCTACTTCGAGATCGAGGCCACGGAGGTGATTGCCAGCCAGATCACCTCCCTGTACGCCGCCAAGGTGGCCGCCTTCGCGCGCGAGGACAAGCGCGAGGAGATCAGACTCGACATGGAGGCGCCTGATCACGCCATCTACATCGACACGAGCGAGCCCGGCAAGACCTCTGTCGGCGGACCCCGCTACGAGCAGAGACTCGAGGCAAAGTACCTGGACCACGTCGGCAGGACCAAGTTCCGCGTCGAGACTTTCCGCTCCCCCGGTGTCCTGGGCGCCTCGCCGGCTTCCAAGGCTACCCTGCGCTGCTACTTCGTCTACCAGTGTCTCTTCAAGCAGAGCCCTGAGACGACCGACCCTAACGAGACCCGCCTCGAGGTCATTGCCGACCACGGCTTCCTCCAGAAGGCGACGGCCAACACCAAGCAGATTTACCAAGAGATCATTGACCTCGCCGTTAACCGGACCGGTCCCGTCATCGAGGTGTTCGACATCGAGGGCTCTGCCGAGAAGCGCCTCGTCATCGCCTTCCGTTCCCGCACTGCTCGCGGCCTGTTCTCCGCCCTCTCTGACCTGTACCACTACTACGGCGTCACCAGCTCCCGCAAATATGTGGAGCAATTCGCCAACGGCATCACCGTCATGAGTATCTACCTGCGCCCTGCCATGAACCTCGAGGGCAACTTCCCCGCCCTGGAGCAGTCAATCCACCAGATAACCAAGGAGATTTCTCTGCTGTACTGCCTGCCCCAGAACAAGTTGCACTCCCTCTTCACCGCCGGCGAGCTCAGCCTTCAAGAGACTGTCTACGGTCACTGCGTCTGGGTCTTTATTCAGCACTTCCTCAACCGTCTCGGCTCTGAGTACGTCTCTCTGTCCGAGATCTTGGACACCAAGAACCAGGCCCACAACGCTCTACTCTCCAAGCTGAAGCGCCGTCTGAGGACGGAGACCTTCACTCCTGATTACATCCTCGAGATCATCCAGTCCTACCCCGGCCTTGTCCGCGCCCTGTACGCGTCCTTCGCCTCTGTCCACCTCGCCGTCGGACCCGACTTTGACCGCCACTTCATTGCCCCTACCCCGGCCATTGAGGTTCTGTCCGATGCTAAGCTCAAGGAGCGCATCACCCGTGACGTCTCCAACGAGCACGAGGAGATGGTCATGACCGCGTTCCGCGTCTTCAACAATGCCATCCTCAAGACCAACTACTTCACCCCCACCAAGGTCGCCTTGAGTTTCCGTCTGGACCCTGCTTTCCTGCCTGAGATCGAGTACCCCAAGCGCCTCTACGGCATGTTTCTTGTCATCGGCGCCGAGTCTCGCGGTTTCCACCTGCGCTTCAAGGACATTGCCCGTGGTGGTATCCGCATTGTCAAGTCCCGTAGCAAGGAGGCTTACAGCATCAACGCCCGCAACCTGTTCGACGAAAACTACGGTCTTGCCAGCACTCAGCAGCGCAAGAACAAAGATATTCCCGAAGGTGGATCCAAGGGTGTCATTCTTCTGGACCCCAAGATGCAGGACCGTGCCAAGGAGGCATTCGAGAAGTACATTGACAGTATCCTCGATCTACTGCTGCCCGCCAGCTCCCCAGGTATCAAGAACCCCCTGGTGGATCTTTACGGCAAGGAGGAGATCCTGTTCATGGGTCCTGACGAGAACACTGCCGACCTCGTCGACTGGGCCACAGAGCACGCCCGCGCTCGCGGCGCGCCCTGGTGGAAGTCCTTCTTCACCGGCAAGTCGCCCAAGCTTGGCGGTATCCCTCACGACACCTACGGCATGACCACCCTGTCTGTCCGCGAGTACGTCAAGGGAATTTACCGCAAGCTGGAGCTCGACCCCTCGACTGTCAAGAAGATGCAGACCGGTGGGCCTGACGGTGACTTGGGAAGCAACGAGATCCTTCTGAGCAACGAGAAGTACACTTCCATCGTTGACGGATCTGGTGTACTCGTCGACCCCAACGGTATTGACAAGGACGAGCTGCTCCGCCTGGCCAAGACGCGCTCCATGATTGTCAACTTTGACATGTCCAAGTTGTCCAAGGACGGTTACCGCGTTCTCTGCGATGACAGCAACACCAAGCTGCCCACCGGCGAGTTCATCTCCAACGGTACCACCTTCCGCAACACCTACCACCTGCGCGACACCGGCCTCACCGACTGCTTCGTGCCCTGTGGTGGGCGCCCCGAGTCGATCGACCTGATTTCTGTCAACAAGATCATCAAGGACGGCAAGTCGACGATCCCCTACCTCGTCGAGGGCGCCAACCTCTTCATCACCCAGGACGCCAAGCTGCGCCTTGAGGCTGCCGGCTGCATTCTGTACAAGGACGCCAGCGCCAACAAGGGTGGTGTCACGTCATCCTCGCTTGAGGTTCTCGCCTCCCTGTCTTTTGACGATGAGAACTTTGCCAAGCACATGTGTCACGATGCCAACGGTAACGCGCCTCAGTTCTACCAGGAATACGTCAAGTCGGTCCAGGCCAAGATCTGCGAGAACGCGCGCCTTGAGTTCGAGGCTATCTGGCGCGAGGCTGAGGAGACTGGTGTCCCCCGTAGCATCCTTTCCGACAACCTCTCTAATGCTATTACCACCCTTGACGAGGAGCTCCAGCACTCAGATCTCTGGAAGAATGAGCAGATCCGCCGCTCTGTGCTCCAGGATGCCCTGCCCAACCTTCTCCTGGAGAAGATTGGTCTCGACACCATCATTCAGCGTGTTCCCGACCCATACCTGCGCGCCATCTTTGGCAGCTACCTCGCCTCGAGGTTCGTCTACCAGTTTGGCAGCCAGCCTAGCCAGTTTGCTTTCTACGACTTGTAAGTTGCCCTTCATCCGCATCAGCATCAGTATTTGAAACATTCCACTAACTCTCCCCCAGCATGGCCAAGCGTATGTCCAAGCTTCAGTAAATGTTCTTTGGACAATCTGAGCGTTGCATTTTCTGGTTTTCTCCCTTTTTCTGCATGGCTATAGGATATGGATAATGGACGGTTGGGAAGGCTTATACACGCATGGTGCTGTGTGGAAGACAAAAAAGAGACAAAGAATTGGGAAAGAGCAAAAAGGGGCCTGTATAGACAGACGGGCATCTGCATACTGGGGAGTTAATGGTATGAATACAGTCATCACTAGCCTGATCTCAAAGATCAAGGTTTCTTTATAAATACTACTGCATCAACTTTACCATCTGTGTCTCTTGATGGTAATAACAGTAACTAATCTGTAAGAAGATAGTTGAGTATTGAAAGCGGGACAAGCTGACTGACACATCCATGATGACAACACCAACATAGTCTATATTACTACCAGCGATGGCTTCTATTGTATAACCACCGATGCAAACCCAGGCCGCCCATCATCAACGATTCATATTTTAGATTATCACCTTCTGAGAACTACATACCCTCCCTGACTCACACTCTGTTGCCACCAGAACCATACACCAAAAGAAGATGTGTAGTTGGAACCTTGACCGCGCCACCAAGTCCACACCCACTTGTCGGTCGTCTACCTGGTCCAAACCACCGGGACGGGACATACATAACAGCCAGACTAGCGTGTTCGGTCCGTTCCGAAGAGGTGTGAGTAAGAACCGAATAGGTCCGTTGCTCCGAGAACTCAGCGTGGGGGGGTTCAGGTTCCATTGAGGTGACCAACCAACCCTCTTCCCCCCTCTCTGTGAGCCCCCCACGCCCGGCAGATGCTCCACAGCAGCTGCATGTGAGGACTTGAGCACGTGTGACAAGGCAATCTTAGTGGGTGTTGGCCCAGCTGCGGAACCACTCGAGAGACTCGGGGTTCGCAACGGAGGCGTTCGTTTTGAGGTCCATACCGGAGAGGATCTGCTTCACTGCCACTTCGATCCTGTCAAAAGCGCGTCAGTCGGCCGCTTTGCTCGAGGGTAAATTGTGTGGTGAACTTACTTTTTGCCGTTGCCCGTTTTGGGAATTCCTCCACCGCACTGCTCGACAACCCCGGGGACGTGTCGCGGACTGAGCTCGCGCCGGATGACGCTCTTGATCTCGGCCCGCAGGTCGTCGGTGAAGTCGTGTTCTGCGGTGGGCACGACGAAAAGGCAGGCCGTCTCGTCCGAGTCGGTGGCGCGACGGCGGCCGACGCAGACCGCGTCCTCGACCTCGGCCGAGAAGAAGCGCGTGAGGACGTTGTAGATCTCGGCGCTGCCGAAGCGGACTCCGGCGGGTTTGAGTACGCCGTCGGACCTGCCGAGCATCACCAACGACCCGGTGGCGGGGTTGGGGATCTTGACAAAGTCGCCGTGGTGCCACACGGCGCCCTTGACGCCGCAGATGTCGGAGAAGCGCTCAAAGTAGGCGGCCTGGTACTTTGCGTCGCCGTTGGGTCCGAAGAAGGTCAGGGGTTGACAGGGGAAGGGGCGGATGCAGACGAGGTCTCCGGGGTGCGTCGGGTCCGGGAGGGCGTCGCCGGAGAGGGAGTCCACGGCGCGGATGGCCATGCCCAGGCCGGCGCACTGGATCTCGCCGACGCGGACGGGGAGGAGGGGACACGGGGCGCCGAAGAGGGAGATGATGTCGGTGCCGCCGGTGATGGAAGCGAGGTTGATTTTCGACGGGAAGGCCTTGTAAACAAAGGAAAAGGTTGACGGGGGCAGGGGGCTTGCGGTGGAGTAGATGGCTTCCAGAGCTGAGAGGTCGATGCTGGGTTCGTTGACGGGGTAGACGGAGGCCGCTTCGAGGGCTGTGAGGTAGGCAGCCGACGTGCCGAAGTGGGTTACGCGGAGATCGGAGAGGAGACGAGGAAGTGAGAGGTGGCCACTCGGTTTGAACGGGGAGCCGGAATACAACACGATGGTGGCACCAACGGCCAGAGCGGAGACGGACCAATGCCACATCATCCACGAAGTAGTGGTGTAGTAGAGCATGCGAGAGCGGGAGGTGAGAGAGCCGTGGATGGCGTGCTCTTTCTTGTGTTGTATCAAGGTACCCAGAGCGGTGTGAACGATGGCCTTGGGGAGACCGGTGGTGCCACTGGAGTAAAGGATGTACAGGGGGTGAGAAGGAGGAAGCTGCTCAAAATGAAGAGGAGTGTCTGGGGACCTGGCAAGAATCAGCACGAGATACAAGGCGATCACACCGGGAATTTTACCTGGAGAGGAAAGATTCGTATTCCTCAGCATCGACGCCAGTCTCCCTCAGGCCATCCAATCCGAGGTCGCATGCTACGTTTTTGATGACGACGACAAGCTCCAGTCCCTTGGGCCTGAGGGCCTTGACAATTTCGTCCGTCTTGTCAGTGCTGCTCCATTCTTTGCCATTATAGACGGTGCCATTGTCAGCGAACAGAATCTTGGGTCCGATTTGAGCGAGGCGGTCCAGCACGGCGCTGACGCCGTTGTCGGGGCTGATACCCGTCCATACGGCGCCAACAGCCGCGGCACCGAGAGAGGCTACGAGGGCCTGGTGGTGATTTGACACGAAACCGGCTACGACGTCGTTGGGTTGGACGCCATGGGCTCGGAGGCCGGCGGAGCAGCGGCGGACGGCGTCCCGGAGCTCGGCCCAGGTTGTGGAGACACTGGTTCCGAGTTCGGTGGTGGTGATGGTGGCAACGGCTGTGGGGTCGACATTCACGTTGGCGGGGAAGAGTAGGTTCTCGGCAAAGTTGAGACGGGAGCCCTCGAAGAAGTCTGGCCGCGGGTACATGGGGGCGTCGGGCGGCAAGACCTAGGTTCGGATCAGCTGGTGATCTAGGTAAAGGCAAAACGAACAGCATCCGTGTGAGGGTTCGAATGGGAAATGAATATTTCCCATGGGGAGCCAAAACCATGTTCCAACCATGACTCGACGTGTTCGGGGATGTTGGTCATGCAATTGGAGTTGCTGAGGGCGCATGGCCATCCCCCTCTCCAAGCAGCAGCACCAGAATTCTTGGTGAAGGTGCCCTTTGACGAGGGTTCAAGACCTTTGACGAGGGTTCAAGACACTGGTGAGGATTGGCATCGACAATTTGGTGGCTTCATCTCATCGCCAGCTAGCACTTGCTCGCGGAGAAAGTTTGGCCTGTTTTCTCCGACTAATATCACTCGGCCTCTCTTGTTGCCTCTTGATGCCCTCGTCTGGAGGGTGGTCATGCCGTGTCAAGCGGAGGGTTAAAGCGTAGCAAGCAAACGGCATCAACAAGGTTGAGCCGAGTTTGAGGATGTGACGAGTGACGGGCAGCGATTGGTCCAGCGTACCTTGTCAAAGGGCTTGGAGGCAGTAACGCCGACAAAATGCCATACCTCCTCCCAAAAGTCGGCCACGTTCTCAATGGACCACCTGTAAAGGCCCGGGTAATCGTCCAGCTTGAGGCCATACTTTTGATTGATCCGGAGCAAAAACGCCCACATGGGAGTCGAGGTGGGGTCCGGATGCCTCCAGAGCTCATTGCGTGTGACACTGGTGATGGTCATGATTGGCGGTTTGGATTGGAGCAAATGGGATGCCGGAGATGAGGAAATTGAGTCGTATGTAACAAACCCAAGACAAAGCTCGAGCAATTGTGATATCACGGCGTTGTCGAGGGAGGTAAGGGGAAAGGCTTTTTTTTTTGGTTGTGTGTAGCTAGCAAGACGTCGTTGGAAAGACCGATTAGTTGTGCCGTTGCAATCCGACGGGTTGTTTCCGAGGGACGATTGATTGGATTCCGAAAAAGGGTTGAGGACAAACCCCAAGAATCGTAGCCGGAGTCCGGGGGTGGGGGGAATTTGAGTCCTCTCCCTATTCTCTCGTCTGCTCGACCGGCACTTGATCAGATTCTCGGTTTCTGCATGGCTTGCGCATTGCCTGACGTCTTACCGAATGAGGGTTCACCACCGACCGAGTAGGTCTAGAGTACCTCTCTTCTACTGCTTTGTGGAATGTCGTTTCGGCTTCACAGTCCTCGGCTTCCAGCTTCCCACTTCAAGTGTATGTGACCTGTGTAGGTACTTCTGGCAGGTTCCTCACGTGGGAATCTCACTGTGAAGCCCCTCACAGGTAGCTGAGATGTGGTCTCTGTCTTGCCTCAGACAGCACACCAGCTCGCCCCTCCTCCACCTCACTCCGGCCCAATTGCGTGTTACTACTAAAGCCTCCAGCGTCTCACTAATTAATTACCGCGCTGTCGAGCTTATGCCAGGCACGACTTACCTAACACTATGTGGGGATTTGTGCTAATTCCCATGTGGATGTACTAGTTGATTAGGTAAGCCATGGGTGTGCCCTGAGTCGCGGTCGGCATCATTATCCGTACAGAGCAAGAAGCTCATGAACTAAAATTAGACAATCGCCAGAACACCCACTGCGTAGAGAGTGAAGCAAGGGGTTCATGGCATTGGGAACGCACCGTTGCCATGTGGCTGGTGCCTTCATGGCATACTGCTGCAATGTTTGGCATGGGTGCGCGTGCCCCTCGATCTGTCTCACTGCACTCGATGCCGATTGTGCGGTGAAAAGCCGCTTCTATCGATAACGGTACCTGAGCGGACTGGCCCACGTCTCAGGATTGGAACGTCTGCCAGGAATGAGCCTGTAAATCGCCAGCCTTGAAGCAATGACAGCTCACGCGTATCCCACTTTCAACTTCCATCGCCAGCATCGCTGATTTCCTGCGATGGAACTGGATGTTTCTTGATTGGCTGGATTGGGGTCTGCGAGAGCTATGGCATGATGAGGCGAGAATTGCTATTGGGACATCGACGACATCGACGACAATCGAGATTGTCAGAAGCGCTTTGTTTGAACAAGCAGATCTGGTCGCATGCGCGCCTCGCGCGAGAAATTGGTTGGGAGAAGTGGACATGCTCAACGTCCGTCACCGGGGGGCCGTGTGATCTGGCCGCTGGACCTTTTTTTTCCCAACTGCGGACGAGGAACAATGCGATTTTGAGACACATTCTCCGAGTCAAGATTTGTTCGATATCTCGTCATCTGATATCCCGAGCGAGCACTGCTTGCTTTTGTTACACATCTGTGTGTTTGCGCACATGCACGTTGCTTGTGTTCACGCTGTGTGTGGCCTCGAAATGGGGCTCGCGCGTCGTTCATTTAAGAGCTCAGGCCAGCTTGGATCAATTCTACTGGCATGCGGCCGCTGAGTCCGCTGAGCAGGGCAGACAACAAGTCGGGCAGAGACGACCCATCAGGGCAGCATCGCAAGGGACATTGGCCATGATTGTTTTCTGCTTTTTCTTTTTTTTAACCGACGCACCACGTATGTAGTAGAGGCAGCGCAACCCCTGCGCGAGGCCGTCGGACGACGCGCAGGCGAAGTAAAGGCTGCGGAGGGCGGTGGCGAGCAGGGAGGCTCCATGGTGGGATGATGAGTTGGCTGAGCAAAGCTGGTTTGGCAGATCCAGTTCTAGGCATGGATATGGCGGCTTGAGGGGATCGTGAACCTAGACCTTGCGGGCCGTCGCCGCTGTGCTTGGAGGACCAAGCCGCAGGGCAAGACAGCATTCGTACGTACTCGTAGAGCGTACGGATAGAGTGGTCAGTGGACTGACTTGTGTTGGTTCGTAGACGGGGAGGTCTTCCCGTCATGCACAACATCGTTTCGTCTGCTTGAGGCTGCATCAGGGCATTTGCGGATGCGTGTAAGATGGATGATGCATTTACAACGACGCCGCTTGTCGCCCAGTGCATCCGGTTGCAACTCTGACTTGGCGCTCGTGGTCGCCTCAGTCAGCAGCCACCTGATCAATGCCTGTTTGCACTTCGCGGGCATCGTCGCGGCCAGTCGGCCGGATTCACAATAGAGACTGTTGGGCGCGGGATTTCGCAGCCACCCCAATTCCCGTGCCGCGCGTGATGATCGATGCCCTAAGTTCACCGAGAACTGTATCGCGCCAGGGCGCGGAAGCTGACGGGATTTGCACCACAGCCGAGATCACCGGCGCTGGATGGGTCATTCACTCAGAAACAGGAAGAGTTCGCTGGATCGATGGGCACTGGACAAGGGTCAACGGGGTAGGTGAGGATCCATTGAGGGTCTCGGCTCTGAGCGATATGCTGGACCCAAGAGGAGAAGCGCCAGCGCGCAAACAAAAGTGCAGGACTGCTTGATGCTCTCAATCCCATTGCTGAGGAGAGGCAAATTACAGTCTCACTTTAACGTGTCCATCTCTTATGGATTGACAAGGGGGACCAGCCAGTGGCGTGTGTGCCTGCTGGTGCGGTTTGTTCTCGAGTAATTCTAGGTAAGCCGCATAACGTCTAGACGAGGGAGGGAGCCCAGACCCAAGGAGACTGGAGGAAGTCCAGTTACCTCTGCTGCGGGTGAAGGGATGAAAATCATGGAATAGGAGGGGCGACACCATGTGTAGACAGCCGATGATGGAGTAGCGGATTGCAGGGCCAGGCCGTGCAAGGCGAACAGCAAGCAACCCGGACCTCCCGGAAGACCAGGGCAGATGGCATTTCGGATACACAGCAACGTCGAAAATGAAGCGATACGCGCTAAAGGGAAGATATCTCTGTACAGACCGTATCCTGTACAGAGCGCACTCCATGAAGGCCGTAGCCAACGACCAGCGCGGCGCGAGTACCTCGCCTGCAGTGACAGTGGCCAAGGCACTCCGTAGATGATTGTGAGTACTTGTAAGGTATCCTTGAGGTATGGTCGCAATGTGTACCGGCTCTTAGCAAAGCCCGTCGACACGGCAATTTTCCTTCACCTTGGATCTGTTCGTAGCTCGAGAACGTTTGTTCTTTCAGATCATGGTCCATCATCCTATTTCCCGGCGTCTCCCAGTCCTTTTTCCCCTTCTTATTTCTATCCAGCGTCCCGGCTCCCTCCTCCATCTCCCGCCTCTCTTTCTCGCCATCTCTCCTCCTTTAGCGAAGCCACCTCCTCGCTTTAGAGAGACGAGGACTCCACCCTTCGTCGACCTCACGGCCAACACTCACTCGTTGGTGTTGGTCTCACTCTTTCGCTTGAACCAAACGAAACAATACCTACCTTGCCTACCGTAGGTACGGAAGAGAAAAGTGACGTAGGACCCAGCCACACAGACAAATAGGCTCAGTGTCTGCACCTTTACTCTTCCCATACACCGTACGCTGCTCCCGAACCCCCCGACCAACATTACACCGACCAATCGCACGACACCTGAATACTGGAGTCTCACAAGTATCTCTATGCCCACCAACCTGTACCTCCCTCGCACAAGCTGGTGGACAAGATACTTGCGGCGGTACCCTCATCGTCTTACCGAGCACTACCAGGAACCTCACGTTGCTCAAACTCGAATTCTGGGCTCACTTCGAACGGCGCCCACCCGTTGTAATTTTACCTAAAATCACGGTCCAATCCCATCGCGCATCGTACCGAAATCGACAGTCTTCCTTTTTCCTCGCTATTTTTTTTTTCACTCACTTGCCCCTGGCAGTACAACAAAAACTGGGACTCGCAAGGAGAAGAAGGAGAACGACATCTCCCCAGTCTCTATTTCCGCCCACTCTTCCGCTTACCGATTTCGAATCGTCTGTCAACATCTCACACACACACGCTCCTCGCCAGCCATTGCAGCCCTTGCACGATACGACTGCTCTCTGCTCTGACTCGCCCTTCACCTCTGCTCCTCGACTATCATTGCTGCGCAGCAGTCGGTAGCGAATAGCAAAGAGAGAGTGTGCAGTGTATTGTCACTGGAACCTCGGCGTTTCCAGCCATCTGGGAAAGTAGTTGCCTACAACCGCGGCATTGGTGAGTAATGACCGTTATCTTTCATCATCGCCATCTTCCCGAACCAACCCCATTTCGTTGCTCCGGCATGTCGGTAGTCCTTGTTGGCCATTCAAGCGTCGTCTTAGCGCTTCCTTGGAGCTGTTTCGTGCTTCCATCAGAAAGAGAATCAACGTCTGTCAAAGGGTCACTCATTGGTTTGAGCCTCGGGCTATTTGCAGCCAGCCTGCACTAAGCTGTCGAGTCGGGCTCGCTTTTCAGTGGTCGACCGCCCATGCGACCGCGTTTTCGCCACCTGTGACACCCCCTGCCTGGAGCCTACACCTACATTTTTACCTTTCTTACCACCACACGCATGCACCTGGCACCTGCTTTCTGCGCCTTCTTCCATCACATCCGAACGTCTCGTCAATTCACCTCCGTTTGCTGACCGACCTTCGTCTGCCTCTTCCAGCTCCTCAACCAGTTGCCGACCGCATTATAGAACTGCATCGTCTTCGCCTCTGTCTTCCCCGACACCCACGAGCGCGCCTGATCCTCTGCAACCGTCGATACTTTGCCCCTTTCTTCTTCGCCAGAACCAAACTTCGTCCACAGACGGCCAAAGCGTACCTCAGCAATGCCCCGTAGAATTGCGAATCCCTTCTCGACCTCACATTCTCCCACCATGCCGCAGACTGAGAAGGAAAGGAGACCTTCTCGTTCTGGCAATCGTCTCACAAACTTCTTCTCCCCCAAGGGCGCCAAGGACAAGGATCATCAAACCGCACACCAAGCCCTTTTGGCCATGCAGCACCAAAACATCTCGTCGACCCAAATCACCCCCTCGACCATCTCTCTGCCCACCATCTCCCTGTCGACCGCTATAGCTGGGGAGCCTGATACCAACGAGCCCCCGACCACTCTGTTCTCGCCTCCTTCCGCCATCGAGGCCGAGAAGAAGCGACGTTTCGATGCCCAATTCGGTCCTCTGTTGCATCCTAGCCACCGATATGTGAGCAAGTCAAACGACGGCAAGCCACTCGACCCGCCCACTATCGATGAGCCGCCTTACTACTACGTCCTCACCACCTACATTAGCTATCTTATCCTCATCCTCTTCGGTCATGCTCGCGATTTCTTCGGCAAGCGCTTCGGCGACAAGAAGCACTACCAGGCCCTTAAGCCCCAAAACGGTTATGCTCCCTTGAACGAGGACTTTGACAACTTCTACGTCCGCAGACTGAAGATGCGTATCGACGACTGCTTCGCTCGTCCCATCACCGGCGTCCCCGGCCGATACATTACCCTCATGGACCGCGAGTCCAGCGACTACAACCGCACCTACAACTACACCGGCACCCATACCGAAACCCTGAATGTCAGTTCCTATAACTATCTTGGCTTCGCCCAATCCGAAGGTCCCTGTGCCGATGCCGTCGAGGAATGCGTCAAAAAGTACTCACTCAGCACCTGCAGCCCGCGCGCCGACGTGGGTACCACGGACCTGTCCCTCGAGGTGGAAAAGGAAATCGCCGGCTTCGTCGGCAAGCCTGCGGCCATGGTCTTCTCGATGGGTTTCGTCACCAACGCCAGCTCCTTTCCTGCTCTCGTGTCCAAGGGCTGCCTCATCCTCTCCGACGAACTCAACCACGCTTCAATCAGAGTCGGTGCTCGTCTTTCCGGCGCTGTCATCTCCTCCTTCAAGCACAACGACATGACTGACCTTGAGCGCAAGCTCCGCGAGGCCATTTCTCAAGGACAGCCGCGCACCCACCGCCCATGGAAAAAGATTCTGGTCGCCGTCGAGGGTCTGTACTCAATGGAGGGAACCATGTGCGATTTGCCTGGCATCATGGCGCTGAAGGACAAGTACAAGTTCTACCTCTTCATCGACGAGGCTCACAGCATTGGCGCCATCGGCCCCCGCGGTCGTGGAGTGTGCGACTACTTTGGCGTTGACCCCAACCGCGTCGACATTCTCATGGGTACCCTGACCAAGTCTTTCGGCGCCAACGGTGGCTACGTCGCTGCCGAGAAGAGCATCATTGACAAGTTGAGGAATAGCAACGCGGCCACCACCTACGGCGAATCGCCTGCCCCTTCCGTCCTCATGCAGATCCTGGCTTCCCTCCGTCTCATTACTGGCGAGCTGTGCCCTGGTCAGGGTGCGGAGCGTCTCGAGCGCATTGCCTTCAACTCCCGCTACCTGCGCCTCGGTCTCAAGCGTCTGGGCCTCATCGTCTACGGCCACGACGACTCCCCCATCATCCCCGTCATGCTCTACAACCCTGGCAAGATGCCCGCCTTCAGCCACGAGATGCTTAAGCGCAAAATTTCTGTCGTCATTGTCGGATATCCCGCCACGCCTCTCATCAGCTCTCGCGCCCGCTTCTGTGTGTCTTCCGCCCACAACAAGGATGATCTCGACAGAATGCTCGCCGCCGTCGACGAGGTCGCCGACAAGCTCCAGATCAGATTTTCCACCGGTATTGCAGGTGGCGCCGAGCCCCTGCCCGAGGGCGTGACGCCGGAGACGGAGGCCGAGTGGCGCAAGGCTAACGGCCTGGAGGGTGCGTACACGGCCCCCCGCTGGAAGCTCCAGGACGTCATCGCCCGCGGCGTCCAAGACTGCAAGCAACGCTTGCGGTAAGGCGGTGTACGGCTCAGCTTCGGGAAAAGACAATAGTACAATTTCTTTTACGACTATTTGAACTGATCGACCAGACGTTATGAGGCGTGGACTGGACGAGAAAATGAAGCAACGGCTCTCTCCGAGGAAAACAGGAGGTTGAGTTGGGCGCGCTGTATTCACTTCTGTCGGCATCCACTTGTTTGCATGATACCTACGATATCAAGTGTCGAGTGTCTCTTCTTTCTTCCTTTACTTGGGGTGCCTGCATGGCCACGGCGTTTTGGGAGTGAAGGATGGGAAGCGAACGACTTCATGTGCCAAGGCACCGTACCAAATATATAACTAGTAGTAGTAGGTCCTTCTGGGCTGAGAGATATAGACGACTAAGGTACCTTAGAGTAATGTACACACAATTCTTGGACCGCCTGGACACTCGAGGACGTCGTTGATTCATAAGCACTCGAAGAGCCAGGAGAACAAGGCATGCCAGTAAGTGCAACCACCACAGGGAGTTCGTCCCTCTAGCAAGAGAGGTGGGGATGTGGGATACCAGCAGACTCCTCAACGGGCGATTCCTCCTTACAGCACACTGTGTTCGCGTACGTCTTTCTCGTTATGTGAGACGGCAAAGTCGAAGTTCACAAATTACTACGAGCTTCCCTCTGCCCTTTCCCCGGTGTGAATACCACAGCATCAGGCTTACTCAGGCAGTGAGGAGATTGGCGGCGACGGGAATACGCCTAGTATGTAGACGCAGTGAGGCATCTCTTGGGGGGTAAGGGGGTTACTGTCGTTCTCCAGGTATCATAACGAGCAACTCCGTGACGGAAAAAACATACATGGTGAACTGGGGGCCCGGCCGGGGGATTTTACTGGACCTGGAAGTGGCCAGGTTGCCTCTCTTCCCCTTCGTGTCGCTTTTGAGAAATATCTGTTCAAGCAGGTAGAAGTGGGAATACTGGCCGCTCAGCTCGGAATCCCGCTGATTATCGGCGAAGACGACAAGCCCGGGTCGCGCGGAGCAACAATGGGCGAATCCAATAAAAGGGGTTCCGGGGGAAAAAAAAGACAATAGGATGACGAGCAGCCGAGCAGCCGAGCAGAAGCGGTCGCAATCAGCATTCTACCGTGTACTGTTGTTTGTCGTTGGTACACTTGAGCCGAGTACGACAGAATCAGGAGGTTAGTAGCGAAGTCGAGATGCGGATGTATTGCAGGATCGTTTCAATCTTTCCGGTTTTTTTCTTTTGGGCATATAAAAAGGCTGACAGAGAATAAACCTCCCTCGGAATAGGTGACTTTGGCATCATTGATCCCAGAATCTTTGATATGGCCCATGGCTTTCCTCACATTGTCGGTGGAAACAAATGACCTCATCTTTCTTCTCTGGAAGTTAATTATCAACACCACTGAAGCCTTTTCAAGTAGTGCTTTTCAGCACCACATAACTAGTATCATATGGGACCGTTGGGGTTGTTACTCGTGGCGCTCAACGTCCGGCAAGGTCAGATGGCACAAGTGTTGACGTTATCACTCTGGCAAAACGAACCAAAAGCTTGATCCTATTTCCCCGGAATGCCATCCTTACTCACCCACTCTGTGTTTCTGCCATCAAATGAGTCCACCATCCGGCTTGGCAATGGCGTTTCTGGTCAGACCTTGACTCGCCCATGATGTAGTTTGTCAAATCTGATTACCGAGCTGATATGCTGCAACGCCAGGTCGTCTGACTATCGAATCAGTTCAGCCCATGAATGGCGAACATCCTCGTTGCAGTATTGACTTTTTCCAGGTCTGGTGGTTTGGCGAAGCAGCAGCACCACACCTTCAGGACGTCAACCTATGCCATGCACGCCTCGCACACAGACAGGTGTTGACCAGCTTGCTTTTGAGCTCAGGGCACGGACACTTCTTCGAAAAGCCTTTCGAAGATGTGAAAGTAGATCGTGGCAAGAAAAAGAGAAGGAAAAAAAAAAGGGGGGCGGGGGGTGAAGGTGGCGTGAAGGCGGCGTGAAGGCGGCGTGAAGGCGGCTAAGTTCTCGGCCGAGCGAGCTATAGTTCGAATTCCTGATGTGTAGTTGGCGTGAGGTGAGGGGCGTCAGATCGGAGAGGCTCTAGCGTCAAAGTCAATCTTGCCATGAGATTTCCGTGCATGTCCAAGCGGGAACGAGACAAAAGGGAGAGGAGAGCCGGCTATGCCCATTCTGGAAAATGTGGCGGGACCTACCTATTGCGTATAACGTAGACTTGCTTGGCTGGGGAACGATGCTACCAGGAACAAGAGTTGCGTTTGCCATGCGGGAGAAGGAGAAATCGACGAGGTAATTACGTGCTCAGCGACATGCTCGGACTTTTCGTGGGAAGTGTTGATCAAACGGTTTATTTGCGGGTGAGAGGGGGGGGAAGCTCTATGACGCCTGCGTGTGACTGACGGAGAGTTCAGCATGGTTCATGTAATTTGTCGTGCAAGAGGGGCGACGACGGGCAGATCGGCTCCAAGTTTGAGATGAACGATGAGATCCGAGTCTCGAACGTCATTCCCCCTCTGTTTCTCATCTACAGACGAAAAACGAGACCAAAACCAAGTTGAACTTTGCGCAGTCATGTTCGAGAAGAGGGAGACCAAAAGACGTCCTGCCATGCCACTGGTCATACAGTTGAAAGATTCATATCTGGCTTGAAGCAGCAACCGAGGGGTTCTTCGAATATGAACCCGATAGATTCTCTCATCGAGCACTTACGACACGGCAGGTTTAATGCCCTTTGATCGTCCCAGTTTCTGCTTCTGCGACGGCCGATAGACCTATTCCATGTGGGCCGGCTTTTTCTTCGTCTTCTTCTAGCGCGACAGACACCAGGTGTATTCTGCCCAAAGCGTTTTCGCCCAGGAGAAGAACCATCGCGCGACGGGCGTGAATTGACAGGGTCATATATTCTGAGGGGCGGTAGTACGGATACCACCCGGAAGGGTCGGCGAGAAGGGCCTGAAACACAGACAATAGGCGGGGATGGGCTTGGGGGCTGTTTGTTCTAGATTCTCCTTCAACTGAATGCAGAACGGCGACGTAGCCTTCTTCAGCCATGACAGGCGGTGGAGTGATTTCAACGGGAGACCCAGCATAGTTGAGAAGGAGACGAGCGGTTGAGATTGGCTATGTCGCAGCAGTCAAGTTGCGATGAACGAGTCTGGCAAAGTAGAGATGATCCAGAGCCTGAGCTTGACTGGAGCGATGTAATACCTACCGTAGGACGAGACGGTAGGGAGCTAGGGGGGGGCGATCGACGCAGGGCACAGCTAGAGTTTTGCAGTCATCGTCAATCAACGACCTCCGTCAGCGAGCTCTCTCGGCAGACTTTGTTCCTCACTGTCAAGTACAGTAGCTAGCCTTGTAAGGTTTATGAGGATCAAATTTGGGGGTTCAGCGGGTTCATCAGGCTGCGCATGGGGATATGGACGCGATTGTTCCAAGTTTGCTGTAGAGTGCCAAGACCGCGATGTTAACAAGCCTGGAAGCTGCAGCGGCGGTTTGTGGATGCTGATCCATAATTTTAAATGATGGACGTTGCCGAATTACCACGCGTGTAAGTCGCTTGGCCGTGTTGCTTATCGACACGGTGTAAGGTATGGGCATTAAGCACTATTAGGTGACATAAAATGCCTCATTTGTGTTTTGCCAACCGAGCTGATGGTGATGCCAACGGAGTGGCTAAAGAATTGCGGGATGGCGCTTAACACTGAAGCGTGGGCGATAAAGGTTCAGACTTGGGAGGACTCCGGTGGGAGGAGTCCGTCGGGAGAGCGCGTTCGAATCGAAGGGAGGAATCGGTTCCGTTTGACCAGATGTTGGCCGCGTAAGTTGAACTACAAGTAAAGACCTCGGATTTCACATTCCGTCATCGAGCGCCTGCAGGAGGGTCCAGATGGTTTGTCAACGTCGCAATTCAGCGTTTGTCCAAGGCAATACTTGTAGGCACTGCCGGCCCCCGGGTTTCAGGGGCCAGTCGGGGCTTTTTCTGTCCATTGGGGGCTGAATGCACGGAGAGCAGTGGGAACAGGGGCACCCAAAGCAGTCCTCGGCGAATGAGCAGCGGTCTGACAAGGTGAGGTCGTGTAGATGAGATAGCTGGCGTGTTTCTGGCAGAGGGCGCGCATATGAAGAGGATCCAGTATCAGCCCTGGAGGATGGCTTTTTGGCGAAAAAAGCTGCGGAGGTGGCGGCCGGGCGTCTTGCCGGAAGACACAGTCCCAAAAGCCCCGAGTTACATACCTAGCTAGGTAAAGCACTTGCTTGTACGGATACTCAAGCAGCAGCAGCCTTGATAAACCACCACCACCACCAGCAAACCAGTCGTGGACGACAATGTGGTGCCCGGAAACAGGTTGAGGCCAGGCAGGGACCGCCATGGAAAGGAGAGGCTATCCATACTTTGAATTTGAGTATGTGTGGAATTGAGAGCTGTGGTTGGCTGGTCGGCAGGGTGCTTTGACCGTAAAGCAAAGAGGAGAAGGGCAAAAGCATCTGATAATGACTTCACCGCATTGCTGTTGGGTGTGGGTTCCTGACTCTGGGAGGGGTTTTTTTTTTTTAAGGTCGTACGGATACAGAGTATTGCTTTTGCGCAGACTTGTCTGGTCTCGTAGTCGTGTTGTCGAAATTGGATACGGAACCCGTGGGGGCTTCGTCATTAAACAACGATGGACAAAGGTTGACTGATCACCTTTGACTGCCAGACGGAAGCCAAGGGATGACAGCCAGCGGCAGGAGGAACAACACGGTGGTGATAAGGTTAAGGTATGTAAAAGTACTGCGCTGTGTGTCGAAATCAGAGCGCTTCAGCTTCTACCTTACATAAGGCACTGTAGGAAACTCGTGCATCATGTACAGTTACACAAGGGGAAGAAAAGCAACGACAAGGAAGGGGCTTTTGCTCTTTTTCTTGGATTTCAACTTGGAGTTGGAAGAGGGGCAGTCTAGGCGAGGCAAGCTCGATGCGATGATGGGGGGAAGCAATACCTAAGCGATTGGTATCGGCTGGGCAGCTCGGTCCCAATTACCGAGTGACCAGGCCGTTTTTCATGTTGGATGCCGCCAGAATCTCTTGTTTCTTTGGGTCAGGATCCCCTTATTTACTTATTCCACTGCTGACAATGTGCGCTTGATGCGTGGCACATGCCAGGCCCAGCGAATGAAAGCTTCTGGAACATGCAATGTCTGTCCAAACTAATTACGGAGTAACGAACGGGCATACACAGCTCCTGGCATTCTATGTTACTGCGTCAGCCGCCGAGGTACATGTCTCTGAAGGAGAAGCAAGCCGCAACCAGAAACACATGCCGTCTGTTCGTGCGGGAGAAATAGTGGCGCCGTGTCAGTCTAGAAACATCTGGGAGGTGAGGTGTTTCCTCACGCTCGAGGTATTGTATCATTAGTAAGGTACGGCAGCAATGAGGCCTCTCCAATGAATGTCGGTAGCGTCCATCTCCAGAGCCCAACACTTGCACTTGGATTGTGTCGACGACACAGGGATAGCCTCGTTGGGCGCTAATACGCCTCGAGGTCGCGGTAATGGGCCGGCCTGCCTTGTGTGTTGTTTTCGTGAACCCAGAGGGCGGTTATTGCCAGGTACGCATGCATGCACATGCAATGGTTACATGGCTGTTGATACTGACGATGGTTTTGTCTTTCTCCAATCATGATGAATGAAATGGGCAAGAGAAATGTGAGCATGGTGCCATAGGCAAGACGCCGGCGGCAGCATCGTGCGTCGCAGTGTCTTGAACAAGCGTCGTCTTCGAGACATGCGAGGAGTTGCGACAGCAAGAGTTATCTCCCTATGTAATCGCTCTCTGCCTTGCTTGTCAAACAGAACGTCGGCCAACTCGATCTGCTATACCCGTACGCAGATGCTTCTCAGACACCCTCTCAGCCCCTGACAAGACAGGAGAAACCACCCTTATTATGTTCGTAGACAGCGGCCATGGTTATGACCTTTAACCAAGGAGAGATTCTAGTGGCACAGCCAATACTTGGTCACGGGGGTTATAGAATAAAATAAAAAAGGGACATGCCCTGTTCGTTCGTGCCTGGTCCTGCCCTGGCTGGGCCAAGCGTGGATGCCCTCCATCTCCATCACGCTACTGCTGGTGGTGCTGGCACAGGCATCTCGGCGCCTTTTCCACTGAAAGGCGGGCAGAAGTACTGCTTAGGCCGATGGAAGCAGTCCACGCTGGGAGAAGCAGTTCTACAGATACCTCATCTTGTACGACACGGCATACCGAAACGCAGGTAGATGCTGCCATGCGATGTATCGTCGCAGGCAAGGTTCGCTCAGTGCAATCAATCAAGCCTACCTAAGGTACGTAGGTACCTACACTACCTACCTACCTACCCAAGGTAAGGCACCTAGCAGCCGGGCACAGATTCAGCGCCTCCCTCCTCTTCTGCCGGCTCAGTACTGGGTACGCAGCCGGCTCAGTACTGGGTACGCAGTACCTGACCTAGGTACCTACATAGGTACCTACCTACCTTACCTACTGAGAATGGTGCCTTACCTTACCTAGGTAGGTACGCACATCTTCTGTACCTTCCCACCTCCTCGCCAGAGCGCCAGAGCCCGAACCCGAACGACGATCCTATGCCATCCACGACCTGGGACCTGTCTTGACTTGTCCTTTTGCTTGTCTGCAGTCTAGTCTAGCGTGCCTTCTTCTTGAGCCTCTCTCGATTGACTCTGAACTGCACCGCCAACGTCTCCTTCAATTTCTCTTCTCTGCCAGCATCGACAGAGATTGGGTACTGGGTCAAAGCTCGTCATCCCTCTCCCCTTTGTCAGGTCAGCTCGACTCTGCAATCGCTGTCCTTCCAACTTTCCAATCTCTTCTGCAACGGGCCCCCGCAGCAGCCGCCACGACCTCCTCACATTGAGCGCTGCCTTGCGTTGCTTGCGTTGCGTCGGCGCCTCTCGACACTCTGCCGATTCGTCATCTGGCCTTTTCCTCACCCTTTATCGTGTTTCCTCTTCCGCAGTCTGCTATACCCGACAGCCTGCACCTCCTCCCATCGCAGTTACTGTCGCCACCGTCGCCGCTGCCGTCGTCCCTCGTCCCTCTCCTCGACGAGTCGACGTGCACCCGCTCCGGCACCCGCAATTCTCTCCTAATCACTCACTGCGACGCCGTCTCACTGCGACGCCGTCGATTACGATATCAGCCATGAACTTCGACTCAGGCACAGCCTACGCTGAGTCGGATGCGGACGACGAGTACGAGCGCAGCCTGGGTCCCAACTCCCCAATCACCCATGGCGAGGCATCGCCAATCGACTCCGACATCCCCTCTTCCAGCGAGCACACCCCGACTACATACGCCCACCGCAGCAGCGCCGATCGTTTGCCCGAGACCATCATCTCCGAATGGACTGCCGACGAGTGCGCCGATTTCATTAGCACAATTGGCTTGCCTCAATATGCCGACAGCTTTGTGGGTGAGTGGATTTGCCCTGCCGCCGTAACATTGCTCACGACGCCTGGCTGACCAGATTGTACTAGACAACGAGATTGTTGGCGAGGCTTTGGTCGCCCTCCAACACGACGATCTCAAGTCCATGGGCATCGCCAGTGTCGGACATCGACTGACGATCCTGAAGAGTGTCTACGACGTGAAAAGGGCCCAGGACATTCCTATAGAGAGCGATCACTATGTGCCTTTGTGTAGGTGACGCCGTACTGTGCTCCAATGACCCAACGCTAACGAGCGGTCTAGCTGCCGACGCTGAAGCCCAGTACGCGACGGCGACGCTCAAGGACATCAAGCACCTGGTCGAGCAGCTGCGCCTGCGTGACGAGCGCATGAGCCTGGTCGAGCAGGATCTGCGTCGACTGACGGACGATTTTAGACGTTTGCGGGAGGATATGCTACCTGCTTTGCGACTGGCAAAGGACTCTTCCCAACCGCTGCCCAATGTCTCCAACACCGGCAACCAGAACTACAACAACTATGAAACCACATCGCCCCCGGCACCTACACCATCATCTGCACAGTCCATGAGCCACTCCATGAGCATAAAACGACAATACTCTACGAAAAAGATCATGCTGGGAACGACGCCCAAAAACATATCGCCCTCGCACCTGCAAACCACGCACGAGAGGATGGAACAGTCGCTGGATCCGTCAAATGCGGCAGAAAGAGCCGTCTTGTCCTCTTCGCACTTGGCTGCCATGAACAGCTCAGGCACCGCCACGTCGCCCGGCTATCCCTCTCCCAATATGCCCTCTCCGACTTCGCCTCCCACCCACGGCGGCGCAACGCTTGGATCTCGATCGTACCGGTCCGACGTACCGACGCCGTCGTCGCGATCAACTTTTGCCGAAAACGACCAAGGATACAAAGGGCGCGAGCAGCCTGTGGCGCCGAGACGTGGGCCAACTCCCGCCCCCGACACACCGAGTACAAGTAACGCCTCCGTGGAGATATTCAAATCGTTCCGTGTCAGCATGGACGACCCGTGCTACAAGGTGCTACCCGCTGCCCTCAAGAAATACCAAATCAACGCGCCATGGGACCAGTACGCCCTGTATATTGTCTATGGTGATCAGGAGCGGTGTCTGGGGCTAGACGAGAAACCTCTCATTCTCTTCAAACAGCTGGACAAGGAAGGCAAAAAGCCAATGTTCATGCTGCGGAAGACAAACAACGCGCAAGTCGATCCCTCGTTGGAGCAACCTGGCAGCGCTGGCCTATCGGCAAGGGGTGCTGCATCCGGCTATGATCCCCCGGGTGGCATCATCTAGGGGGTGATACCACTTCTGATCATCACGGAAGCCTTCCCATTGATGATTTGACTTACTCCCGGTTCGAATTACTTTGCTTCAAAGCAGCAGCCGCATGGGCCTTGCGAGGCTGCAGCCTCGGTTGGGACTGAGCATGCCGGAGTTGGGGTTCACCTGCATAGCGCTGCGCGAGGAGGAGACACGGCTGCTTTGGAAAACGTCGCGGAAACAACGTGTTGGTTCGAATAGGCGGGGCTCTCTCCACGGCGTTTCGTCTCGCATCTGTTCCTGGGCTGCCCTAACTCGAAACGTGTATCCGAGCAATATTGTTTTTGGGTGCAAGCTCCGACACGTCGAACGGACGAGACATCGGACCAAAAGCCGCCGCGGCGGAGCATCAATATGAATATGCTGAGATTTTTGGCCCTTGAGGGAGGGAAGATATCTGGGTCTGGATTGCGCTTACGCTGGGTGTAAGCTGGGAGAGTGGAGTACGAACTCGACAGTGTTTACTGAGGAGGTGGTCCGTTCAGACGTCGAGCGAACGTGTAACTAAAAACAGTTGGTGGAGGGGTTGACAATTTTTTTTTTTGGATATTGGAGGTGGCATCTGCTTGTGCGACAAAAGCCAGGTTGAGACAACTATCGAAGGAGCCTTTGATTCTTGACACCATTTACCCTATTCACCCCATTGAAGTGAGCAATTGCTGGCCTTGCGGATGCCCATTGCAACTTGACTATGAGAATGGACACTCTGAGAACCGGCACACCATTGATGCATGAGAGCTCGGTGGCATGCGTCAAATTGGACGATCTCGCCGTCAAAGACACAGCGGTCACGCGTGTTCGGAGGTGTCTGGGCATGCGCCAAGAAGGCGATCGTGTCAAGGTTGCCCATGGATCCCCCTTCTACAAGCACGGGGGGACCCACATCAGATTGGGACGACGGGTGGTTGGTTCAGTCCAGCGACCGAAGAGGTGGCTTAGGTTTGGTTCGAGGGGTTTGGCTGGAGGCTGTGTCGACGATTGCTTTGGGTGATTGGGGTTCAAGTGGGCATTGGGGCTGGCTAGATTGGGTGATGGATGAGGAGGGCATTCGACGAACTGTTGGTAAGAAAGAGTTGCTTGCTTGGTTTTACCATGACAAGCTGGGTGCTTGGAGATATCGTGACGGAACCGGCTACCGCGAATGTGGTTTCCGGGCAGAATGGAGGGGATGGCTTTGAGTGTCTCACGTTTTCTTTGGTGTATGTATGCGTGTACGTCTTTTCACTTTCCAAGAACTGACGATTGTGGATTCTTTTGGCAAGGGGTTGAGGACAGCTTCTGGGATCATGGTAACTGTGAAAACGAGGCTGAGATGGTGGTGGCAGTGGTAGGAGTTCGTCTCGTAGAAGTTGAGGGGGAGTTCGGTACAAGGCCGGAGACGGTGCGGAAGTGTAAAAGGGTGGCCCCGGGGTTAGGGGGGCCAATACGTTGTTCTAGCGCCGGATGGGATAGAAGGCGTGTTTGGGATACAGGTCGGCGAGGGTTATACGAGGTGGACGGGGCCTGAATGTGGTCATATGGGTGTTGAGGGTGTTTGGATGGATGGATGGATGGGTATGATGGCGGCGGTGTCCAAGACGGGAAATGGGAGGATGTATGTCTCTGCCTCTCGGGGTTGACTTGTCTTACTCTGCATCATCGTTTAGTTTGCCGAACTGAAGAATAGAGTTCAGGCCTGGTGGTTTGGTTGGTAAAGGATCGAGTTGGCATCGTTAGCATGGATTTCTCGCAGATGCGCGGGGGGGTGTTCTTCGCTACGGTATCGAGAGAATTGTTCGGGTCCGTTGGCAAAGGTTGTTCTCGTGTTTTGCGCATTGCGAAAAGGTAAGGGCGACATGTTCGATTGATCTTCGTCCTTTTCGCAAGTGTTTGGGTCGCGATGTTGCGTGCTTCAGGATTCCAGTCATGGATGTAGGGTGGAGATGCCTTTTGGGTTAGACTATTAATTTATCAGAGATAGTGATCTGTGTTGGGACCGTGAGGCCCTGTTGGGGAACCAAAACAGGAATCCTTTTGGGCTTGTGCGAGTTGAGCCTCTTGCCCGAGTAGGCAAGCCTGGTCTATGGGGGGAGTGGTCGACGGGATCCAGAGTGGGCGATGGGGGAGGGGATGTCTTGGAATTTTGAAACTGAGCGTGTTGAGCCCGAGTCGCGCCTGCGTCGGAAATTGTTTGCGATGAAAGTCGTGTGGGATTGACCGTGCTGCTTGTCTGATGGGTCGATTCTTGTTATCAAGGTTGCTATCATTGGTGCTCTGTTTCTTGGGGCGAGTTGACGTTGGCTTGGTGAGCTGCGATTGGCGAAAGGGCTTTGGCCTTGGTTGTTCGTTGCACATGATTCAGTCTGAACGCTATCAGGCGGAATCTTCGACGATCGTTAATGTACCGCAGCCATTGCTTCTGGCAAGTGAATCAATAGTTCTTTGTCAGTGTCGGTTCAACCATTCGGTTCAACCGTCATGGCCGCTGGGCCACCTTATGGCCCACCATGCCATGGCTATATCAGGTAAATAGTCAGCCTGTATGGCCGTACAGGCTATGTGGCCACACTGGCCACGTGGCTATACGGCCATATAAGCCCTTCTACGTATGTGGCCTCCAGCTACGTAACCTAGGAATAACAACAACGATTACCAGAACAGTTTGCATCCGCACTATGAAGACCACGTGCGGCGTGCGTTATTTACCCCTGATAGGTAAACTAACACTAATCAGTGGTTAATATAACCGTTATACTACTATACTGCAGATCAGTAAGGTCTATATCGTTAGAAGAAGTAATCGCGAAACCTTATACCTGAGGTCTATATAAGGTAAAAGGATCATGGTAGTTATTTATCACTTAGACGCCTCAGACCCTCCCCGCCCTAGGACCTCGCTAGAAGCCTCTGAACTGTATACTAACCCCTTACGGATCGCCACTATTATAATATTAACAACTATAATTAACTTTAGTTTGAAATAAGGTAACTTCCTAATAATAACTACTAAGAAGCTAATAACTACTATCACTTTTATTACTTACAGAAGTATATTTAGTAAATATAATAATAACCTCTTAAGCCTTATGATCTTCCCCACGTAGATACTGGATTTTGCAGCTTCAGTATTATCCCCTTCTTTTGAGAGGTCTATATAGCCTCATAGTGGTATAGGCAGCTAGCGGTTCTATAGCCTTATGGCGTCATAGACTCTCGAACACTACTGAGAGCTATATGGCCACTTAAGCCGTATATGCAACTAACAGCCCCATAGCCGTGTGGCCTCATAGCCTCTCGAAACCTTTCAACACCCCCCACACGTGTAGCTCAGACAACAGCCCTCTCCCACAGCCCTCGCGGCTCCAAGAGGGCTATACGACAACAGCCCTCTCCCACAGCCCTCGCAGCTCCAAGAGGGCCATACGACAACAGCCCTCTCCCACAGCCCTCGCGGCTCCAAGAGGGCTATACGACAAAAGCCCTCTCCTACAGCCTCTAAAAGCAACAATCTCGGAGACTGCCAGAGGGTATATGACGTTGCCAACCTCTCGAGGCAACAACCTCCTCGTGGCCTTATGGCCTCACGGCCTCATGGCCGCATGACTGCATGGCTGCATGGCCCTATGGCCGGCCCTCATGGCCCTGTGGCCCCGTGGCCGGCCCTCATGGCCCTATGGCCGGCCCTCATGGCCCTGTGGCCCCGTGGCCGGCCCTCGTGGCCCCATGGCCGCATGGCTGCATGGCCCTCACGGCCCCGTGGCCTCAAGTCTCGAACAGAGCCCTACACCCCTCCAATCTCCGACGTTTACTTGAAGAGATCCCAGCGATCAGTATAACCACTATAATCATATGGAGGGATGGATGGGCAACAGGTTCAGCGGCAAAAGGAGGACATCGAAAAATATAGTTTTTAGTAGTTGGCTATTCAGGCTTCTTTTATATTTAGATGATGGCGCTATAGCATAAAAGAAAAGTTGCCAGTGTCGGTTTAATTATTCGGTTCAACCGTCATAGCCGCTGGGCCACCTTGTGGCCCACTATGCTATAGCTATATCAGGTAAATAGTTAGCCTGTATAGCTGTACAGGCTATATAGCCACACTGGCCACGTGGCTATACAGCTATATAAGCCCTTCTACATATATAGCCTCCGGCCACGTAACCTAGGAATAACAACAATAATTACCAGAACAGTTTGCACCCGCACTACGAAGACCACGTGCGGCGTACGTTATTTACCCCTGACGGGTAAACTAACAGTCAGAATAGTATAATCGACGCCTGATATCGTCTAGAATTTGTCCGAGTTTCTTAAGTTGCTTCCTGTTAACCTCTGACCACCTCTAGTGGGTAGGATTCATTTGGGCATAATAAGTATATTGGTTAAACTGGTACTCTAGCCTAGTGCAGCGTAATCTATAATTTATAAGTGATGTGGGTTTACCAGGATCCCTAGTTAGTTATAAAGCTACGTAGTTATACCAGTTTTAAGTAGTTTAGTATATAACTAATAGCTATAGCCTATAGGTTAATATACTCCCTTAGAACTATAGATACTACTATTCTATCTTATTCCTAAAAGTGAGTATAAAGTTATTCAGATATTTAAACTAAGTAATACTATCTAGTCGCTACTTCTAAGTCTCTAGAGCTTAAATTTAATCTTCTATATTAACTATACTTAGTTATATTATAAACTTCTAATACTTCTGAGTGAATATAACTTTAGTTATACTATTAGTAATTATATTATTTATCTTAACCTAGTAGTATTTAATATCTCTATTTATTATAATCTAGCAGATCTAGAATCTATTAATATTAATATATTAAAGCTTTATATAAACCTAAAGATTCTTAGCTATAATAAGCTATAAAGTCTACTTATTATTATAAAATATCTTAAAATTATTATTTAATTTAATCTCTAGCTTCTAAATTAGCTAAATTATTACTATATAGTTTTTTATAGTAATATTTAATACTATTAGTTTAGACTTTATATTTAATATCGTTATGTAATATTATTTTAACGCTTTCTATATTACTAGTCTTTTAAATATTATTATTATATATTCTTAAATACTTCTCTAAATCTCTATATTATTAGTAAATAAGATATCTAAAATATAATAGAGTATACTATCTCCTTCAGTATTATATTTTATAGCTAAATACTAATTATACTAAAGATAGAGGAGGTAGTTATTTACTACCTATTAGTATCTTACTGAGAGATTTATAAGGAATTCTAGGAGCTATAATATTATATATATAACGTCAGGCTAGTTTATAGTTATAATATAGTTAATATAATCTATATAATACTAATATTATTATATTTACCTTCTAGTAGCTTACTTTTAGTTAAGAATTAAATTATTAGCTATCATTAGTATATTAGGGTTCCTTTTAGATATATTAATCTTAAAGTTATCAGAGATCTTCTTAATATATTTATTAAGATAAAATTATAGCTTTCTAGTTTCTCTATCTTATAGTATATAAATACTAAGGAAAACTAAAATACTCTCTATCTTCTTTATCTTATACTAACTTTTAAGATTCTAGCTAAGTTACTTTACTTACTCTCTATCTCTATTCCTTCTAGAGAAAATAATATTATTAATAAACTTAAAGATAACTACCTTATTATCTAGGAATATATAAAAGTTCTTATCTAATTATTAGAAGCTAGTTTCTTTTAGGATTAATATTAAATTCTTCTATTATAATATTAAACTATATTAGAGGCTATATAATATTTTTTATAATTAAAAGTCAAAATCTACCTTCTTAAATTCTAGAGAATATTATATATAAATAATTTTATCTAATATAGTATTAGTAAATATATTAATAGTATTTATTTATATTATAAATAGGTTAAGTTTTATATTAAATACTATAAAATATCTAAATAACCTACCTATAAATATTATAATATAAATATTAAGATCTATATCTTTTTAGAGATTACTTTAAATATAGATTCTCACTTTAAATTTCTTAAAATAACTATATTTATTAAACTTATATCTCTATACTTACTTAAAAAGTAAGATTACTAGAGTATTTTTAACTTCTAAGAGGGATTTTAGTTTAAATATACTTTTTACTTAAATGTCAGTTTAACTATTCGGTTCAACCGTTATAGCCGCTGGGCTACCTTGTGGCCGACCACGCTATAGCTACGTCGGGTAAATAGTCAGCCTGTATAGCTATATAGGCTATATAGCTAGTATAGCCACGTAGCTATATAGCTATATAAGCCCCTTCTATGTATATAGCCTCCGGCTATATAACCTAGGAATAATAATAACAATTACCAGAATAGTTTATATCTACACTATAAAGATTACATGTAGCATATATTATTTACCCCTAACAGGTAAACTAATACTAATCAGTAATTAATATAACTATTATACTACTATACTGGAGATTAGTAAGATCTATATCATCAGAAGAAGTAATCACAAAACTCTATACCTAAAGTCTATATAAGGTAAAAGGATTATAGTAGTTATTTATCACTTAGATGCCTCAAGCCCTCCCTATATTAAAACCTTACTAGAAGCCTCCAAACTGCATACTAACTCTTTACAGATAGCTACTATAGGAAGCTAATAACTACCCTCACTTTAGTTAAAACTCTAAACTATATACTAACCTCTTATAGATTACTACTATTATAATACTAATAACTATAATTAACTTTAGTTTAAAATAAAGTAACTTCCTAATAATAACTACTAAGAAGCTAATAACTACTATCACTTTTATTACTTACAGAAGTATATTCAGTAAATATAATAATAACCTCTTAAGTCTCATAATCTTCCCTATATAGATACTGGATTTTATAGCTTCAGTATTATCTCCTTCTTTTAAGAGCTATGTAGCCTTATAGCCTCTTGAAACCTCTTAACACTCCCCTATACGTATAGCTCAGACAATAGCCCTCTCCCACAGCCCTCGCAGCTCCAAGAGGGCCATACGACAACAGCCCTCTCCCACAGCCCTCGCAGCTCCAAAAAAGCTATACGACAAAAACCCTCTCCTATAGCCTCCAAAAGCAACAATCTCGGAGACTGCCAGAGGGTATACAACGTTACCAACCTCTCGAGGCAACAACCTCCTTGTGGCCTTATAGTATTACAGCCTCATAGCCGCATAGCTGCATGGCTGCATAGCTCCGTGGCTAGCCCTCATAGCCCTATAGCCGGCCCTCATAGCCCCCGTGGCCCTTATAGCCTTATGGCCCTTATAGCCCCATAGCCTCAAGCTTCGAACAGAGCCCTACATCCTCTCGATCTCTAATGTTTACTTGAAGAGATCCTAGCGATCAATACGACCATTATAATTATATAGAGAGATAGATAGGCAACAGGTTCAGTAGTAAAAGGGGGATATCGAAAAATATAGTTTTTAGTAGTTAGCTATTCAGGCTTCTTTTATATTTAGATAATAATACTATAGTATAAAGAAAAGTTACCAGTGTCGGTTCAACTATTTGGTTCAACCGTTATAGCTGCTGGGCCACCTTATGGCCGACTATACTATAGCTACGTTAGGTAAATAGTCAGCCTGTATAGCTATACAGGCTACATAGCTAGTATAGCTATGTGGCTATACAGCCATATAAGCTCCTTCTACGTATGTGGCCTCCGGCCACGTAACCTAGGAATAACAACAACGATTACCAGAACAGTTTACACCTGCACTATGAAGACTATATATAACGTACGTTATTTACCCCTGACGGGTAAACTAACATTAATATACTAAATTCTTAATATTTATTATAGCTAACTAGTAGTTTTAGTATAAATATTCTCAAGTTTTAGTATATATCTTTAGTAATAATAGGAGATCTTAATAATAAATCTTTCCTAGACTATATACTATTATATTAATATTAAGTTTATCTACTTTACTATATATATTAGTAGCTTAATAAAATAATAACTAGATTATTCTCTCCTTTATTCTCTTTAAGAATTAAGTTACTCCTAATAGTTAGTTATTCTTCTACTTAATAAGTATCTCTTAAAAGTAGATATTATTATTCCTATTATCTTTCAGCTAATTTTTCTTTTTTAGAGAATCTCTAATAACTATTAAAATTATAATTATCTCTTAAATATCTTCTTTCAGAATATTCTATATTTCTTAGGTATAATTTTCTACTCCTTTAGGAATATAGTTATAGTTAATATTATTTTTATTAGTAGAATATTTCTAGTTATCTAATAACTCTCCTCTAAATAGATTACTATTTTTATTCTTACTTACTAATAGTAGTAATAAAGTTAGTATAAGTAGATAATCTACCTACTAATCTATTAATTTTCTCTCTTTTAAGCTTATAGCTACTATTTATAGAGTTCTTTTAGCTTTATTAAAAATCTCTCGATTCTAAATCTCTACTTCTAGTATTAGTAGCTTCTTAATAAAGTTAAGAATAGGAATCTTAAGGATACTAAATTAGATTTTAAGCTTCTAGTAGTAGAGGAAACTTATATTTTCTTTTAATAGGTTATAAAATATTATCTTATTAAAAATTATATTCCTTATATATAAAATTTTATTTAATATTAGAATCTATATATAATAGATATTAATATTATTATAGCTATAAAAATATTCTATATAAGTTTATAGGAGGATTTTATCTAACTTACTTACTTCCTATTAGTATTCTTATATTAATAGGTGTAAAGAGCTAGACCTAAGCTTATTTAACTAGAAGGTAGCGTAAAATACTATTTATTTAGAACTAAGGAGTAAAAGAGAAACCTTTATAGATATATAGAAAAGTCTGTATATATAATACTATATAGAGCCTACTGGGGCCCCACTCGAGTGAGGAGGTTAGCTTTAGATACCTAGGTATAACTCTAGCTGGATATCTGGATATAGTCTATAATATTACCTTCCTCCTCTCTAGCTGCTACTCAGCTGGAAGCTATAGGTTAGGTCTCTATTATTATCTATAATTAGCCTATATATTACCTTATACTACTCTAAGGTTACTATATCTATAATAATATTAATAAGCTTCTATATAGAGTTTATATATTCTTCCTATTTAATAAAAACTTCTTATTAGTATCTTCTTCCTACTTAGTATATCCTTATAGTAAGAATACTTTTAACTAACTATTTAACTTCCCTATTATTATCTACTAGTAGTAGTAGTTAGCTATTAATTATAACTTACTTAAGTAGCAGATTAGTAGTAGCTTTCTAGAGTAAATCTATATAGAACTATAGGTAAATAAACTTTAGAGTATCCAGCTTTATAATATACAGTAAGAAAACTTTCATTATTATATACTTATAGTATAACTAAGCTAACTTTCAGCTTAGCTTTAGTAACTTATAGTTAGATATATTTAACTATATTCTATTACTAACTTAATATTAATCTATAGAGAATTAGATTCTATTTACCTAAGTTTCTAATTTCTACTAAATAGTAACTATTTCTATATAGATATATATTATTATCAATTATATTCTCTTAACTAGCTAGTAAGTTATAACTTCACTATTATTAAGTAGTTCTATATATTTTTTAGTAATGAGAATAAAGTTAATATAATATTTATAATCTATAAAGAAAAATATAGTTTCTATTATATTATATTATTAGTTATATAAAATTAACTATATAATAAGTAGTAAGTTATTCTAATTATTCTAGAACTAGTAGGTAAATATCTTTAAAACTATTTAAATCTCCTAGTTATATTATTTTATAATCCTATCAGTCTATAGATAGTAACTAATATTTAATAGGTATATAATATCTATTAATTTATAGAATTCCTTCTAGAAGTAACTTATTTAGTTAGACTCTCTATTATTTATAATAAAGTATAGTATTCTATAGAACCTATAGTAGTAACTAAGAAACTACTAAATATATATTTCTACTTCTATTATATTTATCTCTTCTAATATAGAAGCTTTACTTAATTAATTAATAATAATCTAGAGGTAATAGTTACTTTATCCTTTCGTGGGGGGTAAGTTAGTAATAAAATTTATTAATAAATTAGAATATAATTAGTTAGGCACTAGTAGGGATTTTAGGAATTCCTTTTTAGTCTACCTCTAGATATAAATATCTCTATATATATTATAGTTATATATAAATTAGTAGATATTCTATAACTATCTAGACTAATAGAACTATTAGCTTATAATTTCTAGTATATTATTATATTCTAAGTAGCTTATAGGGGAGGAGTTATATAATTTCTATACTAACTTAATCTTAAGTTTATTAAAAAGGTTATTATTTTCTTTATTACTTAGTATCTAAAATCTCTCTCTGAAAGTAAGCTATCTTAGTATATTAATAATATATTTAGTAATCTAGATCTTAATATAGAGATTAGGAGAGAAGTTATATTCTTCCTACTAAACTACTATAAAGATCTATTAGTATAAAGAATCTCTCTCAGTAGTATAATTCTATATTTCTTATAAATTTAATTTTCTTTTAAAAACCTAAATACTAATAATATTTATATATTCTACCTAGTGTTACAGACTATGCCTGGATATCCAGCTAAAGCTATACCTAGGTATTGAAATGGGGTGGGATAACAACAACAAAAACAAACAAAAGAACCCTACAAAAGAGTGGCTGTAACGGCCATACGGCCGTGGCCGTATGGCTATACCAAAAAGGGAGTGAAAATGAAGGGAAAAACTGGCCTGAATTGCTGCTGTAACTGGCTTGCTACGCTACGGTTAAATACGTGGCTACGTAGGGCTGTCCGTACGGCCCAGTTGGCCTCATGGCCACCCATGGCCTCATGGCCCCCAGGCCTATCACAGTATCCAAAACTAACCCCCTCGCCCGGGTGGGGCCTCAGTAGGCTCTATATAGCACTATATATACAGACTTTTCCATGCACCCGTGAAAGCTTCTCTTTTACTCCTTAGTTCTAAATAAATAGTATTTACGCTACCTTCCGGTTAAATAAGCCTAGGTCCAGCCTTTTATATATTTAGAACTCAGTTTTATTTACTATATAGATAATATTAAGTAGAATATAGCTCCCTACTAGTTAAGTATATAATCTAGTTAAACGTAGCTCCTAAAACATAACACTATATAATAAGTAACTAATATAAAAAATGATAGAGAGTACTAGAGCCTCTCAGGATACTCCCACAGATAGTAACCCTATAAGTAAACTACTTTAGTAGTAGTTATAATATACTTTAAATTCTCTCTACTATAAGATTAATAAACTCTCGTATAAATTAGCAAAATGAAACACTATAGTAGATAGTAACCCCTAAGTGGCTACTATAATAGATATCTCTAGCTTACACTTAGATACTCTAGTAACCTCCAGAATAATATCTATTAGAATAACAGCCCTTAAGGTTAATAATATTACTATACTCCTACTAATAGTTAACTACTAGAGGAAACCTCTTCTCCTACCCCTAAAGTTTTTAGGTAAATAAAAAGAATACTAAATATAAACCTAATAGATAAAAGTTAAACTTAAGATTAACTACTACTTCTTTAATAATAATTAGGAATATTAATATCTAATTTACTTCTACTTAAACTCTAATCCTCAGTAGGTAGTTAAAACTTTCTATATAACAGGAAAGCTAGAAAACTCCTATAACTTAAATAATTTTATAGGTTACCTAGATAGAACTTACCTAAACCCTAATAGTTAGCTCCACACTATTACTTAATTATAGAGTTTCAGACAGAAGGAAAATAAATACTTAACTACCTTTCTACTCTAATTTAAAAAGACTCTAGCTGATACTAGAGGATATATATAGCTAAATATAATCTAGATCTCTCTACTAAAAGCTACTCTACTCCTCCACCTTAAGAAGCTACTTATTATAATTAATCTTCCCACAGAATATAGATCTTAATTATCTAAAATTCAAAATATAACTTAGAAGTTTAAATATATAAAGGAGGTATTAGTATACTACTAGCTACCCCACTAGAGACCTGCTGCCTATAATATAAAGAGTAATATTATAATAACTAGAGCAGTCAAGAAGTAATAATAATACTGAAGCTCTAGTAGCTCCTCCTCTACCCCCAAGGAACACTCTAAAGACCACTAGGATACCTACTAATACTTTAAGTATAATAAAAAAGGCTATATCTACAGGAACTATAAAGCCTGAGAGTATAAAAAAACCAGTATAAAGGTTACGAAAGCTACAGCCGCTCTAGATTATACTAAAGATAACCAGGAGGATAATACTGCCCCACCTAGCAACAGTAAGAATTCAGAAAAAAAGTAACTCCAGAGTAAAGTCAGGCTCTGAAGCTAACTAAAATAGAAATAACAGGATAGAGGAAATAACAGAAAAAAAAAACAGGTAAGTAACTAGTAGTTAGCTACTATTCAGACTAGAATTAATAGAAGTTACTTTATTAATATACTTATTAATACAGATTATAATATCTACACTATTATTAATACCTCCCTTATAAAGAAACTTTACCTCCTATTAGTTAATAAGTTAAAAAGATAGATAAAAAGATATACTACTAAGCTGTCACCTAGTAACACTCAGGAAGTAGCTATCCTAACTTTAGAAGTTAGTAGCTATATATAGAAGATCTATACTTATATTATAGAGAGCCTACAGTTACTCTTATATCTCAAGCAGCTATAAATAAAAAATAATTATATTATCTATAATATTAAAACCTAATAGATAATATACAGAAAGAATAATATAATAATATACCTAAAACACTAGGATAAGCTAATATAACTTAAGGAGATCCAGTTAGTTTAGCTACTTAATACTAACTTATTTATATTTATCTATTAATATATTATATAGTATACTAGTGAGATACTAAGTCCCTACTAAATTATATTTATTAGTCTAGCAGATATTAAGAGAATATTAGCTCTAAAAGTAGAGATAGACCTAAAAGATTATATCCCTATAAATATCTTAAAGGAATTCCCAGATCTTTTCTATCTAGATTCAGTATACTAACTACCCCCCAGCTAACTAGAGATAAACTACTATATCCTATTGATCCCTAACAATAAGGAACAGAAACTAAACCTCCTATAGGGATCTCTCTATAATATATTATAAGAGAAGTTTCTAATACTTAAGAAGATCCTAAAGGATTTACTTAATAAGAAATTTATTAAAGTAAGTAGCTCCTCTATTAGTATCTTAATCCTCTTTATAAGAAAATTAAACAGAGGAATATACTTCTATATAAATTATAAAGCTCTTAATACTATTATAAAGAAAGATTATTATCTCCTCCTCCTTATATTAGAGATCCTCCAGAAAGTTACTATTATCTATTAGTATACTAAACTTAATATTATTACTATATTCTATAAAATTAGAATTAATAAAATAGATTAAGAGAAAATAACCTTTTAGATATATTATAGCCTCTTTAAATAGATAGTATACTCCTTTAAACTTACTAATACTCCCACTATATTTTAATAGTATATTAATAGTTACCTATAATAGTTTCTAGATAACTTCATTATAGTATATATTAATAATATCCTTATTTATATTAGTAGTTTATAAAAGAAATATAAAGAGAAAGTCCACTAAATATTTAGCTACCTTACTAATATAGACTTTAAGTTAGATCCTAAGAAATATAAATTCTTAGTTACTATAGTTAAATATATTAGATATATTATAATAACTAGAAAAAACTTCTCTTATAATCCTAAGAAGTTAGAAGCTATTACTAACTAGCTTCCCTCTAGCTTACTAAAGAATATCTATAATTTCCTTAAGTTTATAAACTACTATAAGGTTTTTATACCTTAGTATAATATTATTATAAGGTTTTTAAACTGCCTAACTTAGAAGTTAGTTTCTTTTAACTAGAGACTAAAATAGCAGGAAACCTTCCTCACACTAAAATAACTTTTCACCACAGAATTAATCCTACAGATATTTAACCCTAACGCTCTAACGACAGTAAAGATAAACTATTTAGAGTATACTCTAAGAAGTATATTAACCTAAGCTAATAAAACTGGAGTAAAGTATTTAGTAACCTTCCACTCCTAACACTTAACCCCCACAGAGTTTAATTACTTAATCTATAATAAGGAACTCCTTATAATACTAGAATATTTACAGATATAAAAGGCGGAACTATAAAGCACCAGTAAGTTTAAAGTCCTCACTAACTATAAGGATCTTAAATACTTTATAAAGAAATAATAACTTACAGAGAGGTAAAGCTAGTAAGTAGAAAAGTTATCTTAATATAACTTTTACCTTAAATACTAACTAAATATCTAGATAATAGCTCCTAATACCCTCTCCCAGAGGGAATAAAATACCCCTAAAAGGTAAGATAATAAGAAGTAATAGGGATAAATAATATAAATTATCCTAAATACTACTATCCCCACAGAGCCTTAGGTAAAATATATAAATATTACTAATACCTAGGTTTTCAAAAGAAAACTAAATTTATAAGAAATATAAAACTATACTACTGAGAGAGACTCTTTATACTAATAGATCTTTATAGTAGTCTAGTAGAGAGAGTGTAACTTCCCTCCTAACCTCTATATTAAGATCCAGATCGCTAAGTATATTATTAATATGTTAGAATAACTTACTTTCAGAGAGAGACTTTAGATACTAAGTAGTAAAGAGAATAATAGCTTCCTTAATAAGCTTAGAATTAAGCTAATATAGAAGTTATATAACTCCTCCCCTATAAGCTACCTAGAGTATAATAATATACTGTTAGTTTACAACTGGTAAACGTTTGTAATCGATCGATTTAACGTAATTAGGTCGCAATTAGTGGTTTCTATTTCGTTATATCTAAGTCTATATTACGGCGCACGCGTATGCGCTATATGCCGTTGGGATTAATCTGTAGGATAATATTTTTTATCTAATTAGTGTAAAAAGTGGGGCACTTAGTATATTACTTACTACTATAGCTTTTGCTATATTAGTGCTTAGTTAACCCGACACTAGCAATACTCTCTTTTATAGTAAAAACGCAAAATAGTATTAAACGTAAAAATAGCGTAAAACGCAAAACAGCGTAAAGCGTAAAAATAGCATAAAAATACAAAATAGTGTAATACGTAAAAATAGCTACCAGTTATGTATGTCTTTTTAAGTATACTAAAAACTAATTAAACGCTGCAAATAGTATTTACTTATAAAAATGCATTTTTTAATTATCGCCACTTAGATTCCTCGGGAGCCTCTCGTAGTAATATCCTCTATTTATCCTCTTTACCTTTATATCCTCCTCTTATTACCCTCTGTTGCTTTTATGATTTATCCTTCTATCCTTATAATTACCTCGTTTATAGTGATAAACACTTTAAGGACTCAGTTATTAGATATTTTAGTTATATTATTAGTAAGGTTATCTTTACTGTTAATCTATTAGATCTCAAAGATCTCCCTTCTTTTATATAATTACTATAATATTATAATATTAATTATAAGATACTTCTTTTTAGTAATATCTAACTTAATAAAGTATTTATAGAGGGAGTAGGAGTTAGTATAGATTATTATTAGTATTATTAGTATCTTAAGGTATTTAGTTACTTACTTAATAGTTATAGATATTATATATTCTATATTAATTTCTATAGTTATACTATAGACCTTAGATATTAATATACTGTATATAACTCTCTTTAACTTAATAGAGGAGAAATAGATAATATTATTTCTGAGTTTAAAAGTATTATTATCCTTACTAATTTTTTCTATCTCTAAAATAATAATAAATTCTAATTGGGATATTATATTACTATTATTAGTAAAGGATTTATTAATAAAGATATATAATCTTATTATCCTGATATTAGTAGGGATAAATATTAAGTTTCTCTTATAGTTTTTTATCTGCTATACTAGATATTTATTAAGTTTCTTGATATCCTCTTCTGTTAATTTTTAATATTAGGCTGTAATAGAGAGGTTAAAGTATACTTCTAGTTAGTATATAGAGGTAATATATGCTCCTTATACTTATTGTTTAATATATATTAACTTTGCGGTCTTAGATATATAATTAATAAGCTTAATCTTCTTACCTTATCCTTTTTGGGTGAGGGTAATATTACTATTATCCTTCAGGGTAATTATTCTACTATTAAATATGAAGAGTTTATATTATGTAAGTATTAACTTCAGTTTAGCTGTGAATCCTACTTGCTAGAGTTTCTCTTTTTCTTTATTATTAAACTTAAGTAAGTAGATTCTGAGAGTATTATCTATTTATATACTTACAATCCTAAAATGCAGATTATCAGGCTTAGAGATTATAAGGTATAGATTATATAATGAGGTCTCTATTTACAGCTAGTCTTTATAGTAGCTGGAGTATGTTATATACTAATAAGTACCTGACTCCATAAGGCTATATAATAGTTGAATAATAACGATAATAATACCCTCTAGATATAAACTTTATAAACTTAGAGGTAATCTCGTTAGTATGAGGTAATTTAGTATTATCTATACTTATATATATACTTATATAATATCCTAGAGGTAGATTTCTATAGGGATAACCTCTTTAAGTATTACTAATAGTATTAATATTAAGTAGTAACTAATTTATTAGATTATTAGTAACTATATGAGGATATCAGTTTTCCCCTAATTATTAAAACTCTTAACGACTAACTGTAATTTCTTATATAGTATATTATCTGTTCCTTTAATCTTATTAATAAAATAGAAGCTGAAGATCCTTATACTATTATATTTTCAGGCGTTAAAGTATTTGAGGTAGATTACACTTTTCGCTAGTAAAGTCTCCCACTTTATAGTATATAATCTCTCAAAAGGCCTCTCTAGTATTTAAATGAAGCTGTATTAGCGAAAGTTAATAGCTTTAGTAAGTATTTCTACCTCTTTTATCGTTAAATAGATATTATAGTAAATATTATCTGTAAGGTTAGTTTCTATAATAAAATTTATATTTTTATATAGTTATCCTTATCTCCTTAGTCTCTCTTTATCTAGTGTTATTATTAATATCTTCTCTTCTGGATATCTATTTAGTATTTAGTTATCTTATTAATTTTAATCCTCCACCTCCTTATTATATAGTTAGTAATATAGCTTAACTATTATGGATTTGAAGGTACTGGGTTTACCGTCTATCTCTATAATATATATCTTACTGTCGATTGAGAGGAGTCTGAAGGGTTCTGTCTATCCTTAGTGTTTATAGTAGATGTATACTTCTGATTATAGTGGTAAATAGTAAATAATAGCTATTGAGGGATTATTATATATATTTAGGGTGTTAGAGACTTACTGTTAAGTATAGATCTTGTATACCTCCTCTATTACCTTCTGGATAGTTATTATATATCTTATTATATCTGGAGATAGTAGTGATATTAGGTTAAAGTGTAAGTATACTCTAAAAACTAGTAGAGTTAGTATGAGGCTATTTAGGTTACTTATATTATTAACAGTCTTGATAGTATTTTATAGTATCTCCTCTCTATTAATCTTTAGTGCTTTATCTTAAATAATCTTATATACTTTCTATAGGGGAGTATAATAATATTTAACTTTACTAATATTATTATAGGCTTTAACTAGTATAATTTTAATTTTACTATCTATACTATTAGTTTCTCTCTTAAAGTTTTTAATTATAAAGTTATATTCTATATTAGTAATAATCCTATCTGGAGGTTCTTAATATATATTAATTTAGTATACTTTTAGTATATACTATATATCCTCTATAGAGATATTTTTTATAAACTTTATAGCTGTAAATACTATTAAGATGTTAATAGTATATAGTATTAGCTTGTTGCCGTTAAGGTATATAATATTAATAATAATCTCTATATTAAACTTATAGTTGTCTTTAAGGCTGAATTTAAATTAGTATAGTATCTTGCTGTTTATTTGATATTAGTAGTAGTTTTTTATAATTATTATAATTTTATTAGTAGTTATAGTTTCGTCTGCTCTCTTAAGTATATTATTTAACTTATAGATACTAGAGTAACTAAATCTCTTATAAAGTTACTATATTTCTATCTCCGTGAGGAAGTTAATAGTTTTATTATAGAGATCCTCTTATATTAAGAATTATAAGTGTTTATTATATCTCTCTATAGGTAGTGATACTTCCTCTTACTTAATCTTATTATTAAGGTTATTAAGATATATTCTGAAGTGATCTATATTAGGGAAGCTTAGTACAAATAGTATAACTATAAGTATAATATTAAAGTTAATATCTCTAAAAAGTGTAAGTATCCTAGTGATACTAAAACTTATAAATTCTTACCTATCTCTAAATCTAATATTTATCTTTAGAGCTTTCTTATTTAGTAAGATATTAGAGAGGATCCTCTAGAGAGCTCTAAGTTATTATATACTTCTAGTAGAGAGTTTATCTGCTTTAGTATCTAAAAAGATACTTTTAAAAATAACTTCTAAATACTATAAGGTTAGGAAGATCTCTAATTTGTTAGTAGTTATTAAGTAGTAACAAATATAGTCTTGAAGGATTTCTATAAGTTATATAGAGTTAATAGTCTCCTCTTTACTATCTATTATAATAAAGTGGATAGCTGTAAAGTTATCTTCTAATGTCTCCTCTGTATTATTTTTTACTTCCTCTGTTATCTCTTATGTAGAGTTAGTATTATTAAGATATATTATAATTTCCTCTATTGATGTAGTATTAATAATAAACACCTTTTTAAATTGTGGGGTAGTAGTTTTACGTTCCTCTGGGGTATAGTTTATTAATTAGTATTTATTTGCTAATTTTAAGTATATTTAATATTTACTTTATATATCCCCACTCTGTATCTTCTCGTGGGGTTATCCTGAGATAGTTTTATTATTCTGTAAGTATTGCAGATGAGGTGGTTAAGGGTAATTAAAGTATTAGTTCCACTCTTAGTTGTTATATATATAGTCTGTAAGAAATTAGTTATAATTTAAGATATAGTTAACTTTTTGTTTTAACTATCTTTTTTGACTCTTAAGTATCTCTGTTATCTGTTTATATAGCTTATCGATAGTTAGTTTAGCTTTATTAATAATATTATAGAGTATATTAATTATGTTACATATTTAGTATATAGTTATATATATCTCCTTATTAATTTTCTTCTGTGGATCTTATAGGTTCAGATAGATATATTAAAGGAGGTTAATCTGTGTTATTATCGCTCTGAATATCTTAACTATATTAGTGTGCCTATAGTTTTCAGTAAAAACCTTAAGGTTTATATTTTTTTACTTCCTATAGTAGTTAAAGTAGACTATAGGTATCTTAAACTTATTTCTAACTATTCTAGCTATCTGAGTAATTAAGAGGTTATTTTAGATTAGTAAAATTAATATCTTATAATATAAGTATACTTATTCTATTAGTATATTATTAAACACTCTCCCTACTATATTCTAGTTAATATTATAACTGACGTATTTAGTAATAAATATCTGTATTTTATTCTTAAAGATATTATGCTCCTCTTTAGTATATTTATTATTTATTCTATAGGTTTTACTGAATAATAACTTAACTTTCTCATAAGGTTAGTTAAATAGAATATAGTATTTTAGTGTTAACTAATATTTTCCTCTAAGGTAGATATAAAGTCTTAGGAGTCTAGTTAGCTCTAAGTATCTTTCCTCCTTATTAGTAGTACTGGTTATCTTTTCAGTCTTTAGTGAGTTAATATCTATATAAGTATTTAAGTCTGTAAGCTGTAAGCTTAATATTAGTATTATCCTTATTGTTAATATTATTAATATTAACTGTGGGGTAGCTATCTCTATTATTAAGTTTCTAGGTGTTGAGAGTTATTAATTAATAGGGATAAAATTTCCTATTCTTAAAAGATTATTAATAAAGTTAGGATCTTTTATAATTTCTTATCTGAAGGCTAGGTAGCTCTATTAGTTAGTCTTAATATTCTTTACTATCTATCTTATTAGTATCTCCCTTATAAGGATCTCTACTAACTTCTCTCTAATTATATTCTTATCTGTAGAGAAGTATATATTCTTCCCTATAAGGTAGTTCTTGAGAGCTTATATTAATACTCTCTCTATATTATTAAAGTATTCTAAGGTTTATCTCTTAAAGTTAATATAGTAAGCTTCCTATACTTCGTTAAAATAGATATTTTATTTTTTCTATAGGTGAATATAGTAGTAGATGAATATATTATTAAGTATATTATTATTAATATTTATTTGGAGTTCTATATTCTCACTCTATTACTGAGGTATAACCTTTTAGTATATCCCTATTAGTATTTTTACCTTTATGCGTTAGAATATTTTTTTATATTTATTAATTTTAGCTGTAGGGATATTATTATTATTTATATCCTTATAGTAACTATTAATAGGATCCAGAGAGGAAGATATATTTAGAGTATTAGGCTGGGAGAATATCTATAGTTAGTATAGTTTTATTATATCTTAATTGTGAGTATTTCTCAAAAAGCTGCAGCTTCGGAGGTATATATACTTATTAGATAAATTACTACTATTAAGTAGATATCTCTTTCTAGTGAAAAGCTTATAAATATTTTCTGATTTGAGATTTTTATTAATTTACTAGGTATTATTTTTTACTGGTAACGTTAGTAATAGATTAGTATACTTTAGTGGTAAATTTATTAAAGTTTATTATAGAGATAGAGGTAGGTTATAATCTAATAGTAATATTATTAAAGTTATTAGTAACTTGGTTTAGTTCTTTATTATATAAATATACTACCTACACTAGATAGGGATAATAAGTGGGGATTAATAGTATTATTAGTTACTTATCTTTATATAGTCTGGTAACTATCTTTTAGTTTATTATTACTATAGAGGGTAGCTTTAAGAATAAACTATAGTTATTAGTTAGTCAGATATATAGGTAAGGATAAGGGATAGTAGTTTCTTAATACTTTTTATCTCAGTATTAGTTATAATATCTTAATAAATTACTATATCCTGGGGGATCCTAATTAGAATGTCTCTCTACTATAGTTACTTATAAAATATCAGGGGAAGAGATTACAGGCTAATATTATTACCTAATTTTAGATCCAGGATATTTATATATTAGTTTATATTATTAATTATATTTTTATAATTATTCTTAGGGTCTCCTTATTATATAAAATAAGAGCTTCTTTCTTTATTATTATTCTTATTATAGTTAAGTCCTAACTGCTGGGTAAGCTACATTATAGGTACAGATATGTCAACTAAGGTGTTTTACTTCTTCCACACAATATTAGAAGGAGCATTTTTAGTATATTATTTTTAGTTACTAATATATTATATCTACTATTATTAAAGTGTTCTCTTATCTCTCGTCAGTTAAATATATATAAGATATTGAAGAGTAGTAGTAAGGAATAGTAGTTTTTATTTTAGGTTCTTTTCTTTTAGTTATATTAATCTTATTATCTTATTTTAATATTTGCTACCTTAATTTGGCGTTAATCTAAATTATTTTTTTATTGTGTGGTGGATATAATATAATGTTAAGTAAACAGGTTGTTATGAGGTTGTCTTTACTTCTGTTTCTATTGTGGGTATAGTGTTAACGATTTCTCTTAGGATAGTATATAGTCGCGATATCTTTAAGTTACCTGTTTCTGCTTGGAAGCTATCTATAGGGTCCTTTGGGAGGTATCGTGATCTCGTCTCTTCAGGTATTCCTTACTGATCTGCAGTTAAGTAGTAGTAACAAATACTAATAGTAGTTAAACTACTGATTAGTGTTAGTTTACAACTGGTAAACGTTCGTAATTGATCGATTTAACGTAACTAGGTTACAACTGGTGGTTTCTATTTCGTTATATCTAAGTCTACATTACGGCGTATGCATACACGCTATACGCTGTTGGGATCAATCCGTAGGATGATACCTCTTATCTAATTGGTGTAAAAAGTGGGGCACTCGGTGTGTCACCCACTGCTATAGCTTTTGCCACATTGGTGCCCAGTTAACCCGACAATTATAATATTACTAATATTACTACTATCAGTAGGTTAATATAGAAAGCTTATTATATAAATATTATTAGAAAGAGAATAATTAAGTATAACTCTCTTAAGAATATAATTAATAGAGAAGTTAGGACTTATAGAGGGACTCCTAGAAGTAATAATAATATAGTCCTGAAGATAAAAAATAATAATAATATTACTACTAATAGAATAGTAAATAGATATAGATAGATAGGGAGGTCTTAAGAAAGTTTAAACTATTTTAAACTTACTATAGAATAAATTATTATTATTATTATTACTATTATTATTACTATTATTACTACTATTATTATTATTCTTATAAATATCCTCACTAGACTTACTATTAATAGATAGTAAAATAGGAGAAAGTATATAATAAGAAATAATGATATTAGATTTATAAAGAATAAACTAACTACCTATAATAGTAATAAAATCATTAAGAATATTATATCTAGAATAATTAGTAAGATACTAGTAGAAAATATTATTAAATAAGAGTATCATTTTAATAGTATATACTTTAGTATTAGGTAAGAATTTAGTATAATAGAGATTATTAAGGAAAAATGTAAGACTATTATCTAATATAATAGTAAGACTATTATTCTAGAGATATATAAGTTATATAGTAGATATATAGTAAAGTATTTTAGTTTCTATAGTAAGGAGATTTACCTATTTAAAGTAATTAGTAAAAATAATATAATAAGTAGTTAGTATAACTTACAGAAATGAGAAATATAATATTCAGATACTTATAAATAAATAATATCTCCTAGAGGAGAAGATACTCTAAACCTAAATTTAATTACTTTATAGTAATAATAAGATTTTAAATACTCTTACTTATATACTACTATTTTATTAAAATCTTAGAGAGAATATAAAGAAATTTACTTTTATAATAAAACTATAAAGCTCTCTACTCTAGAAACTTACAGAAGTAGATATATTTATTCTAAGTAGCTTAAATAGTATTATATAACTTAAAAGGAATCTATATTATAAAAATTAGTAAAATATTAGTAATAGTATAGTAAAAGAATAACTTACACTATAGTATTTCTATTTAGTTTTTTTACAGATAATATATTTTATATTATACTTACTAATAATATAGAGGAGTTTCTCTATATAAAAACAAAAAGATAAAAGATAGCTAAAATATAGTAAATAGTTACCAGACTTTAGAAAAAAGAAGCTCTTATTATTAGCCTTAAGGTTATTATAAATATACACCTAGAGGATAGATATAATAATAGTAATATATAATATTATTATAGAGTATATAGTATATTAATAATAAAAGGAAAAATGATAAGAATAGAGAGAAATATTAATAAAATAAAAATAAAACTATAAATACTAATAAGTAAATATAGAAAGATATCTAGAAATTTAAAGTAGCAAAAATAGAAATTAAGAGGTATAGAAAATATATAATAATAAAGAGAGAAGAACTATTCTAAATATAATAAAGTAACTTTAGGAAAACTATAGTGAACTTCTTATAATAGAATAATATTCAAAAACTATAAGTAATAACTTATTATAAAATTAATAGTAGATATTATAATAAATAAACAGAAGGAATAAATAGAGTATTTATAATAATAATATTATAAAAAGTTATATTATTATTTAAAAATATAGAATTAATTCTTAAACTAATATTCTAGTAATAAAAATAAGTTAAGATCCCTTAATAATAATAATAAGTATTAATACTATAGTTATTATATAATTAGTAATACTAGTAAGGCCTTATAATCAGAAGATAAAATAGAGTATAAAACTATAACCTTAGAGACTAAGGCTTCAGGAGGGGGGGATAGTTATAAGAATATAACTAACTAATATTATATAGTATACTTAGTAACCTACTAGCTAGACACTAGAAAGATTTTCACTCGAAGAATCTTAACTTAAATCCTTTAAGTAATAGTCTATATAGTAATACAGACCCTACCTATATATCTAAACCTTTCCTAGTCAAAACCTTTAGTTACACTCTTATGTAATAGTCTATAGAGTAATATAAACCCTATCTATATATCTAAATTTTTCCTAATGAAAACCTTTAGTTATATTCTTATACTTAGTTAATATATTATACTCCAGAGAGATATAAGGTAGTAGCTTTACAGTTTAAAAGAATATTAATTATTAATATAATATTAGTAGAGAAGATTATAATATATCTTAATAATATAATCTTAAAAGAGGAAGGAGTAGAGATACTATATAATAACATAGGTGAAATATTAAAGAATAACTTTATAGTAATTTATTTTATTACTATAAATAATAGAGAGGAGAGTATTAATTTTATTAATTCTATAGAGATATCTTAAAATTATATACTTTACTATTCTATAACATTCAATAGGGGAGAGGCTAATAGCTTACTTTCTACTGCAACTATTAGTAGATATAATATCTCCTGAAGTATAATTTTAGTTTTTATATTTTCCCCACTAACTGCGACAGCCAGCCTTAAGGTATTATAGGCTTAAATCTCTTATAGCTATAGCAGCTAATATATTAATTAGGATCCTTTAAGTAAAAGCTTTTCTAATATCTAGCCGGCAGGTTGCTAGGTATACTATATAATATTAGTTAGTTATATTCTTATAACTATCCCCCCCTCCTGAAGCTTTAATTCCCAAAACTATAGCTATATATTCTACCTTATCTTCCAATTATAAGACTTTACTAATACTACTAATTATATAGTAATTATAATATTAATACTAATTATTATTATTAAGGATCTTTAATTTATTTTACTACCAGAATTTCTATTTAAGAATTAATGTTATATTCTGAAATAGTAGTATTAAGTTTTATAACAATATTATTAATATTACTTTATTTAATCTTTCTATTTAAGAATAATATTTACTATTACCCCCATAACAAATTATTACTTTTAGCTTTTATAATATTACTCTATTAAAAATAGTTTACTTTGATTTTCTTATAGTAGCTTTACTATACTTTTGATAACTATTCTCCTCTTATTTATTATATACCTTTTATACTTCCTCATTTTCATCCTTGTTACTTCTATTCTTCTAATATCCTTCTATATTTACTTACCTAGTATTTATAATTTTATTTCTTATTTTATTTATATTTCTCTCTACCTTTGTCCTTTTTCTATTTATTATTATTATGCTATTTACTCTATAGTAATATCTTATATTATTATTGGTATATCTATTCCCCAGATATATATCTATAATAATTCTAAATTTAATATTAAAAGCTTTTTTTACCTAAAGTTTAACAACTGCTTACTATATTTTAGCTATTTCTTATTTCTCTATCTTAATATGAAGACGCTTCTCTATATTATTCGTAAATATAATATAAAATATATTATCTATAAGAGAAATAGGTAGAATTATAATAATATAAATTATTCCTTTACTATATTATCACTAGTCTTTTACTAGCTTTACGTTATAAATACTCTGTACATTATATAGTATTATCCAGGCTACCTAAAACTAATTAATTTATTTCTATAAACTTTTAAAATAGAATAAATTAAAATTCTATTATAAAGATAATCTTCTTCATACCCTCTCTAAAACCTTAGTAAAATAATAGTATATAGGTAAAGTTATTTAGAATTCTACTATTAATATAAAGTAACTAAAGTTAAGTTTAAAATATTTTCTCCTCTAGAAGATATTATTTATTTGTAAGTATCTAAATAATATACTTCTTATTTTTATAAGTTATACTAAGGGAGGGGCTAATAGCTTACTCTCTATTATAACTATTAGTGGATATATTACCTCCTGAAGTATAACTTTAGCCCTCCTACCCCCCGCTAACTACTACAGCCAGCCTTAAGTTAATTTAAACCTAAACCCCTCATAGCTACAGTAGCTACTATACCCACTCCACATTAATCTCTATAACAATAAATAACTAATAACTCCTTCTATATTAACCTTACGCCCTTACACCCTTATACTCTATATAACTTAAATATCTCGAGAGATTTAATTACTACTAACTATAGTTACTCTATTTAAACACTTATTATAACCTCTATATCCGCAACCTTTATATCCTCCAGAGTATATTCTACTTATCCTCAAGATAAAACTTCACGCCCTTAATATAAAAATTTTCTGCTACTAATATGAAAGTTCTCTACTATTAATATAAGCTAACTTATAGTCTCTATATAAATATAGTAGACTTTAGCTTACTCTTATTAGGAAATAATCTTAATATATTAGATATAACTAATATATAAATAATATTAATATAAATATAGATATTTTTAGTATAACTATATAGTATTTAAAACTCCAGTAATTATAATATAATAATATTCTAAAGTATCTAGTAAGTAATATAATATATTAATATTAAGATACTATCTAATTAACAATTAGTCTTCAAAATTATTAGCTTAATATAGCAGATTATAGAATAGTTAGATAATTTTCTTCTGAATATCTAGAATCTATTTATTAATATTAGTATTTATAATATTACTTAGACTCTTTAGGAGATATTAGTATTCCCTATTATAGAGATTATAAAGAAATATTTAAGATCCACTATTATATTATACTGGTTATAGATAGCTATATAGATATGAGGGGAATTCTAGTTCTATTATAAAAGATACAGAAGAGTAATAGAATATAGAATACTTAGCCTTCAGTCTTTTATTTTATTCTATATTTAAGAAGTTTATAAAGATTCTTAACCCTATAACCTTAATAGTTACTTTCAGCTATATATATTAAGCTTTAGCCTCACTGAGGCTCTTACTATACAGATTATTACTATAAGGTCTGCCTCCACTATAAGGTTACATATTACAACTAGGGGCATAATTATCCACAATAATAGGTAATTTTATTACTATTTAAACCAGTTATAAGCTAGTATTAATATAAATACTATTACTAGGTAAATGTTACAGTTAGAACTATATATAAGGTGAAGAGCTTAAGTACCACTACAGATATAAAGCAAAAGTAACCAAATAAGTTATACTAAATATTTACTATACTATTTTTACTAATTACTTTAAATATATAAATCTTCTTAATATAAGAACTATAATACTTTCGTATATATTTACTATATAATTTATATATCTTTAGAATAATAACTCTACTACTATACTAAATAATTACCTTACCTACCTCCTTAATAACCTCCATTATATTAAATTCCCACCTAATACTAAGATATATATTATCAAAATAATATCCCAATTTAATAATAATTTCCATTAATATCTTACCAGCTACTTTATATATAATACTTTTATTTAACCTATTATAATTAAAGGCAGCTAGTCTATTCCTTATAAATTTAATATTATTACTTCTTACTATATACTTCCCTCTACCTTACTATTTACTTATAATAACTTTAATAAGAATGTTAATAATAATAATAATAATAATAGTAGTAATAATATTAATAATAATAATAGTAATCTATCTAATAGTAAATTTAAGGTAGTTGAAATGTCTTTGAAATCCTTCTATTTATCTATATCTACTCACTATTCTATTAGCAATAATATTATTACTACTTTTTATTCTTTAAATTATATTAATATTACTTTCAGTAATTTCTCAGTAAATATTAATTACTCTGTTAGTAATACTATTAAGAAAACTATACCTAATTATTTTCCTTCTAATAATAATTATATAGTAAATTCTCCATATTAATCCACTAACACTAGTAGTATTAGCAATATTATAATATTAAGTATTAAAAAGAATATTAATAAATCTAACTGCAAATTCCCTCCAAAAAAATATAAAACTTATTTATCTAATACTACTACTGTCTTACTATTCTTTATAGCCCCTCACTAAATATCCACTATTATTTCCAAAAAAAAGTTACCTCTAAAGAAGCTACTTCTAAGTAAGTTACTACTTCTACTATTACTCTAAAGAGAGATTATAAATATTCTTATAGAAATAGTTCCAAACCTTAAGTATACTTAACATTTTAAATTATATATACTAGCTAGTTTATCATTGAAATTTATAAGATATCTAGTTTAGAAATAGATTCCTTAGATTGCTATTTAAGATTTTTAAGTAGTTAATAAATTCTTTTTTTCTTCCTTCTTTTCTATATAGTATAATATAACTCTATTATTACTTTTAATTATCCTACTTTCTATAGTAATATACTATTTATTCTTTATATTAATAGAAAGCTTATCTTATATTACTTAAATTATCTATAATCTTTTAAATATTATACTTTACTAACTAACCTACCTAATATCTAAAAAAAGTATTTATTAACTTTACCTTCTAATTTACTAATAATATTCTTAACTTTCTATTCTATAGAATTATCCTCGGGAGGGGCTGATAGCTTGCTCTCTATTACGACTATTAGTGGATATGTTGCCCCCTGAAGTATAACTTCAGCCCTCCACCCTCCAGTAAGGTTAAATATCATAACTGGAGGTATAATTATCCACAATAATAGGTAATTTTATTACCGTTTAAACCAGTTATAAGCTAGCATTAGTATGAATACTGTTACTAGGTAAATTTTATAGTTAGAACTATATATAGAGTGAAGAGCTTAGGTACCACTATAGGTATAGAGTAAAAGTAACTAAATAGAATTATCCTCTAATATAGGTAGAATAATCAAGATATTACTATTATTTTACTAGGTTTTCTAAAATTCAAACTATAAAACTGGAAATATATTATATATCTATTAATATTATATTAGTAAATATATTCTATCTATCTATTCTCTAATCCTCTTAGTAATAGAAACTTAAATATATCTTAATATTAACTTTCTATATTTAAATTTAAAATTCTTTATTAGTAACCTAATAGTAACTTGATATATAAACTTATATTACTTATATCTTATATTATATATTTTTACCTAACTCTCTATAGCTACTTAGCAGTAAGTTACTATTTATCAATATAGCTAGCTAATATAATTAATATACTTTACTATATTCTATACTACTAAATTACCTTTTACTATATATTTAACTATTTATAAATAAAATCTATATACTTCTTCTATTAGTAAGCAGCCAGTAGTAATATATTTACTATAATTATATATAAATATAGGTTCTTAAAATTATACTACCTACTTTATAGGTAAATTTCCAGTAAGTATTTAAAAATACTACTCCAGAATATAATATATCCACTTAGTTTACCTATCAGTCTATAAATAATATACTATTAATAGCTATTACTTAATAAGATGCTTTATTATAAATTCCTCCTAAAACTAGCTTATAAGAAACTTATCTATATTATTAATAGTACCTTCTAAAATACTAAATTAGTATTTAACTTCCTTATAAAATGTTATTACCAGCTTTATAGCTATTCTTCTGCTTATTAACAGAATAAATAAAGTAAACTTTATAAACTTATCTATAATTATAATAATAATATTATATATTTTACTATCTCTCTAAATACTCTCCGGAAGCTTAGTAATAAAATCTATATTAAGTTTCTAAAATAATCCTAAAGAAATTAGCAGAAGCTATTACTACCTATATAACTTATACTTTAATATTCTAATATCTTAGTAAACCTAATATAATACTATATAATTATATATATTTATAGCTAAATTACTTTACTAAATTCTTTTTTACTAAACTATATATTTCATTTATATTTATATATCCCACTTTATACTTATTATAATATAGATAAAAAACTTCATATCTTAGAAATTCCATATTTAATATAACTTGTCTGTCTTTAAAGAAAGATATCTCCTCTATACTATCTAAATATCTATTTGTACCTCCAGGTATTTTCTGAATTCTCTTTATATATACTTCGTAATTTATATTATAAATCTATAGTTTTTTTCATATTATTTGAGATCCTTAAATACTTTCAGAAAATATACTATTTTATTTTCTATAAGCTTCCTTATCATTAAATAGAAAATATATTACATTGAAATAGTAATCTTAATTCTTATTAGATTCTCCTTACTACGTAGTATTTATTAGATATTCTCTATTCCTCTATACTTATTTTAACTATAGGTAATTATAATTATAATTACTACTATATTTTCGTATCCTTAGAAATATTCTATCTTTAGAAAGTTCAATATCCTCTACTTCTAAAGTTAACTTCTTTACTAAAATATTCTTTCTACTTCTATATTATCTAAATAAACGTTTTTACTGACTTTATGTTTCCTTAAGTTTTTATAACTACTTTATAGATACTTACTAATAGTAACTTTATAAACTAAAATTTATTTATAATAGTTAGTAATATATTATAATATTTTACCTTCCTCTTTATATAACTTAACTACCTAGATAGTTTATCCACCAAATGTATTACCTTAAGTTAATATTTTAAATTAAATTTAAATACAAAACTTTTTGAATTCAGTTGATAAACCTTTTCTAAATATTCTATATAAAAACTACAATACCTTCTATTAGTATTTAGTAATTTATAAAAACTATAAATGTCTTGGAGAAATCTATAAGGTAGTATCCCCAGTAATTAAACTTTTTAATAATAGTAAGTAATTTCTATTATTCTATTTCCCACTATTACTTTACTTTACTAAACTTCTTAAAATAGTAAATAATAAGTTACTATTAACTTTCTACTGACTATAATTAAATACCTCAAATAACGTTTTGTAATATATTTATTTCTACCTTAATTTCTTAAATAATATCCTAATATTAGAAAATAGTTACTAGATACAAAGTATTTTATAATATTAAAAGTACTACTTATATATTCTTAGGCTATAGAAATACCTTCTTCTTTATACTATTCTTTAGAAATATAGTAAATAATGTTATTACCCTAAAGTATTTAATAATAAACTTACAGTAGAAAATATAGAAACCTAGAAATATCTAAAGTTTCTTAAATATCTCTAGTAACTTCCACTTACTAATTACTTACACTCTAGCTAAATCTATCTTAATATTTATCTGAATTATAATATAATCTAAGAAACTAGTTTCCTTTATATAAAATATATATTTAGAAAACTTTATAAAGAAATATATATTATATAATATAGTAGGAATTTAGAATAAGATATTAATATAATCCTCCTTAATTCCAGTTATGTATATTATAATATTACTTATATATACTATATAGTAGATATTAATTAACCTAGTAAGTATATACTTAATATATACTTAAAATATTATAAATATGCTTATAAAATTAAAGAGTATATTTATATATTTATAATAACTGAATATTATTCTAAATGCTTTCTTTCAATAATTCTTAACCTTAATTCTAGTATAATAGTAGGTATTCTTAAATTTACTTTTAAAATACCATATAACTCTATATACTCTATCTAGAAGTTTACTAATAAAAGGTAGTAAATATTACTTTTTAATTATAACCTTATTAAACTCCCTATAATTAATATATAAATGTAGGTAACTATCCTCCTTAAATATAAGCAGAATAAATATATCTACTTTACTTATTACTAGCTATAAATAATTATTTGCCAGATTTTCTGTAATATATATTCTAAATTTTTAAGGTATTACTTACTTAGCAAATAAAGAAAGCTATATATTAGTTTCTTACCGAATTCCAAATTAATAAAGTATTTAGTATCCTAAACTACTAAAATAATCTTTACTACTACTTTATTAAATACTTCCCACTTACTTAGCGGTTTCTTGAGAAATATCTATAATTACTATAATTTAATTCTATTTCCCTTAAATCTTAATATAAATACCTAAATTATTTTTTACTTTACTCATATGAAATATATATATAATTCTACTATTTATAACAATCTCTTAGGTAAATATCTCCAGCTTAATAATAAATACATACTTATAATACTAGATATTTATATAAATATTAATTATAATATCCTCCTAACCTATATAATATTACCCTAATAGAACATCTAAGTAACCCTCAAGCCAGTAAGCCTCAGCAAATAATAAGTATATCTTTTAAGAATATCCCTCTAAGTTTATAAGGAAAAAGATTAATTAGTAAATTTTCCCTAAAGTTAATATTCATTTCTTAAACCCTTTCAATACTAATATCTCCATTTTATTTATAATTAGGTAATATATCCTAGCTAGCTATTTGCTAATAAAATCTATCTGTAAGTATAAATTTATATCCACTACCACTTTTATGTCTCCACTCCTTAGAGAATAATTACCAAATTCTGAATTATCTTTCTAATAGAAACTAACTTCTTAGTTAATATAGAAACTATTAATTATATCTTTATATCTACTTATTTCCCTCGTTATTTTCTATATAGAAGTAAATATTAATAGCTTATATTAGTATCTAGAATCCTAATATACTTTACCTTTAGGCAGCTAGTAATATTAAGTTAGCTTCTATACTACTATAGTATTATATAACTTTATAACCTATTTTACTATTTATAAAATAGATTCCTAGATCTAGAATATAGCTAAAATATATAAAATTCTCTATATCACAATTAATAAATTATTCCCTAAATTATTAGTATTTAAATAATATCCACTAAATATTAACAATATATAAAAGATAATTTTCCCTAGTATTCTTAAGGCTAAAGTTAATTAAAATACTTATATATTTAAATAAAATTACTTCTATTTTCTATCTTTTTATTTACTTCCCGCTATATTATCACCTAAACTTCCACAGTTTTCCTATCTTTATTATAACTTTTTAAACTTTCAGAAGGGAAATCTTAAGCTTCTCTATCTCTCCTTCTTTAAGTTAAAATATAGTCTATAGAAGAAAATAAAAACCTTCCCTTTATCTTACTTAACTTTCAAGATATTTTGGATTTAAAAAAAATACTAACTACGTAATATAATATTATATTAATAATTATTACTTACCCTACTATATTTCCTTATGCTTCTATTAATATAATTACTTCTATGTTTCCAAATTAATATACTATTAGTAAATAAATATAATAAAGTTAGCCTATATAAATTTAGCCTCTAAATTTACCTTATAGTTTCACTATTCTATCTATAAATATAATATAAACTTTATAAATATCTATTAAATTTACTAATTTATAATACTATCCAGCTAAACTTAATAGCTATCCTTAATAGCTATAATTTAGTTATTACCTTATTTAACTATAATGTCCTTCCCCATTATCTTATAGTTATATAATAATACCTTCTTTCAATCTTTAGATAATCTAAATACTAATAAATACTCAGTAAGTTATTATATAAATATAATAATCTAATTTTGATAAACCTCTTACTATTTCTATATTTATTTTTAATATATAGGTATTTGCAATTATATAGTTTTAAGTATCTTACCTATTATATCTATAAGATCTAACTTCAGTTACAATAATAATTATAACTATTTATCAAATATAAAGGTAAATGTCTAAGAATATAGTAACTATCTAACCCTGTAAATTAAAATTAAAAAGAATATATTTCCTTACTTATACCTAGAAGGTATATACTCTATACTCTACACTATATTCTATATAAAGCTATCTAGTAAGTTCACTTCTAACTTATCTTCAGATAGTTACCAGTAGAAACTTATATTAATATTAGATTTTAGTTTATCCAGAGGAAAATATAGAATTTCTTCTATATAAAAAACATTCTCCTCAGAAATAATTACTTCCCTGCTACTATTACCTAATTTATTACTATAATATAGCAAAATATCAGTAGTTTCACTATATATATCCACTAAATTAAATATTAATTACTAAAGTTTATTAAGATTTATATTTATTTTATATCTATAAGCTATATATTCTCCATATTATTAGTAATTACCTAATATTCTTATCTATACTTATTACTTAAAAGTTAAGTAAAAGTAATAATATAATATAAATATAATTAAAATCTTTAACTAGGAAAGATTTAAATATATAGGTAAAATTAATATTACTATATAAACTATTACTTAAAGAATCTAAATTAGAATTTTTTAAGTAAAACCCTTTTTAGTATCTAGCTATATGATAATTCGTTGAAACTATAGGATTAAGGGAATACTCCATAGGATATCCAGTGGCTATATAATCTTTATATATAAGATAATATGGAAATATAGGAAACTTCATTTAGTATAGAAAACCTATAGTATAGGTTACGTAATAATAAGAAGGATTAACTAATAAAAAGTAGTTTACAGATTAGAATTAATATACTAAAGGTAGTTTACACTAAAAACTAACTTTAGAATATTAGTTTCTAAGAATTAGGATTTATATATAAAATAAGCTTAAGAATATTTAAGGTTAGAATTTTATAGTTTTTTAGTAATAAACTTATAAATTTCATTAGAGACATTTAGTTTTATTTTATAATCAGTTTTAGATACTTTTAGTTTTATTTCTATTACAGGCTATATCTAGATATTCAGCCAGGGCTGTACCTAAGTATCTAAAACTAACCCCCTCGCCCGAGTGGAGCTTCAGTAGGCCCTATATAGTATTATATATACAGACTTTTCTATATACTTATAAAAGCTTCTCTTTTACTTCTTAATTCTAAATAAATAGTATTTTACGCTACCTTCCAGTTAAATAAATCTAAATCCAGCCTTTTATATATTTAGAACTTAGTTTTATTTACTATATCGATAATATTAGATAGAATATAGCTTCCCACTAGTTAAGTATATTATCTAGTTAAATATAGCTTCTAGAATATAATATTATATAATAGATAACTAACTAACTAATATAAAGAATAATAGAGAATATTAAAACCCCCCAGAATATCCCTATAGGCAGTGACCCTATAAGTAAACTACTTTAGTAGTAATTATAGTATACCTTAAACTCTCTCTACCAGAGAATTAATAAGCTTTCGTATAAGTTAGTAAGACAAGATACTATAGTAAGTAGTAACCTCCAGGTAGTTACTATAATAAATACTTCTAGCTTATATTAGGATATTTTAGTAACCTCCAGAATAATATCTATTAGGATAATACCCCTTAGGGTTAATAATATTACTATATCTCTACTAGTAGCTAACTACTAAAGGAAGCCTCTTTCTCTACTCCTAAAGTTTTTAGGTAAATAGAAGGAATATTAAATATAAACTTAATAAATAACAACTAAACTTAAGATTAATTACTATTTCTTCAATAATAATTAGAAATACCAATACTTAATTTACTTCTATTTAAATTTTTGTCCTCAGTAGGTAGTTAAAACCTTCTATATAGCGGGGGAACTAGAGAACTTCTATAACCTAAATAATTTTATAAATTATCTAGATAAAACTTATCTGGATTTTAATAATTAGTTTTATATTGTTACCTAACTATAAAGTTTCAGATAGAAAGAAAATAAATATCTAATTATCTTTCTATCTTAATTTAAAAAGATTCTACCTGATACTAGAGGATATATATAGCTAGATATAGTTTAGAACTTCCTACTAGAAGCTATCTTATTTCTCTATTTTAAGAAATTACTTATTATAGTAAATCTTCCTATAGAATATAGATCCTAATTATCTAAAGTTTAGAATATAACTAAAAAGCTTAAATATATAAAGGGAATATTAACTTACTACTAACTACTTTACTAAAGATCTACTATTTATAATATAGAGAGTAATATTATAATAATAAAAGTAATTAAGAAGTAATAATAATATTAAAGCTTTAGTAGCTTCTCTTCTACCTCTAAGGAGTATTTTAAGAACTATTAGGATACCTACTAATATTTCAGATATAGTAAGAAAAGTTATATATATAGAAACTATATAATATAAGAGAATAAGAAAATTAGTATAAAAGTTATAAAAGCTATAGCTACTCTAGATTACACTAGGGATAATTAGAAAGATAGTATTTCCCTACTTAGTAATATTAAGGATTTAGAAAAAAAGTAACTTTAGAGTAAAGTTAGACCCTAAAGTTAATAGAGGTAGAAGTAATAGAATAGAGAAAATAATAAGAAAAGAAATAGGTAAGTAACTAATAGTTAGCTACTATTTAGATTAGAAATAATAGAAATTACTTTATTAACATACTTATTAATATAAACTATAATATCTATACTATTATTAATATCTTCCTTATAAAGAAACTTTACCTCCTACTAGTTGATAAGTTAAAGAGATAGATAAGGAGATAGCTTAGTAGATTATTACTTAGTAATACCTAGGGGGTAACTATTTTTACTTTAGAAGTTAGTAATTATATATAGAAAATTTATATCTATATTATAGAAAGCCTGTAGCTACTTTTATATCTTAAGTAGCTATAAATAGAAAATAATTATATTATCTATAATACTGAGGCTTAATAGATAACTTATAGAAAGAATAATATATAAATATATCTAAAATATTAGAATAAACTAATATAACTTAAGGAGATCTAGTTAGCCTGCCTACTTAGTATTAATTTATTTATATTTATCTATTAGTATATTCTATAGTATATTAGTAAGATACTAAATCCCTACTAAATTATATTTATTAGTCTAGTAAGTATTAAGAAAATATTAACTTTAAAGATAGAGGTAAACCTAAGGGATTATATTCCTATAAATATCTTAAAGGAATTACTAAATCTTTTCTATTTAGATTTAGTATACTAACTACCTTCCAGCTAACTAAAAATAGATTACTATATCCTATTAATTCCTAATAATAAGGAATAGAAACTAAATTTTCTATAGGGATCCCTTTATAATATATTACAGAAGAAGCTTCTAATATTTAAGAAGACTCTAGAGGATTTACTTAAGAAGGAATTTATTAAAATAAGTAACTTCTCTACTAGTATCTTAATTCTCTTTATAAGGAAAATAGATAGAGGAATATACTTCTGTGTGGATTATAAAACTTTTAATATAATTATAAAAAAGAATTATTACCTCCTCTTCTTTATATTAAAAGTTCTCTAGAGGATTATTATTACTTACTAATATACTAAATTGAATATTATTATTATATTCTATAAGATTAAAATTAATAATATAGATTAAGAGAAAATAGGGTTTTAAATATATTATAGTTTCTTTAAATAAATAGTATATCCCTTTAGACTTACTTATATCCCTACTATATTTTAATAGTATATTAATAGCTATCTAGGATAGTTTCTAGATAACTTTATTATAATATATATTAATAATATCTATATTTATACTAATAGCTTATAAAAGAAATATAAAGAGAAAATCTACTAAATACTTAATTACCTTACTAATATAAACCTTAAGTTTAATTCTAAGAAATATAAATTCTCTATTACTATAGTTAAGTATATTAAGTTTATTATATTAGCTAGAAAAAGCTTCTCTTATAACTCTGAGAAGTTAGAAACTATTACTAACTAGCTTCCCTCTAGCTTACTGAAGGATATTTATAGTTTCCTTAAGTTTATAAATTATTATAAGGTTTTTATACTTTAGTATAATATTATTATAAAATCCTTAAACTACCTAACTTAGAAGTTTATTTCCTTTAACTAGAAACTAGAGTAGTAAGAAGCTTTCTTTATACTAAAATAACTTTTTATTATAAAGTTAGTTTTATAGATATTTAACTTTAATACTCTAATAATAGTAAAGATAAACTATTTAAAATATACTCTAGAAAGTATATTAACTTAAGATAATAAAGCTAGAGTAAGATATTTAGTAGCTTTCCACTCCTAATATCTAAGTTCTATAAAGTTTAATTATTTAATTTATAATAAGAAGCTTCTTATAATACTAAGTTATTAATAAGTATAGAGGATAAAGCTATAAAATATTAGAAAGTTTAAAATCCTTACTAATTATAAGAACCTTAAGTATTTTATAAAGAAATAATAATTTATAGAGAGGTAAAGCTAATAAGTAGAGAAGTAATCTTAATATAATTTTTACTTTAAATACTAGCTGAATATCTAGATAGTAACCTCTAATATCCTCTTCTAGAGAAAATAGAATACTCCTAAGGAATAGAATAATAAGAAATAATAGAAATAGATAATATAGATTATTCTAGATACTATTATTCCCACAGAGCTTTAGGTAAAATATATAGATATTATTAATACCTAGGTTTTTAAAGGAAAGCTAAATCTATAAAAGATATAGAATTATACTACTAAGAGAAACTTCTTATATTAATAGATCTTTATAGTAGTTTAGTAGGGAAAGTATAACTTTCCCCCTAATCTCTATATTAAAGTTCAGATTACTAAGTATACTATTAATATACTAAAATAGCTTACCTTTAGAGAGAGACTTTAAATACTTAATAATAAAGACAATAATAGCTTTCTTAATAAGCTAAAAACTAGATTAATATAGAAGTTATATAATTTCTCTTCTGTAGGCTACCTAAACTATAATAATATACTAGAGATTATAAGCTAATAGTTCTACTAATCTGGATAATTATAGAGTATCTACTAATTTATATATAACTATAATATATATAGGGATATTTATATCTAGAGGTAAGTTAAAAAGGAATTCCTAAAGTTTCTACTAATATTTAACTAGTTATATTCTAATTTATTAATAGATTTTATTACTAACTTACTTCCTATAAAAAGATAAGGTAGCTATTACTTCTAGAGTATTATTAATTAACTAAGTAAACTCCTTATATTAGAGAAGATAGATATAATAAAAGTGGAAGTATATATTTAGTAGTTCCTTAGTTACTACTATAGGTTTTATAGAATATTATATTCCATTATAAATAATAAAGAATCTAACTAAGTAAGTTACTTCTAGAAGAAATTCTATAGGTTAATAGATATTATATATCTTATAAGTACTAGTTACTACTTATAGACTAATAGAATTATAAAATAGTATAACTAGAAAATATAAGTAGTTTTAAGGACATTTACCTATTAGTCTTAAGATAACTAGAATAATCTACTACTTATTATATAGTTAGCCTTCTGTAACTAGCAGTATAATATAATAGGAATTATACTTTTCTTTGTAAATTATAAGTATTATATTAACTTTATTCTAGTTACTAAGAAGTATATAAAACTACCTTATAGTAATAAGGTTACTATTTACTAGCTAGTTAAGAGAATATAGTTAGTAATAATATATATTTATATAGAAATAGCTGCTACCTAGTAGAGATGAGAAATCCAGACGAATAAAACCTAATCGCCTACGGATTAATACTAAGTTAGTAATAAGGTATAATTAAATATATCTAACTATAAGTTACTAAAATTAAACTAAAAGCTAGCCTAGCTATACTAAAAATATATAATAGTAAAGATTCTCTCACTATATATTACAGAGTTAGATAGTCTAAGATTTATTTACCTATAGTTCTATATAGATTTACTCTAAAAACCTACTACTAATCTATTATCTAGATAGATTATAGTTAATAGCTAGCTACTACTACTAGTAAATAATAATAAGGAGGCTGTATAGCTAGTTAAAAGTATTCTTACTATAACGATATACTAAATAGAGAGAGGATATTAATAAGAAGCTTTTATTAAATAGAAAGGATATATAAATTCTATATAGAAACCTATTAATATTATTATAGATATAGTAGTATTAGAATAATATAAAGTAGTATATAAAATAATTATAGATAATAATAGAGATGTAGCCTATAGTCTCTAACTGGGTAGTAGCTGGGGAGGAGGAAGATAATATTACAGACTATATCTAGATATCCAGCCAGAACTATACTCAGATATCTAAAACTAACCTCCTCGCCTAAGTGGGGCTTTAGTAAGCTATATATAGTACTATATATATAGACTTTTCTATATACTTATAAAAACTTCTCTTTTACTTCTTAGTTCTAAATAAATAGTATTTTACGCTACCTTCCAGTTCAATAAACTTAAATTTAGCCTTTTATAGTTTCTTAATTTTCTTATTAAATTTATATCTAATTACTGTGAATTCTAAAAATTGAATTTTATCAGTATAATAATAATATTATTATCTATATATTATAGTCTTAACTTACTACTAATAAATTTACCTCTACTAAATTTAAAGCTAGCTATAATATTTTAATCACTTCTATTTAGAAAGTTAACTTTATAATATCTATTTTAATATACTTAGGAAAGAATATTACTATATCTACTAAATATCAAATTTCTTTTATTTCCTCTAGTGTTTAGGAAATATTCCCTAAAGGTAAATAATCTATTAAGCCTCTAGATTAGGAAATAAAGAATATTAAACCCTTTAGTAATAATGAGAATAATACTACTAATCTTATATAATAGCGTCAGAAGATTAATAGAGATATAGTTACGATACAGGAGATTATTAATAGTAATACTATAGAAATTACCTAACTTCGGTAGAATATCTATAATAATCTAAATTAGTAGTAACTTCTTATTTTTTAGCAGAAGGTTAATATTCTTTATATTACTACTAAAATTATTTAGATTTTAGTTAAGTTATGTAAGAAATTCTAACTTAACTTACCTTAGGCTTTTAATAGAACTTCTGGATATCGTAAGGAATTCCTTACCTAAATTGAAACTTATTATTAGTTTTATAACCTTAGTTTTAAGAATAAAGCTAAATAAGTTATTTATACTACTTTATTTCTTAAGGGAAGAGTTTTTATATAGGTTAAATTCTATCTTACTAACTTTCTTACTTATAAATAGAATAATTTTAGGTTAGAGATTTAGACTATCTTTATAGGCTATTATAGCTTTAAAAGTGTTTTGATCTTACTTTTTCAAGAATTAGATAAGTAATAATAGTATAAATAGGATCTTATAACTTTTAAGTAGAAAGATATAACTATATATTATACAGTTAAGTTTAGAAATATCTATATTAAATTTAATTATACTGATAATATTAAGATCTTTATATTTTACTAAAGACTGAAAGAAGATATTAACAATAAACTTATTAAATAAGATAGATTTAGTAACTTTATTACATATATAAAACTTACTATTAAGATTAAAAACTAACTTTTTAAGTATTATTATAAGAAAGGTAAATAGTAATAACCTTAATAACCTAATAGTAGATATAAGAACTAAGAACTAATATATAATAACTGAAACTAATATAATGATTGGGGAATTATATAATAATCTACCTTATAACTAAGTATATCTTATAGCTACTATAATGAATCTATAGACCTTACTACTGAAATTATTATTAAAGATAATAAGTAATAAGATTTTAATAACTATAATTATAATAAATTAGAATATATAGCTAGAAACTGATACTTATCTAAATATTATATGAAGATATAACTGACTAATACTATATAGTATACCTAGTAACCTACTAGCTAGGCACTAGAAAGGTTTTCACTCGAAGGATTTTAACTTAGATTCTTTAAGTAATAGTCTATATAGTAATATAGACCCTATTTATATATCTGAATCTTTCCTAGTTAAGATCTTTAGTTATACTCTTATAATTCTATTATTTCTACTTATTTTTGAGTGACTAGTGTAAGTAAGGATATTAGGTAATAGTTAGTAATATAGAGAGTATATAGCTTATAGGTATATAGCTAATATAAACCTTAATAAACTTCAGTAATTAATATTTAATCTAGTGGATATATATAGTGAAACTGTCAGTATTATATTATATTACTATAGAGAGTTAGATAATAATAGTAGATAAATACTTACTCCTAAGGAAGATACTTTCTATAAGAAAGAAATTCTATATTCTCTTCTAGATAAATTAGGATCTAGCATTAATATAAGTTCTTACTAATAGCTTACTGAAGATAAGCTAGAGGCAGACCTGCTGGATAGTTTTATCTAGAATATAGCTTAAGATATAGAGTATATACCTCCTAGGTTTAGGAGAGGAAGTATACTCTCTTTAATTTTAACCTAGAGGATTAAGTAGTTATTATATATTTAGTAATCTACTTTTATATTTAATAAATAATCCTAATTCTTATTCTTAATAAAGCTAGATCTTATAAGTATAATAAGTAAGATATTTAAGACTATATAGTTATAGATAGTTATATATTAGGAATAAATATAAAGATAGTAGGAAGTTTATAAGGATTAAATTACTATATTTATATAATAACTTACTAAGCGTTTATTAGTATCTAGATTATCTAAGAATTAGGAGAAGCTATCTTTATATAACTATAAGATAATAGAGGAGGAATTTATAGTTAAATAAGTTAATAACTAGATTATAGTTATTAAGAATAATTATTAAATTTAGCTAGGTAGTATTATAGATTAGTAGATCTAATAGGTATTTATAAAGTTTATATTATATTTTCAGATAGAATAGTGAAACTATAGGGTAAGCCTGGAGGATAAATCTGTATAACCTAATTTTATTATATTTATTTACTAATAGTATATTAATCTAGAAATATAAAAGTAGCTATACTAATAGAAATTTAAAGAAGTATAATAGGGTGAATATTAGTTACTAATATAATATTATACTGAGTGGTTAGTATTCTATTAGGATCTAAGTATCTTAAGATTTAAATAGAGTAAAAAGGAGGTTTTTATCTTCTTTTATAGATTATATTCTAATTTAAAGAGAGAGATAGAGAAATTTAAGGTTTCCCTCCTGAAAACTTAAGAAATTATAATAGAGGTAGAATAACTATAGAAACTTAAGTAACAGTATAGCAGTAAGTTAATAAGAGATAGAGGATATAAGTAACTCTATTTAGATATATAAATATTCTAATTAACCTTAATCTTAAGGATACTAAAGAAGACTGCTCCCTCTATACTTTTAATATTTACTAAATACTACTTTAATACTATAAACTTAAGGAATATTATACTAATCTTAATATAGAGGACCTTATATACTCTAGCTATATTATAGACCCTAGAAGCCTGTTTTATATATAGTAAGATAGAGTATAAAGCTATATTATACTATAGTAATATAGAAGCTAACTTAATATTACTAACTACCTGAAGGTAGAGTATACTAAAGTTCTGGGTATTAGTATAAGCTACTAACGCTAATTTTTATATAGAAAATAACTGAAGAAATAAATAAGTATAGAAATATAACTAATAGTCTCTATACTAACTAAAGAGTTAGTCTCTATTAGAAATATAGCTAAGAGCTTAGTAATTATTCTCTAAGGAGTAGAGGAATAAGAAGTAGTAGTAAATATAAACTTATACTTATAGATAGATTTTATTAGTAAATAGTTAGTTAAGATATTATATCTAATACTAGCTAATATAGAAGTATTAGTATGAGAAAGATTTAATAGATTAATATTAGTTTTAGGGAAAGCTTATTAGTTAACTTTCTTTTTTATAGACTTAAAAAGATATTTCTGGAAGATATACTGACTATTTACTGAGGCTTATTAGCCTGAGGGTTACTTAGATCTTCTACTAGATTAATATTTTATAGGTTAAGAGGATATTATAATTAATATTTATATAAATATATAATATTATAAGTGTATATTTATCACTAAATTAGAAGTATTTACCTAAGAGATTATTAAGAATAATAAGATTATTTATATATTTTATATTAGTAGAGTAGTATTATAGCCAGCTTTAGGTTTAGTAGAGGTGAGTCTATTAGTAGTAAGTTGAAGCTATAATATGTAGGTAATAGTATTATTATGATGCTAATAAGATTAGGTTTTTAGGGTTTATAGTAATTAGATGTAAGTTTAATAAGAAGATTGAGGGATAAAGTTAGAAGTATCTGAGGATAATTATCAAGGTTAATTACTAAAAAGCTATAGAAGTCTGATCTTAAGTATACTTAAGTTTATCTTATATATAAATTCCAGCTAGTTAGTATATTCTTTTAGTTATTCTAGATTATATTAATCTTAAATAATCTTTATCTTATTATTACGTAACTTATACTATAGTTTTTCTATACTGAGTGGAGTTCCTATTATTTCTATATTATTCTGTATATAAAGATCCTGCAGCTGCCAGGCATCCTGTGGGATACTTCTTAGTCTTATAGTTCTAATAGGTTATAATATTAGGTTTCCCCTCTGAAGGTTTTATCCTTAAGACTAATATAAGTATATAGTAGCCTCTAGGTAGGGTTATTAGTTATTTTATATTTTTTTATTTTTTTCTGCTGCTAATACTATATTAGGTTATATTTAAAAACCTAATTCCTATGAAAGTTGTCAGATTTAGATTAAATAAAGCTGTTAAGTGTTAGATCTTCTTATTAATTACTAGGGTTATAATGTAATGCTGTGTTCTCCTTGTTTCTAACATAATTGTGTGTGTAAAATAGATCTTGCTAATTTGAAATAGTGTAGTAAGTATGTTGCGTGGGGTCTAATAAATTATAATAGTAGTGATATAGCTAATACTTATAAGCGCTGAATAGTTCTTCTTTTTATATATATATTATTAACTTTATCTTTTTAGTGAATTATTACTTTAAGGAGTAAAAGAAAGTAGAGTAAGAAGAATAAGAGGCTGAGGAGGCTTTTAAGGTCTTATAGATATAGTTAGTAACTATTTTAGGTTATTTAACTTATTTTTAAAAGTAAAAGAGGTTTCTGAAGGAGTATAATTCTGATTTAATTTGTTGGGAAATATAGTTAGTAGATAAGTGGGAGGCAGAAGAGTTATTTTTAGAAGTATAGAAGTTATATATATTTCAGAACTTATCTATATAGGGGGTATCTAATAAGGCTAACTAATTTCTACTTAAGATAGATTTTAATTTATTATCTTTTGTTATAAATAATACTTCTGGAGGTATTAATAGTTAGTTTGGGATTTCTTATTTTTTAGGATATAATATTTCTAAATATAGAAATATTTTATCTCCTTAAGGTTTTTTTTCTGGTTAATATTTAGATTGAGAGTGTTAAATATAAATTAGTTTATTAATCTGGATTATAAATATTATAGTTTATTTATATGCTTATTATTTTCAGTATTCTTAAAGTTCTTTGAGGTGTCTGACGTTAGATACTGGTTTCTATATATTTTCTGTGTGGCTATATTCTTTCTATTTAATAAGATATTATATTTCTATGTTATCTTATTAATTAATATAGTTAATAATTTATTCTACTTTATATCTTTATTATGGATTAACTTTAATATAATCTTCTATATAGGATCCTTTTAATACTAGTTAAAGAAGTGAAATATAAAAAACTGGATAATATCTTATAGTATCTAAGAGTGATAGTTTATAGTTAATATTTAAGATTTTATAAATAATTTCAAATAGTCTAAGTTTCTTAAAATCTAATTTATTACTTAGTTATTTAATTTTAATATTTTATCTAGTGAAGTAGATACTATCTCCCTCCTTAAAGATTAGTTCTCTAATCCTTAAAATCTTAGTATATTTATATATTTATTATCTAATAAATTTAAGTTTTTTAGTAGTTTATTTTAGAGTTTATAAAATTTTAAGATATTTACTATTATTTTCACTACTTATTCTCTCTATTAAGATTCTCTATATATAGTAAGGTTAAATTTATAATGAAGATAGAAAAGTAATTTTTTAGTATTTTCTCCTACTATATTATTATAGGTAAATTAGATTATTAGTAATAAGGTAACCTAATTATCTTATTAGTAGTTAATATAGTATCTAAGGTAGATTTTAAGGATCTAGTTAATATATTTAGTCTAGCTATTATTTTATAGGTGGAAAGTAGTAGATAGGTAGTATTTTACTCTAAGTTGCGAAATTAGGAATTTCTAAAACTTATATATAAAGAGTTTATCTCTATTAGATATAATTTCCTAAGGTAGCTTATATTAACTGATAATAGTTCTGAGGAAGATATATATAAGGCTTTCTACTATATTTAATTCTTTATAGGGAATAAAGTAGGTATATTTAGTAATTTATTTTATTATAATAAGAATATTATTATAATATATTCTAGTGAGTAGTTTTTATAACTTTAGTAGCTTAATAATAAAGTCTCAGGAAGTTAATTCTTAGAGCTTTTAAGATACTAATAGGGATTATAATTCACTATAAGGTTTATATTAGTTAGGTTTACTTTTAAGGTAAATCTTATAATTCTTAATTATATTATTTATATCTTATTTTATAACCCTTTTATTATAATATTATTAAATCTTTTTAAATATTTTAGTAACTTTTTAATATCTATATATTAGTATACTATAAATATTTCTAATTATCTTATATATTATTCTTCTAGTTATATTAATATTAACTTATTTAGTAATTATGAGTAACTTCTATATAGATATAAAGTTTCTATCTATATTTATTTTTAGGATAATCTATATTTCTTTTAGTATTAGGATATTATAGTTTAGTTTTTAACTAAGTATATTAGCTTTTCTATTTTCTATTCTTTTATAGTAGATAATATAAAAGTTAAATTCTGAAAGAAATTCTAACTATCTAATTTGTCGCTTATTAAGGTTCTTAGATATTATAAAGTATATAAGGTTCTTATAGTCAGTATAAATCTGAACTTTATATTTAGTTTCTGAGAGTTATATTCTCTATTCTTGAAATATTTTAATAATAGCTATAAGTTCCTTATTATAGATCTAGTAGTTAAGTTCTAATCTACTGAGTTTATATAAATAGAAAGCGTAAGGATCTAGTATTCCTTTTATATCTTATTATTTTAATTATCCTCCTATTATATAGTTTAAAGCGTCAGTCTTAACTTTAAATAGTTCATTAGGATCTGGAATTATAAGAATAAATTTTGAGATAACTTAGTTTTTAATATCTTAAAATACTTCTTCTTATTTATTAATCTAATTAAACTTAGTGTCTTTTTATGTAAGTTTAGTAAGCAGGATTATTTCTTTTACGTAATTCTTAAGGAAGTTTTAGTAAAAGTTGGCGAATCTAAAGAAAGCTTAGATTTCTTTAACGTTTATCAGTCTAGGTTAGTTCTTAACTACCTAGATTTTTTTAGTTAATATCTTAATTATATTTAATATAATAGTAAACTCTAAATATTCTATTTATTATATATAAAATTTACTTTTCTTTAGTTTGACTAGTAGTTTAACTTACTGAAGTTTCTAAAATACTTTATAAATATATTCTTTATATTTTTTCAGTGTCTTTAAATAGATAAGGATATTATTAAGATATACTATATTAAAGATATTTAAATATTTATATAGTGTGTAGTTAATTATAGATTAGAATATTATAAGTATATTAGTGAGTCTGAAAAGTATTATAAGGTACTTATAAAGTTTTTTTCTTATTCTGAAAGTAATCTTCTATTCTATACCTTCTTTAATTTAGATAAAGTTATAAGCTTCCTTAAGGTTAAAAACTATAAACTAATTAGCTTTATAAAGTTAATCTTATAGTTCTAATATAAATAGTAATAGGTATTAGTTCTTAATTATTATATTATTAAGTTATTAATAATCAATATAAAGTTATAACTTACTGTTTTTCTTAGGTATAAATAGAATTAGGCTTCCTACTAGTAATATTAAATATTTAATATAATCTTTCTTAAGGTATTTATTAATATACTTATTAAATACTTCTATTTCTATTTAATTAAGTCTGTAGATTTTACTAAATCTATATTTCTTCTCCTCCTTTAAAAGGATCTTATAATTATAGCTTATATATTCTAGTAGTTTAGTTTTAAGTTTTTCTATAAAAAGTTATTTATAAACCCGGTATTTATTAGGGATAGTCTGAAGTTAATCTATTTTATTATTCACTCTTATTATTATTCTAATATTTAATATCCAGGCTGCTATATTCTTAATCTTAAGGTAGATAATAAATCTTTATACTTTTAAAGTTATATCTAATTTATATAGAATCTTATTATCTAGAGAGTCCTTAGAAACTAAATTCTTCTATTAGAGATAGTTAGTTTTTTAATCTATCTGTAAGTTATTTTTTTGTAACTATAAGATTCCTAAGATAATCTCTTAATTACCTATCTCTATTATATTAAAGATATAATCTTCTTTCTAACTATAGTAATTTAAAGAGAGGTATATAGTCTCTAAGTTAATAATATCTCTACTATACTTAATATTTTCTCTTTTAATAGTATATAGCTAATATAGTTTAGTTTTTATTATCTATAAGATCTATTATCTATTTACTATTTATAGTAATATGAAGTTTCCTTAAACGTTATAATTAACTAGAGTTTATATATTATATCTATTTACTATAATATTAAGGTGAAGATATTTATTATTATATTCTACTATTACTAAATATAAGGATCTTATCTGAAATACTTTTCTTTATCTTTATTTAGTAAGTAAGTTTAGTTTTTTAACTACTTATAATATCTCTATTTTAATATTATTCTGCTTTTATAATGATAAGTTATAATTCTTCCTCCTTAAAATATCTTACTGAATATTAATTCTCTATATTTTAGTATTAATAGTATAAATCTATCTTCAGTATTTTTTCTTATTCCTGAAATTTATTATATTAATAATACTATTCTCTTACTTTATTAATATAATAGATTATATAGTAGTCTAGTTTATAGTCTATCTATTCACTAATAATATTATTTATATATACTATAGGATAATCTTTACTGAGTGTGAATATTATAAAGCAGTTTTTATTAAAATACTAAAGTTCCTAAAATAGTAAATCTATATAAAGATATATTTTCAGAATTAGATTATCTTTAAATTATTATAGGAAGAATTATCTATCGAATTTATTACTAAAGTGTAATATATAATTATCTTATATATAATATACTTAAAAGATAGTTTAGTAAGTTAGGTAATTAATTTATAGAAGTTTATAGTCTATATTATAGAGGATTACCTTAGGATAGTTTAGAATCTAGTTACCTAAAGCTCTATAAAATATAATAAATTATTTACCTTAAGTTAGGTGAATACTCTAAATTCTAAGTTACTTATTTTTATTACTGCCTGGTTACTATAAAATAGAGAATCCTAAGCTTTTAATAGTATTGTTATTTAGTTTAATATTATTATTAATTAACTTAAATAGGTTACTTAAGTTAATATAGATTTCTAGGCTAATTTTAATAAGTTCTTACTAATAGAGGTTATTAAGTTATTTCTTAACTTTACATTCTAGCTTATTATATTTAACTATAGTGAGAGTTTTTGTTAGTATTTTATTGCTTGCTTTAAGTGGTTGTGTGAGGACTTAAGTAAGAGGTAAGTTTCCTCTAGTATTAGTTTTCTGCTGAATCTAACGTTAAATTCTCTATAGAAGCTGTCTATTAGGTATTTAACTGATTCTGCAGTAAAGTTCTCTCTCAGCTACTTGTAGCTGTAGGATTACTATTTTATTTTTTTATATTTAGTTTTATTTTGAGACTGGCGTAAAGTCTTCTTCTTTCTTAATATTAGCTATTATTAGTATCTTCTTAATATAGTATCTTGATTATCCAGAAGGATTCTTAGAGTATTATCTTATATTATCTTTAGATTTTTAGTGTATAATATTAATATTGTTAAAATAGACTGTCTACGTTAGAGAGATATAAGGTATTTCCTCCTTAGTGATATTAACTTATTAAGCTTATTTAGATACTAGCTGAAATTGTTATCCTTATTACTGATATTTAGGTGAGTAGCAGTTTTTAGCTATATATTCTAGTTTATTATAATTATAATATTTGAAATCTTATTATTTATTATCTTTAGTAGTAGCTTTAGTAGTAAGGTTTATAGGTTTGCTATAGTGGCTGTAAGATATACTTATTTGTGGTGTAAATTATTATTTAGTTTCCTAATTATTATATTAGTTCTAGTGGTTGCATAGTGGTTTTTAGTATTTATATTGACTATTAGATTATTAAAGTTATTACTATTTTCTTTTCTCGTAGTGATACTTAAAGAGTTAGTTATTAATCTTAATAGTAAATTCTATATATATAATAAAGTTATTAAGTTTATCTTACTTAATAAGTTTATTTTTAATATCTTTTTTTAGTTCTTAGTAGAATATAAAGATTTTAATGTTATTAGTATAGTTAAGTTTAGTATAGATATATCTAACTTTAGCTATATAGTGTATAGTTATATCCTTCTATTTAAAAGCTGTAAAATTTTATTTATATTATTATTACTTATCTGGTTTTTAGAATAGTGAGATTAGAGTATTTTTGAAGCTATAATAGCTTATAAAAATAGTCTAAGTTTCTAACTTAAGATTATTCTATTTGTAAGTAAGGAAGTTAGTAAGATAAGGTTTAAATTATATGAGGATTCTTTTTTTAAGGAATAAGGTAGTATAAATAATTTATTTAGTTTCATTTTTAAAACTAAGATTATAAGACTAATAGTAGGTTTTAATTTAAGTGAGGAATCTTTTAAAGTATTTAGAAGTTCTGTTGAAAGTCTAAAGTAAGTTAAGTTGAAGTTTCTTGCGTAACTTAACTAGAGTCTGGATAATATTAGTAATAATATAAAAGGTATTAACTTCCTACTGAAGAGCTAGAAGTTACTACTAATCTGGATTATTATGGAGATTCTGCTGGAGTTAGGTAATTTCTGTAGTATTACTATTAATAATCTCCTATATTTTAGCTATATTTCTATTAGTTTTTTGGAGCTATTATATAAGCTTAGTAGTATTATTTTCTTTATTATTAGAAGGTTTAATATTCTTTATTTCTTAGTCTAGAGGCTTTACTTTTAGGGGGTATTCTCTGAGAATTAGAAGAAGTAGAAAGAGTTTAGTATTTAGTAGATATAGTAATATTCTTTCCTAAATATTATTAAGTAAGTTTTATAAGGTTAACTTACTAAATAGGAGTAATTAAAATATTATAGCTAGCTTTAGGTTTAGTAGAGGTAAGTCTATTAGTAGTAAGTTGAGATTATAATATATAGGTAATAGTATTATTATAATACTAATAAGATTAGGTTTTTAGGATTTATAGTAATTAGATATAAGTTTAATAAGAGGATTAAGGGATAAGGTTAGAAGTATCTAAGGATAATTATAAAGGTTAATTACTAAATAGCTATAGAAGTCTGATCTTAAGTATACTTAAGTTTATTTTATATATAAATTCCGGCTAATTAGTATTTTTTTTTAGTTATTTTAGATTATATTAATTCTCAATAATCTTTATTTTATTATTACGTGATTTATATTATAGTTCTTCTATACTTAGTGGAGTCTTTATTATTCCTGTGTTATTCTGTATATTAATGTCCTGCAGCCGCTAGGCGTCCTGCGGGGCGCCCCTTGTTTCTGTAGTTCCAATGGGTTCTAATAAGTAGGGGATAACTTAGAAGTTTATATTAAGATATTAGGGAAATTAGATTAGGTTATAGTAACTATAGATATTCCTAAGAAACTACTAAGTGAGTGGGAAGTATTTAATAAAGTAATAATAAAGACTATTTTAGTATTTAAGGATACTGAATATTCTATTAATCTGGAACTAAGTAAGAAACTACTATATAATCCTATTTACTTTCTAAGTAAGTAATAATTTAAAGAATTATAAATATATATTATAGAGAATTTCGTAAATAGTTATATATAACTATTAATAAATAAAATAGATATATCTATTCTATTTATAATGAAGAAAGATAGTTCTCTATATTTTTATCTTAACTATAGGGGATTTAATAAGGTTATAATTAAGAACTAATATTTACTACTTCTAATTAGTAAGCTTCTAGATAGATTTTATAGAGTAATATAGATTTTAAAAATTAACTTTAAGGATATTTACTACTATATTAGGATTAAGTTAAAAGACTATTAGAAGATAGTATTTAGAATAAAATATAGTTATTATAAATATATAGTTATACTATTTAGTCTCATAAATATATCTCTAATATTTTAGGTATATATTAACTATATATTTACTAGACTGATTGATATCTACTATATAGTATATATAGATAATATTATAGTTTATATAACTAGAACTAAGGAGGATTATACTAATATTCTATTATAAGTTCTTACTAGACTATATAAAGTATATTTTTTTATAAAATTCTCTAAATATAAGTTTTATATAGAGGAGAGTAATTTTCTAAGTTATATTATAATCTAGATAAGTATTAAGATAGATTTAGTTAGAATATAAGTAATTACTAAGTAGAAGCTATTAGAGATATTTAAAAAACTTTAGGTGTTCCTAGGTTTCTGTAATTTTTACTGTAAGTTTATTACTAAATATTCTGGAGTAATAATATTACTTACTATACTCCTGAAGGAGGATATAGAAAAAAAGGTATTTTTATAGCCTGAGGATATATAAGTAGCGTTTATAATACTATAAGATACTTTTTACTTAGTAATTATTTTCTAATATTAGGATCCTCTTTAAGAAACTAAAGTAAAAATAGATATATTATAAAAAACTATCTTAAGTATCTTATTATAGTTAGTAGAAAGCTAATAGTAACTTATTACTTATTACTTAAAGAAACTTAGTAAAATAAAGTAAAAGTGAGGGATAAGGTAGTAGAAACTACTTACTATTATTAAGAGTTTAAACTACTAAGAATATTACCTTATAAACCTCTCTAAGAAATTTATAATTCTTACAGACTACTAAATACTAATAGGAGTTATTATAGCCTCTATATAGAACTTTTAGGGAAGATTTACTTACTAGATCTATACGTTTTTAGTATTTAATTTTAATCTAGAGTACTAACTTCAAGTAAAAATCTAGCAGATAAACTATCCAGGCAGCTTAACTATATAAAGGAGGAGGTAGAATATTATAATATACTACTAACTCTCATAAATAAGCTTTAACTTATAAAGTTACTATTAGTAGACGCCCGCAAAATAGTTATAAAAACTTAGAGAAACTTAGAGTTAGTAAACATTTTTATTTAGATAATATAAAAATAGGAAGAATACTTTAGTAAAAAAGTTAATTTTAGAGATAGAGGATATTTAACCTCCAGAAAGTAGAATTTTTATTAGGATATTAAAAATATAATAATAATTATAACTTTAATTACTTACAGCTAGAATAAGTACAGAGGGATGGAGAATACTTAATGAATATTAGGCGGTAGAGAGAACTTAATAAGGACTGAGGTTACTATCTTAATATAATATATCCTATATTTAGTAATAAGGAGGCTTATAAAAGATAAAATAGTATACTTTTTAGGAGTATCTAAAGATCTAGAATAATTAATAAAAGAGTTATAGATTTATAATAAAGATTACTAAATATATATAGAGAGAGTTTAAAAAATAGCTAGAGATATAAGTAGATATTTAGTTAATATGGAGGGAATATTTTTTTTAAAAGGAAATTAATAATATTAATTATAGAATCTCTAAAATATAAAATCTTTCACTTATATTATAATAAGTATAGAGTGAGTATACAGATATAAATAAAGTTTATAATTTAGTAAAGAGGAACCTCTACTAAAGTAATTTAGCTATAAATATATAAGACTATATAGTATTATATTAGGTTTACTAAAGTATTAGAATACTATAGTATAAGCTATATAAGTAATTATAGTTCCTACTAATTTCTGTAGGATTATTATAGGAACTTAGTATAGACTTTATTATTAGGTTCCTAGGGAGTATTAAGAGAGATAGTAGTATATATAATACTATCCTTATAATTATAGATAAATTTATAAACTTCACCCTATTTATTCTAATAATAAAGAGGATAATAGCTATAAAGTTAGTAGTAATATTCTATAAGGAAGTTAAATACTAATTTAGTATCCTAGAAAGTATTATTAGTAATAGAAATAAGTTTCTTACTAGTTAGTTTTAAAAAGAACTTACAATAAAGTATCTTATTAAATAACAGCTATTAATAGTATACTATCTATAGACTAATAGGTAAACTGAGTGGATATGTTAGACTCTAGAGTAATACTTCTGGACGTTCGCTAGAAACTTACTTATAGTCTAGATAATATAACTATAAGAAGCTATATTTATATATAATAATAGTAGATATACTACTACTAGCTACTTACTAATAGAAAGACTATATAGATTTCACTTACAAATAGTTAAATATATAGTAAAGAGTAACCTAATAGTATAGAGTATAGTAGAATATATTAACTATATTAGTTAGTTATACTGATAAATAGTAATTTACTAATAGATAGCTATAAGGAGTTAGGTAAAAATATACAATATAAAGTATAAGTAGCGTAAGTTTATATATAGAGTTACTATTAACCTTTTAATAAACAATTTCAGGTTTAAATATAGAAAACTAATATTGAGATATATTAAAGTCTCTATTACTGAGAGAATTAGGAAATACGTATATAGAATATATTTACTAAAGTAATACCAATAGATATATAATATATTCTCAGTTTTATCCTTTAAACCTTAGATAGACTAGCGAGATAATAGTAATACTCAGGCTATCCTATCTAAATTAGAGGATAATTTAGTAGAGTAGGAAGTTAAGAAGATTATTAGTAAATAAGGAGATAGATTTAATAAATACTTTCTTATAAAATAAGTAGGCTAGTTAGTAGAGTATAATATCTAAGAGACTGTAATTAACTTTAGTAATATAAAAGAAACTATTTATAAGTATAAGGAATAGATAATATACTACTATAGGAAGTAAAATAATTAATATTAATATTAAATTTATAGTAATATTATATAGAGAGGAGGAGAAAGAAAAAAGATCTATTAATTACTTAAATATTTTAAATAATATCCTAAAGAGTATATCTCTAAACTAGAAACTCTATAAACTTTAATAATAGATTAGCTAGTATATATAGTTGAGAATACTAAGTATCCTTAAGATTTAGAAGTATTCTTATAAGGATATCTCTAATCTCTCTTTAGAGTGATAGTGGGAATAGTAGCTTACTTAGGAGTAACCTTCTTAGGAGCAGCTTTTTTAGAGTAACTTTCTTAGGAGTAATAGTAAGTATTTAGTGAGAAGCTGTAGAAGATAATAAGGTAATAATTATATTAGATAAATAGATTTTATATCTCTTTAGAGGAGGTTTATTATTAAACTTATTAGTATCTTTTTTAATATTTAATATTATAATACTATTAGTATTACTATTATTAGCAGATTAATATAGAGAGTTTACTATATAAATATTATTAGAAGGGGAATAATTAAATATAATTCTCTTAATAGTATAACTAACAGAAAAGCTAGTATTTACAGAGGGACCACTAGAAGTAATAATAATATAATCCTAAGAATAAGGAGCAGTAATAGTATTATTATTAATAGGATAGTAAATAAATATAGATAGATAGGGGGACTTTAAAAAGATTTTAACTACTTCAGACTTACTACTAAATAAATTACTATTATTAATATTACTATTATTATTACTATTATTACTATTCTTATTAATATCCTTAATAAACTTACTATTAATAGATAGTTAGGTAGGGGGGAGTATGTAGTGAGAAGTAGTAATATTAAATCTATAAGGAATAAGCTAACTACTTTTAATAGTAATAGAGTAATTAGGAGTATTATATATAGAATAATGAGTAAGATATTAGTGGAAAATATTATTAAATTATAATATTACTTTAATAGTATATATTTTAGCGTTAGATAGGGATTTAGTATAATAGAGGTTATTAAGGAAATAGGTAAGACTATTATTTAGTATAATAGTAAGACTATTATTCTGAAGATATATAAATTATATAGTAGATATATAATAAAGTATTTCAGTCTCTATATTAAGAATACTCGCCTATTTAAAGTAATTAGTAGAGATAGTATAGTAAGCATTTAGAGTAACTTACAGAAATAAGGAATATAATATGAATAGATAATATCTCCTAAAGGAGAAGATACTCTAAAGCTAATTTTAATTACTTTATATTAATAGTAGGATTCTAAATAATCTTACTTATATATTACTACTTTATGGAGATTTTAGAGAGAATATAACAGAATTTACTTTTATAGTGAAACTATAAAACCTACTACTCTAGAAGCTTACAGAAATAGATAAACTTATTCTAAGTAGCTTAAGTAGTATTATATAACTTAAAGGGCATCTATACTATAAAATTAGTAAAATACTAATAATAATATAATAAAGAGATAATTTATATTATAGTATTTCTACTTATCCTTTTTATAGACAATATACTTTATATTATACTTACTAATAATATAAAGGAGTTTCTCTATATCAAGATAAAGGGATAAGAGATAGCTAAAATATAGTATATAGTTACTAGGCTTTAGACAAAAGAAACCCTTATTATTAACTTTAAGGTTATTATAGATATATACCTAGAGGATAGAAATAATAATAATAATATAAGATATTATTACAGAATATATAGTATATTAATAATAAATAGAAAAAAGATAACAATAGAGGGAAATGTTAATAAAATGAAAATAGAGATATAAGTACCTAGTAAGTAAGTTTAGAGAAATATCTAAAAAATAGAAGTAGTAAAGATAAAAATTAAGAAGTATAGAAAATATATAATAAAGAAGAGAGAAGAACTACTGTAAGTATAGTAAAATAACTTTAAGAAAGCTATAGTGGATCTTTTATAATAGAATAATATCTGAAAACTATAAGTAATAATCTATTACGAGGTTAATAGCGAATATTATAATAAATAAATAGAAGGAATAAATAAAATATTTATAATAATAGCATTATAAAAAATGTTATTACTATTTAAGGATATAGAATTAGTTTTTAAATTAATATTCTGGTAATAAAAGTAGGTTAAAAACCCTTAATAATAATAATAAGTATTAATATTATAGTTACTATATAATTAGCGATATTAGTGAAGCTTTACGATTAGAAGATAAAGTAGAGTATATAACTGTAGCTTTGGGAACTAAGGTTTTAGGAGGGGGGGATAGTTATAAAGATATAACTAACTAATATTATATAGTATACCTAGTAACCTACTAGCTAGACACTAGAAAGGTTTTTACCTAAAGGATTCTAACTTAGATCCTTTGAGTAATAGTCTATATAGTAATATAGATTCTATTTATATATCTGAACCTTTTCCAGTTAAGATCTTTAGTTACACTTTTATATATTATTAATAAGGATAATAATTTCAGCTGGTATTTAAATAAATTTAATAAATTAATATTGCTGAAAAGGAAATACCTTATATCTCTCTAATCTAAATAGCCTATTCTAATAATAATTATATTATATATTAAGAATCTAAGGATAATATAGAATAATATCCTAAGAATCCTTCTAGAAAATTAGAATATTATACTATACTATATAATATATTAATATATACTAAGAAGATACTGGCAGTAGCTAATATTAAGAAAGAAGAGAATTCGATGCTAGTTTCTAAGTAAGACTGAATATAAGAAAGTAAAGTAGTAATTCTATAGCTATAGGTAGCTAAGAGAGAATTATACCATAAAATTAGTTAAATACTTACTAAATAATTTCTATAGAGAATCTAGTATGAGATTTAGTAGAGAACTAATATTAGAGGAAACCTACCTTTTACTTAAGGTTTTATATAATTACTTAAGGTAAGTAATAAGATACTAATAAAGGTCCTTACTATAATCAAATACTATAAGTTAAAATATAAGATTAAGAAGTAACTTAATAATATCTATTGGTAAGAATATATGAAAGTTAATTTAGGAGTTTATATTAACTTCAGTAACCTACTTAAATTAAGTAATAATAATATTAAGTTAGATAATAATATTATTATTAACTTAGGATTCTCTATTTTATAGTAACTAGGTAGTAATAAAGGTAAGTAACTTAGGATTAAAAAGATTAACCTAACCTAGAATAAGTAATTCGTTATATTTTATAAAGGTCCAGATAATTAGATTTTCAGTTACATTAAGGAAAATGTCTATAATATAAATTATAAACTTCTATAACTTAATTATCCAGCTTATTAAATTAACGTTTAGGTATATTATATATAAAATAGTTATATACTACACCTTAGTAATAGATTCAATAGATAATTCTTTCTATAATAATTTAAGTATAATTGAATTTCAAATATATACCTTTATATAGATCTACTATTTTGGGAATTTTAATATTTTGATAAAGACTATTTCGCAATATTTATATCTAGTGAAAACTACCTTATAGTATATATAAATAATATAATTAGTAAATTGATAGACTCTAAATTAAACTACTATATAATCCACTATATTAATAAAGTAAGAGAATAATCTTATGAATATAATAAACTTTAGAATTAAGAATTAAATACTAGAGATAGACTAATATCACTAATATTAAAATATAGAGTATTAATATTTAGTAAGATATTTTAAGAGAGACGAATTATAGCCTATTATTATTAAGATAGAGTAATATTAGAATAGAGGTATTATAAGTAGTTAAAAAAATAAATTTACCTACTAAATAAGGATAAAGAAAAGTATTTCAGATAGAATTATTATATCTAATAACGACAGAATGTAATGATAAAGATCTTTACCTTAATATTATAGTAAATAAATATATAATATAAATTTTAATTAACTATAATACTTAAGGAAACTTTATATTACGATAAGTAGTAAATAAATAATAGATTCTATAAATAATGAAAGTTATATTATACCAGTTATATACTATTAAAGGAGAAAGTGTTAAGTATAATAGAGATATTATTAATTTGAAGATTATATACCTCCCTTTAAATTATTATAGCTGGAAGAAAAATTATATTTTTAATATAATAAAGATAGGTAATTAGAAGGTTATCTTAGGAAATCTATAGTTATAAAATAATAATCTATGGATAAATTAAAGGACTAGCTAACTTTAATAGAAGGATTTAGCCTCTAAGAATTCTCCAGATAATAAGATTCTATATAAATTAGATATAACTTCAAGAGTATAAAGATTTATTACCTACCTTTAAATTAAGAATACAGCAGCCTGAATATGAAATATTGCAGAAGTAATAAAAGATAATAATAATGTAAATTAACTTTAAACTATATCCAATAAATACCGGATTTATGATATACTTTTTGCAGAAGAACTTAAAACTAAACTACCAGGATATATAAGCTATAATATAAAGTTCCTTTAAAGAAAGACAAAGAAATCTAAATTTAGCAAAATCCATAAACTTAGTAAAATTTAGATGGAAGTATTTAATAAATATGTTAATAATTATATTAATAAATATCTCAAAAAGACTTTTATTAAATATTTAATATTACCAGTAGGAAGCTTAAGTCTATTTATAGTTAAGAAGAATAGTAAGATATAACTTTACGTTAACTATTAATAACTTAATAATATAATGATTAAGAACTAATATCTATTACCCCTTATATTAAAACTATAAGACTAACTTTATAAAGCTAATTAGGTTATAGCTTTTAACTTTAAAGAAGCTTATAATTATATCTAAATTAAAGAAGATAAAGAGTAGAAAGTTACTTTTAGCATAAGAAAAGGAGTTTATAAGTATTTTATAATACCTTTTGGATTTACTAATATATTTATAATATTTCAATCTATAATTAACTATATACTATATGAATATTAAGATATTCTCTATATAGTATATTATACTGGGGTTATAATTATCCACGATAATAGGTAATATTATTACCGTTTAAACTAGTTGTAAGCTAGTATTAGCATGAATGCTATTGCCGAGTATATTATATAGTTAGAACTATATATAGAATAAAGAGCTTAGATACTACTATCAATATAAAGCAAAAGTAACTAAATAGTATATTTTAATAATATTCTTATTTACTTAAGGATATTTAAAGACTAGAAGGAATATATTTATAAAGTATTTTAGAGATTTTAGTAAGCGTAACTGCTAGTTAAATTAGAGAAAAGTGAATTTTATACATAATAAGTAAAATATTTCGAGTTTACTATTATATTAGATATAATTAAGATATTAATTAAGAAGATTTAGGTAGTTAAACACTAACTTAGATTAATATATATTAAGGAACTTTAAGCTTTCCTTACATTTGCCAACCTTTACCAAAGATTCCTTAAGAATTATATAAAGGAAATAATCTTACTTACTGAATTTATATAGAAAGATATTAAGTTTAATTAAACTAATAAATAAGAAGAAATATTTTAAGATATTAAAAACTAGATTATCTTAGAATCTATTATTATAACTCTAGATCCTAATAAACTATTTAAAGTTAAAACTAATATTTTAGATTATATTATAGAAGAATAGGTAGAATAATAAGATATAAAAGAAGTATTATATCTTTATATTTTTTTATTTATATAAACTTAGTGGACTATAATTTAACTACCAGATTTATAATAAGGAACTTATAGTCATTAATAAAGTATTTTAGGAATAGAGACTATAACTTTTAGAAATTAAATATAAAGTTTAGGTTTATATAAACTATAAGGATCTTAATAAGTAATAAATTACATAGTTAGATTTTCTTTTAACATTTAACTTTTATATTATTTACTATAAAGAAATAGAAAGTGGAAAAGCTAATATATTTAGTTGAAAACTAGACTACAATATTCCGGTATTAGAATGAATATAGGTTATTCTAAAAATAAATATATATGGAAATCTTATATATATATAGAAGTTACTTGTAATTGCCAGATAGGTAAATATTAGTATAACTGAAAGAATAATATATATGGTAATTAGAAGTATTTATAGTATAACAGTATGTAGATATTAAGAAGTTACCAAAATATTTAAAAAGATTTAGTAATATTATAATAAGAAATTTATATAAGAAGATATAATTAATATAATTAAGAGTTATAAGACTTACCTTAAAAGTAAGTTTAGCTAATATAAGCTTTATGGTGAATGATAATTCCTACTAATATCTTAAAACTTCTGGGAATTATTCTCCTTGAACTTTATTATTAAATTACTAAAATTACGAAGATTACTTACTGGAGTATATTATAATAGTATTTTTATTATAGTGGAATAACTTACTAAATATATCTACTTTATTCCTTATAAAGAGTTAAATATAGCTGAAGACCTTATATATATTTTCCTTAGAATTATTATTAGTTAATATAGGCTACCTTAGGAAATTATATCTAATAGAAATAAACTCTTTATGTCTTAAGTTTAGAAATTTCTGATTTTATAATTTAGAGTAAAGTACCACATATTTACCATCTTCTATCTATAAATTAATAACTAAACTAAATATTTTAATTAGATTCTGAGAATTTACCTTAGATACTATATTAAGTACTAATCAGATAATTAGGTTACTTTACTACTAATAGCCTAATTTGCCTATAATTATATAATAGAAGAAAGTATTAAAGAAGTACCTTTCTATCTAAATTATAAATTTAACCCCACTATATATAGAGAATTCTAGTAAGAGAAATAAGTAATAAAAGCAATACCAGACATTTTAACACTTTATATACTTTAGAATAAACTACTAAAAGAACTGGAATTTATTAGATAATAAATATAAAAATATACTAATATTTTAAGAAATAGAAAACTAATCTTAAAGAAGGAAGATAGTATCTATCTTACTAAATAAAATATTAAGACTAAATAACTAAGTAATAGATTAGATTTTAAGAAACTGAAATCTTTAAAGATTATTTATAAAATCTTAAATATTAATTATAAATTATTATTACTAAGTACTATAAGATATTATTTAGTTCTTTACATTTTATATCTTATATTAATATTAAAAGAATCTTATATAAAAGAATATATTAAAGTTAATCTAAAATAAGAATATAAAGTAGTATTAGCGATTAACTATATTAATTAATGAGATAATATAGAAATATAATATCTTGTTAAATAGAAAGAATATAGCTATACAGAAAATATATAGAAATTAGTATCTAGCGTCAGACACCTTAAAGATTTTTTAAGAATACTGGAAATAATAAGTTAGTAAATAAATTGCAATATCTATAAGTTAGGTTAATAAACCAGTTGATATTTAATATTCTTAACCTAAGTATTAACTAACTAAAAAACCTTAAGCAGATAAAATATTCCTACGTTCAGGAATATTATATCTTAAAAACTAAATATTATTAAAACTATCTACTAGGGAATTTAAATAAATACAGTTCTCTCTAATATTAAATAAACCTCAATTAACCTTATTAAATATACCTAATAACTAAAAATTACTTACTACCTAACACTTATAGATATCTAATATCTATTTTAGGAGGTTTTCCAGTATAAAGCTAAAATTATCCTCTATATTTATCTTTTATATTTCTCTCTAGAATATATCTAACTATCTTTTATAAACTTTTCTCTAACGTAGTTAATAAGCAAGCTGCCCAGACAAGCAAGCTGCCCACCCAACTATAACTACTTCACAAATAGGACCCAAAAGCAGTATCAAAACTATTAGATTAATTGAAACTACTCTGAATCTTCTTCTACTAATATTTATTTATTCGCTAGACATATTCGTATATTATAACCTATATTCCTACAGACGTTATATTACTATTAGCCTATCTTAATCCTCTATTAGTAATTATTACTTCAGTATATTTCCTCCTTAATCTAAGCTATAGCTTCCCTTTATAACTAAACATCTTCAGCCTCACCTATAGTAAGATTTCCTCCTTATCTAAGATATATTTTCTTAGCCCTCTAATATTAACTAAGTAGATTATTCTCCTCTCAAAAGATCTAGACCTTCAACCTTAATAAAATAATCTAGTATATAAATCTATATATCCCCTTTAATAAATACTCTATAGTTTTAATAATTAAAGTTAGTAAGCTATTATAATAGCAGAAAATCCTCCTTTTAATAAATTTAGACTGAAAAGATACTTCTATTAGATTATTAGTATCTAGGAAGTCTAAGGTAGTAATATTATTAATAGAGACCATAGAGGTATTAGAATATATAACTTAACGTTAAGTTTTAAAAGTATACTTTCAGTACTTAAAGAAACAAATCCAGCCCCTCTAAAACCTCTCTAGATATTTTTAACTAACAGAGCTTATATAAAAACCTTATAAAATATAGGGAAGAAATCTTCCTTTATAATATAGATATTCCCCCAGTATATCTTATCCTCAATTTATTAACTACATATTATTTTCAGAAGCCTAAAATACCTAATATCTAAGAGCTAAAGTAGATAAGATAAATAAGCTAGTATATAGAGTGTAATAATATTATTTTCCTTATAATATATCTTAAAGTCTATAGAGTAATAACTTTTATACCTATTAATAATAAGGAGGTAGTAACTACCTTATATATACAGTTTTAAATACTAGTTAAAATACTAAAGTTAATCTAAACTTCTTTTATTTATTATCTATCTATTTTCAGATATTATAATAACCTAGTTGCGTAGGAAACTAGTTTCTATATACTAGATAGAGAGGAGATATTAACTTATAATAATAATATATAGTAGAATATTATAGCCTAAGGAACTAATAACTTAAATAACTATAACTTATTTATAATTACTAAGCTATATTATTTTCATATTTAAACACCTTTCGGTACTTATAATAACTATTCTAGATACAATCTAGCTTATTATTAATTCAGTCTTATTAAAATTAGAGATATCCAAGTTAATAATATTATATTTCGCAACTATAATCACTATAAGCTAAAACTATATATTTATTATATCTCAATCTTTATATTAAGCTTTCTTATAGTTATACTTATAAAAAAAGCATATCTAAAGTTATAGTTATCACTTAATAAAGTTTAAAACTTAGTATTTTCTAACTAGAAGTATATAATAGTTAGTAAGCAGTTAATTAGCTATATCTTCTATACTACTAATCTGAGGAGGAAATAATTAGGAATCTAAATTAAAAATATACTTAACTAATTTCTCCTCTTCTAATAGCTTCAGTTTTCGAGAGTTAGATATAATATCCTACTATATAGATATACTTTTCAATTAAATACCTAAGGTTCTTAGAAATACTAAGTAGATTCTAGCTGCTATTTAGATACTAAGTTTTAGGTTTTATATAATAGCTTAGACTACTAAGATCAATTAGGATTCTTTATTTTATAATATTATTATTTTATTATAATGTCGTATAGGTTAAAAGGTAGAAAAAAAGGTAGTTACAGTCGGGTAGGTAGCTTACTTATCTTGGCAACTCGCTTATCAACCATATTATATTATATAAATTTATAATAAATAACTAGCAGCCTTAACTATCTAAGACTATAACTATATAAACTAAATATAAAGCTTCAGAAGCTTTTTATTAGCTTTATTTATTTCTTAATTTACTTCTTCTACGGAGAATTTAACTTTTATATTATATTAAGTTAGTAAGCTGAAGTATATATATAAAGCCAGAAGGTATATAAGTAGAAGCTATTAATATCCTATTATAAAGCTTTTTAATATTAATATATAAGTAATATCTTAATAAACCCTTACTAAAATAGTAGGTAACTTTTATATAGAGATATAAAGTATAAAGTATACTAGAATTAATTAAGTAATTTAATATAACTTCCAGTAAGGTGGTATACTAATAATTCTTAACCTGGATTTTAACGGATTTTTAATTTAGAAATACAACCTAATATAATATTAATAATAGAAAATAGAAAGTAAGAAGAATTTATATTCAGATAAAGATAAGCTACCTACTTATACTAATTTTCGGAATAAGATTCTTAGAGGGAAATTTAATATTATAATCTATTAGAATTATAGAATTAAGGAAATACCCTACAGAATATCTAGTGGCTATAGAATCTTTATATATGAGATAATATGGAAATATGGGGAATTCCACTTAATATAAAAGAATTGTAATATAAGTTATATAATAATAAGACGAACTAACTAATAATAAGTAATTTACAAATTAGAATTAATATACTAAGGGTGGTTCACACTAGAAATTAACTTCAGGATATTAGTTCCTAAGAATTAGAATTTATATATAGATAAAACTTAAGATTACTTAAAGTTAGACTTTTATAGCTTTTAAGTAATTAACTAATAAATCTTACCAGAGATTTCTAGCTTTACTTTATAATTATCCTTAAATACTTTCAACCTTATTTCTTAATCCTCTTATTAAAATTATATCTAATTACTGTAACTTCTAAAGATCTAATTTTATTAGTATAATAATAATACTGTTACCTATATGTTATAGCCTTAACTTACTACTAATAAACATACCTCTGCTAAACCTAAGGCTAGTTAGAATAAACTGGTGGGTTATTAAATATATTATATAACGTTAGTTCGTTATACTCTTATAATTTAGAAACTATTTATTAGAGTAACCTTCTAAATATAGAAGCTAGCAGACTATATACTAAAGTATATAATAATAAAAAGCTCTCTAGAGAATTCTATTTAATATCTCTCTAAATAAAATAGCCTTAAAGATAAATATTAAATTTAAAGATATATAAGGTTTTATAAGTTTCAGTATAACTATAATATTTCTATTCCTTAAATGTATTAACTTTAATATTATCTACATAGATACTTTATTTCTACTAAACCTCCCTAATATAAACTTCCTCTAAATTTAGGTTAATAATCTTAATAATAAAATAAAATAAGAGGAAATATTACTACCTATAGAAAGATGTAGTAAGTATATATAATTCTCTATATAGAAAGATCCCTTTAGTAAAGTAAATAGCTTCTTTATAGAGATAGAAATATAGTAACTTTATGGGATATTTAGTTACCTTAATATTCATAACTTAAAATATACTTAAGTAAATAGGCTAAACTATAATAACCAGTAAAATTAAAGTAATTATAAAAAGTTACTACTAATACTAAGTAAATAGTAAGATACTATATAGACTTAAGTTAAGATTTAAGATTAACTATATATTTAATAAAAAGATTATTATTCACACTCTATACCTAAATTATAATACGCTCAATCTATATACTATTAATATCTCTACAGTATTTACAGCTATAAGGTTCCTGCAAGTATCCTTACTCAGAATACTGAATATATACTAAACATATATTAAATAGATATATATTAGGAACCACTAGATCAAATTATAATAAATATAAACTATACTTTTATAGCTGATATATTAAAGAGAAAAGCTAATAATCTAGATAGTAAGGTTATAATTATACTAATTAAAGTATATAATAATATTAGTAAGATGGAATATCACTTTACCTCTTTCTAGAAACTTTATAAGATAATTGAAAATAAGATACTATAGATTAATAAAGAAGAGATATTATAAAATATACTTAAAGTTATAAATAATAATAGTAGCTTTAATAGCTTTATACTAACTCTATTAGTCTTGAGAGTATCCCTATATCTTAAGTTAATATTACCAGTATCTTCAAATATAATAAGATATATTATAGCTATCTAGAAGGTAATAAAAGAGGTATATAAAACATATACTTAGTAATAAGTATTTAATACTTTTAATATATATTATAAAGTCTCTACTCCTTCTTTATACTACCTACTACTATAATTAGATATATATATCTATTATAAATACTAGAGAAAAATAAAAGTATTTAAACTTAACTTAATTAATAGTAAGATATATATTATAGATATAGAGAAAAAACTTACTACCTTCTAGCAAATAATAATTAAGCAAAATAACTTACTATAAGCTGAGAGGGTAAATATCTAAACCTTATAGCTAGAGAGAGAAGATAAAAGTAGTAATACTAAATATAGAGAGGCTAAGATAATAAAGCTAACTATATAAAAATATAACTTTCTTTATAGAAGTAAGCCTTTTATCTAATATTTATTATAATATTTATCTTATAGTAAAAAAGGTAAAGATATTTACTAAAACTTTTAAACCTTACTAATATAACTTTATTATAATAGTAGGGAAGCTATTCAAAATATTATATACTATAAAATAGGAAACTCGATCAATAAAATATATACTCTAGATTATATATTTTAATATTTAGAAGTTTAATAATATAAGAATCCTAAGCCTCTATTTTATTAGTAAAATTAAGAAATCTATTAATATATTATATAAAAGATTATAGCTAGTTATTAAGGGCTTTAATAATTAGGAGATAACTAGTATCCTTATATGATTACTAATATTTAATAAATCAGCTATTATATAATACTAATATTTATAGTAATACTAAAAGTAATAACCTTTATAGAGGTTTATCTCTAAGATGTTACTTAGATCTATAAATTAGGTAGAAATAATACTAAATTACCTTATTTTAGTAAAGCTCCCTATAAGCTTATATAGCTTATATCTAGAAGGTATTCTTATTAATATATTTAGACTCCTATATAACCTTATAGAGTTAGGTATCTATTAATATATAATATATTCTAGCTGCTATAAAAAGTAACTATATATAGAGATTTTACTATAGAATTTATTAAGTAAAGCCTGCATAGCTTCTTTACAGAAAATAATCGCAGCTTCCAGCCCTCTAATTAGCTACAGTTAACTTAGCTATAATTAGCCAGTTGCTGCTAAAACTAATCCCTACTGGTTAACAGTTAAATATTACTTATATATTAGTTAAATACTAAACTCCGCTTTCCCTCCTCCAGTATTTACACTGAACTTAAGCTAGTACCTGAAAATCTTTAAACCTAATAACTTATATTTTAATATTAAAAGTATATAAGCTAATAATACTTTCAAATTCTACTTACTTAAGTTTAATAATAAGTAATAAAAGAAGCTTCAGTATATAGAACTTATAACTAAGCTAAAGTTAGTATATATATAAGATAAACTTCTTATATTTAATAGAGATATAATTACCCTCAAGGATAATAGTAATATAATACTTACCTAAAAAGGATAGTACAAAAAGATTAAGCTTATTAATTATATATCTAAGATAGTAAAACTAAGATTTATTAAATAATAGATATAAGGGGTATGTATAGTGTTTATCTAACTAAGGGTATATTTAAACTGCTTTACTATAATTTAATAGTAAGATTTTATAGTAGAGAATATTAAGAAACTTAATAAACATCTAATATAGTAGATATATAACTTTAAATAAAACTTAATATTCATTTCTATAGATATTGAAGTAATAAGGTTATATATTCTTCCTAATATCTTATTTACTAAAGATAGTAGTATAATATCCTAGCTGAGGTTTATTATGATTCTAGAAATAGAGAATATTAGTAAAGATATTTATACTTTTAAATTTAAAGATAATATAATCTACTTCTTCTCTATTATATTTAAGGGAGTTATCTATAATATATCAAAATATAAGGTTTATAATATAACTATAAAAGTTAATATATAATATATAATCTTTACTATTTTTAGGTAAATAACTAAATATCTTAAAATATAAGTAATGTTGATAATAAGTTTAACTAATATTTACTTTCTTTTTAAATATCTTTTTAATAAAGTATTATAAAAGAGAAGTAGCTTATAATTAATATTATAATATTATACTAGTTATATAAGAGGGGGAAGATCTTAAGAATGTAATATATTAGTAGTAAAGATACCTTATAGATAGTATAGCTAAAATATCTAATAACTAAACCTTTAAAGTATTTATTACTATAAATAAGATATTAATAAAAATAGAAAGATAGATTATAAAAGCTATATAAGGTAATAACAGAAAAGTAAAAAGATAAAGAGAAACGAGGAGGAATCTTACCACTGGGACTGAAACGTTAAGTATTTAGTAATAATAACTAATAAAAACGTGGTTAATAAGTAAGTAAGATCGATAAGTAAGTAAGATATAAAACTGCAACCATTTTATAAATAAAACCTAAAAGTAGCATTAAAACTATTAGATTAATTAGAACTACTTTAAATTTTCTTTCTTTAATATTTCTCTATTTGCTAGAAATATTTATATATTATAATTTATATTTCTATAGATATTATACTGCTATTAGTCTGGTTTAGTTCTCTATTAGTAACTATTACTTTAGTATATTTCCTCCTTAATTTAAGTTATTACTTCTTTCTATAACTAAATATTCTCTATCTTAGCTATAATAAGATTTTCTCCTTATTTGAAATATATTTTCTTATTCTTCCTATATTAGCTAAGTAGGTTACTCTCTTTTTAAAATATCTGGATTTTAAAGTTTAGTAAGGTAATTTAATATATAAACTCCCACGTTTTCTTGAATAGATACTTTATAACTTTAGTAATTAAAGTCAGAAAGCCATTTTAATAATAAAATATCTAATTCTTAATAAGTTTAGACTAAGAGGTTACCTCTATTAGATTATTTAGTATCTAAGAAATCTAAGTAGAGAATATTATTAGAAGGACTTCTGGAGATATTAAAATATATAGCTTTATATTAAGCTTTAAAAGTATATTTTCCATATTTAGAGAGATAAGTTTAGCCTCTCTGAAACCTCCCTGGATATTTTTAAATATAAAAACTTATATAAAAACATTATAAAATACAGAGAAGAAATTTTCTTTTATAATATGAATATTACTCTAGTGTATCTTATTCTCAATTTATTAACTATTAGCTTTTTTTAGTAACTTAAAATATCTAATATCTAAAGGCTGAAGTAGATAAGATAAATAAACTAGTATATAGAATATAATAATATTATTTTCCTTATAATATATCTTAAAGTTAGTAGTATAGTAATTTTTATACTTATTTATAATAAGAAAGTAATAACTGCCACTTATATATAACTTTATATACTAATTAAAATACTGAAGCTAATTTAGGTTTTTTTTATTTATTATCCACCTATTTTCAGATATTATAATAATCTAGTTATATAGGAAACCTATTTCTATATATTAGGTGGAGAGGTAATATTACCTTATAATAATAATATATAGTGGAATACTGTAGCCTAATAAACTAATAACCTAAATAACTATAATCTATTTATAATTACCAGGCTGCATTATTTTTATATTTAAATAGCTTTTAGTATTTATTATAATTATTCTAAATATAATTTAGCTTATTATAAACTCAGTCTCGTTAAAGTTATAAATATCTAAGGTTATAATACTATATATTGTAATTATATTTACTATAAGCTGAAACTATATATTTATTACGTCTGGATCTTTATATTAGATCCTCTTATAATTATACTTATAGAAAAATATATCTAAAGTTATAGTTATTACTTAATAAAGTTTAAGGTTTAGTATTTTCTAATAGGGTGTATATTATAGTTAGTCAGTAGTTAATTAGCTGTATTTTCTACTATATATAGATACTTTAGGATCTTAATAGTGAGGGATATATTACTGTCTGGAGGAAATATCCAGAATATTATTATCTGGATTAACTTAAGTAACTTCAGCTATTAAAGTTTCTAGGAAATTTCTTTATATTCCTTATAATTTAAGGGAACTATAATCTAAGGAATTATCTGGATTTCTATATATAATCCCTATAAAAGATATATAGAAACCCTCTGGATATTTTAGAGTATTATTTAGGATTAATCTTTATAATTCCTTGGAGAATATCTATATAAAGAGAGATTATCTTTTTAAGATTCTATAGAAAAGAGATATTTTTATTTTTTTAGATATTATCTGCTTATAATTATCATAAATAATAATTTAATTTACTTTCTATATTATTAGGTTATTAGTTTACTTAGTAAACTACTAATAATCTACTGAGAGATATATAAATTAATAACTATCTCTCAGCTTTAGGAATCTATAAACTTTAGAATTTATAGTTTATCTGGAAAGTCATTATTATTTCCTAGTTATTATTAGTAAATATTTATAATATTATTTTTTTATAATTTTAATTATATTATTCCTCTAGGTTTACTTAATTATTTCTAAGTAAATTAAATAATTATAGTTTACTAATCTAACTTTCTGGATTTTTAATCTTTTCTTTCTGTACATTATTATCTTTATTTTAAATTTCTAAGAATTAGATTATAAGGATATTCTATATTAGTAACTTTCTGTATTTTTCTTAGTATCTAGATTAACTAGAAAACTAAATTTATCTAATAACTAGATAAACTTATAAACTAAAATTTAAACTACTAATATATCTAAAGAGATTTATAGAATAGTAGAACTTTCTTTAATATAGCTAATTCTGCTAATAATATAGAAGAAACTTCTAGATCTTCTAGAAGGGGAGAATATAATACTCTAAGAGGATATAGAGGATAATAAAATTAACTAGTTACTACCTGGGAGATTTAAGTAGGATATTTAATATTTCCTCTTTTAGTAGATATACTTAATCTGATTAATACTCTCTCAGGATTTATATATTAATCTAAGTTATTTTCTGGTTCAGACTAGCTAGGTAACTAACGTAAGGAAGAAACTTCTAAAGGAAACTAGGAAATAGTTTAGAGATCTAATAGTATTCTACTAAGAAACTAGGAATTTATTAAAGAAAATTATAGAGAATATCTAGAAGATAATTAAGCTGTTTCTTCTAAAGAACTATAGGAACTATAGAATGTAGAAGAGATAGTAGAGAAAGTTACTAACTAACTTATTATATTAGTTAAATATAAATAGCTACTTTAGTGAGTATTTTATTCTGAATCTTCCCTTCCAGGAGGAAACTACTTACTTAGAGGAATTAAATATAGAATTTATTATAGTAGAGGAAGTTTAAAGGAGTAATATAGTTAACTATCTTCTTTTTAGTTTATAGACAGAATAGAGAATAATATACCTCTATAACTACTTTATTACTTAAGAGAGTTTTATAAATATAAGTTAGATTCTAATAATAAGGGAGAATATTTAGATAGTAAATTTCCTGTAAGCTTTAGATTTAAACTAAATAATATTAGATATTTTAATTTACTTAGTAAGCTGGAAATTTATTAAGAGTTTTATATAGAAGGAATTAAAATAGTCTATATAAATATCTTCTAATTTATTAATATTATCTATATATATACTGAAAGATCTATAGTATACTAAAAAGCTGCTACTACTAAGTTTTAGAAATATTTTCACCTAGCTGCTTTTAACTAGTATTCTAGAGATTTAACTTAAGAATAATAGAAATAATTTTAATATTTATATCTAAATATTAACTATTAGTATAATTTACTGGTAAAGTGTTTCAGAATATTATAATAAGTAGTAGAATATAAACTAAATAAGATAAGATTTACTATAGATAATATCTAAAGTAATAGAGATATATAATAATTTACTATAATAGTAGTAAGAATAGCTAAATAAGTATAATATAATAATATTAAGATAATAGTATTTATTTATAATAAACTGAATACTAACTTAATTATTAGTTTACTATATCTAGACTGGAATTTTAACTATAAATAATAAGTTTCTTCCCTAGTGGACCTTTAAGATAGATAGATATAAAATATTAAAGTGGGAGGTTCGAGAAATATAATTTATTAGAAATTTATTTAGTTTAACTTTCTTAGAAATCTAAATTTTCTAGACTGAGGAATATTAAGAGGCTAGGCTAACTATCTAGTAAACTTAAAAGGGAATAATATTTAATTCTAAAATACTTAAGTTATAAAACTCTAGTAGGATTTAATATTTAGGTAACTAATATAATTTTAGTATACCTCCAAGGAAGTAATATATTTTCTGAAGGAAAGTAACTAAGATAGTTCTAAATTCTCCTTAGTTAACTATAGTTTGAATATATTATCTAGAAGAATTAACTTTCTCCCCTATAGAGGTTAAGATTAATAGAGAGGATAAATATAATATTTCTAATATAAGAAGGACTATATAAACCCTAAATATTAATATAATTTTATTAATATATAACTTTCTAATTTAGATAGAGAGTATATTTATATTATAGATAAAACTATATAGAAGAATAATTAGGAAATATATACTACTTATATTACTAATAATAATTATAAAGAAGTATTAGATAATAACTACTTTTTACTAATTAAAATTATATATAAAATAGAGGCTAACTTTATTTATAGTTTAGATATCCTTAGTAATTATTAGAAACTATTAGAATAGAAAGATAATTATTTTATAACTTTTATATATTAAATATATTATTTCCCTATAGGTTTAACTTATAAGGAAAAGTAATTATATTTTACTAGATATTAAGAAGTGATTTCTATATTCTAGGAAGTTAGTTTCCTCTAGAGTAAACTTAATTCTGAAGTAATATTTAATATTATACTATAAAAAAATATATATATTTAAATTAAGGTTTAACTATTAGTTATAAGATAACCTCTTAAGGTATATATGGATATAGAGGCTATATAGTACTTTATCTGCTAGGATATTCTGGAAAGTATATTTAGATATTATTTAGATATATTTATAACTACTACTTTTTTGGGAGTGGGAAATATCTAGGTTACTAGTTAGATTATATTTACCTTATTTTATAGGGAAATTAGGGAAGTATCTTACTAAATTATAATTTTTTATATTAGGATATAGATTATTCCTAAGCTTTAAGTAGATATTCTTCTTAGGTAGGAGGTTAATATACTTAATAGTGTTGATATTCTAAATACTAAGGGGATTATTAAGATAGATTTCTATAGAGGACTGGAAGTTCCAGTCTGGATTTATACTAAGCGATCTCTAGTTTAATATCTAGTTTATATAGAGAAGAACCTAAATATTCCCCTAAGAATTATAGTTTATATATTAGTCTATACTGCTGAAGGTTTAAAACTGATATACTTATATTTAGATCTAGTTATAATAATATAGTGGATATTATTATAAGTTAATCCCCTATAGTTATATTATATAATAATATTTATGAAACTATAAAGATCTAGAGAAATAGGAAAGTAGAGTATATTTTAGTAGAATCCTAGTAGGAAACAATAAACTATATATTTAATATAAATAATTATATACTCTCTATTAAAGAACTTAATATAGATTCTAATCTTACTTATACTCTAGATTTTTATAGTAACTATATAGAGAAGGATTATAAACTTAGTATGAAGTTTAATTTAGCTAAGAATATTATTATTATCCCTCAGGATATTATAATTTTTAACTATTCTTATTATTTTATATAGAAGATATTATAAATTATAAAGGAGTTTCTAGTGTTATAGACTCTTAAAGAATATTTAAATATATCTGAAAATGAAAAAATTCCTATTCCCTTAGTGGATAATTATTATAAAAAAAAGATAGTTTAATAATTTTATTCTGTAAGTATTAAAAACTAGACGTTTCTAGATAAGAAGCTGAATAGTATATATTTATGAAGGTAGTTTAAGTAGGTTAAGTCCTATATAGCTTTTAAAGCTTCTATATTTATAGCTTAGTGAATAGTTAATAGTAAATAAAAAGGTAGAATAGTAGTTAACCTTTATACTATTAACTAGATTACTATATTAAATATATACTTAATATTTCTCTAATCTAAAGTAATTTATAAGTTTTACAGTAAAAAACTTATTATAGTTATTAATACTTAGTAATATTTCTACTAAATACTGATTATTAAAGAATATTAGGAATATCTAACTATTATTAGTTACTATAGGTAAGAAAGATTTATAGTAACTTTAATAAACTTCTATAATCTCCTTACGTACGCTCAGTATTTTATAGATAAGATCCTCTAGCTATATAAAGATTTTACCTGGGAATTTATTAATAATATTATAGTTACCTCTACTATAGAGGAGAAATATTATAAATATTTTTAATCTATCCTTAAGCTGTTTAATAAGTATAACTTTAAGCTATTAGAGGATAAATACTTTATTAGCTTCCTATCTGTAGAATTCCTTAGATTCTAAGTGGATACTTTCAGGCTATCTAATATTAAGGAGTATATTTAAGATCTATATAATATAGCTTTTCCTAATACTCTAGTAGCTTTCGAATAGTAGATTAAAGCTATAAGCTACATACAGTACTTTATCCTTTAGTATACCTCTAGGATTAAGTTACTATAGGGCTATAAGATAACGTTATTAATACTAGCTAGAAATTAGGATATAGTAGTAAATACTAAATAGAAAAACTACTTAGCTAAGATAATATTTAAACTAACTACTAAGGAACTTACTAGTTTCGAGGATATTTACTTAGTATTTTATTAAGATACCTTCTTTGTCTACTATAACCTAGAGTATACTCTATTCCTATAGATTAATATATCTTATAAGTATAGTTTTAAAGTAATATTCTTCTATATTGAAAATAAAGAATAAAATTAAACTCTAAATAAGTATATCCCCTCTATAGTAGTCTAGCTAATCCTCTATATTAGTAAGATTTTATTTAGTATAGAGATATAATACTAACTAATAGAACTAGAGGTTATCTATCTTACTTAGATAGTTTATAAAATTAGGATCCTTATCTAATTATTTTATAAAGTTTTATTAATTATACTGATAGATTATATATCCACCCTGGGGGTAATAGTATAAATAATATTATTTATAACTAATAGTAAATAGGGTGATTTCTAGTTAATACTGGCAGCTAAGTATCTATCTTAATTCTAATTAGAATATTACTATATTCCTAGGGTTTCTAATATTATCTTTAATATATTTTCCTGTATATAAGTAGGCTATATTCTGTCTGAAGATAATAGGGAGCTAGATAAAATATAGAATAATTAGACTATTTACTATACTACTGAAATTAAGTTATTATTAAACTTCTAGTTCTCTATTATAGCTATTTATTTAGTAGACTGCAGATTTATCCTAATCTACTGCTAGCTCTTAGTATAGAATAATAGCTTTAGACTCCCGTTTGAAATTATAGATTACCTTCTTTACTATATTGAATTCTCTAGTTAATACTAACTCTATATCTCTGAAGCTATAGTGAAGGATTTTATTTAAGTTTCTTATAAGGATAACCTCCACTAAGGGAATATTTATATATAATATAATTTATCTTCTAAATACTATATTTCCTAACTTACTAAATATATTAAGGTATATAGTTAGTTCTACTTTATATATAAGTTTCTCCTTAAAAATAGATATAAGCTAATTAGTAAATTCTAGCTAATTCTCTTTCTGTTAGTATTATTCTATATTATTATTATAGATTTTATAACTAGTTTGCTAGATATTCTAATAGTTAATATTGTCTGGAAATTTCCTAATTTTCCCTTATTTAACTTATTTTTGATAGTTAGTAATAAATTCTCTAAAGTTTCTTTACTTATTCTTAGGTATATTACTTATATAATATAGAATTAAATAGTAATTCTACTTTAGATACTGAATTTTAGAAACTGGAGGATCCTATAGGTAATTATTTTAGACTGTAACCCTAAGTTCCTCTCGAATTTCTAGATATAACTGTAGAAAGTAATAAATATAAAATTCTAATTATCTATATTATACTATCTATAGACTGATAGTTTTTCTGAATATAAGAATTAGACTGTTAAAATAGCTATCTATATATTTATAATAGATTATCTAGATACTTAATAGTTAGACTATTTAGTAACTCTCTAGTTTAGTTTTAATAATAATCTATCTAATTCTGTAGGGAAATATTCTAATAAAATTCTATATAATATTGAATTTAACTTTCTAGTTAACTTAGTGGCTCTAGCTACTTTAGTTATTTTTAGGATATCTTTTAGGAGGAAGTATTCTTTTTAATTATAAGGATATAGATATTTATAAAAGAGGTATTTAACTGTAAATATTAATTATATACTTTCTCTTTTAGAGAATTTATATATTTACAGCTAGGTAAAAGATATTACTTATTTAGTAGCTTACTAGTTAAGATTACTTTTCTTATAATAAACTCTATAAAGGTTTTAGAAAGAGTAGGGAAATTAGTATATTAACTAGATTTTCCCTTAATAATAAATATTTACTTAGTAATATTAAATACTTATTTTAGCTTAGTAGCAGACTTTAGTAAGGATTTTTTCTATTAGATTAATAATACTGGGAAATCTATAGAGAAAATAGATAGCTGCAGGAAGGAATATTAAGATAATTACTAGTATTATAAAGTAGAATAAATTATACAGAGAAAAGTAGTCTATAAAGGATAAGGGAAACTCTAGGTATAATATTTTATTAAATAGAAAGACTAGTTTAGTATTTATAATATATAGATAGATATAGGTACTATAGCTACTTTAGAACTTATAGCTGATTTTAAATAAGGTGAAGAGGAGAAAGACTGAATAAAGAAAGAAATTAAATAAACTAAAGAATTATTAATAGTGTAATATTAGATTTTAAAACTAAGAGAATTAAATAATAAAAAGTATAAAGAAATCTCTAGGAGATCTAGAGTTAACTTTACTTATAAGGAATATAAACTATAACTATATAGGATTTAGAATTTCTAGAAGGAAGAAGCTATTAAGATTACTATACTTAATAACTTCTTCCTGAAGGAATTATTTAGAATTCTGGAGTATAAAGGTTTTATTAGTAGATATACCTCCTATAGGTTACTAATCTTCTATAGGGGAATTAAAAGCTTTGAAGCTTAAAATCTCCCTTCTGAATAATAAGATAATTATTCTTTCTCTAAGAAATATTACTTAGCTTCTACTGATAGATAAGAGGTATTTTATATTACTTCTGAATTCTATTAGAAATAATTCTATTATTCTTTTTATATTTACTAGATTTTCTTATATTATTTATTTCTTTAAGAATTTTTGAAATCTCTATATTCTTCTAGCTTCTTTAAGATTCTTAATAAAAACTTAATATTTTCCTATAAGAAACTCTCTATTTATTAAGATACCATATTGGTATTTTATTTCTAACTTAATTTACTATAATTAATTAAGAGATAATATATATAATAAGCTATTCTATATTCCTCTTACTAGGAAGAATAATATCTATACTCTCATATTTAAGGAATATTTCTAAGTAATTACTATCTATAGAAGTGAGATAGAATTAACATATTAACTTAAGTTAGTAAGTAAGAACTTTATAGTATTTATAGAGATATTTTCTAATAAGATTAAAGATTTCTATAAGTAACTTAATAAATAAAAACTAGTGAATCCTTATAAAGATATCTGGAGCTAAATAATTTTTATTAGTAATATTTCCTTCAGTTTTACTAATAATCTAGTTACAGCCTAATATATATTTAGGGAGAATCTGTAGCTACTTATCTATATAATTTTAGTTATACTTACCTAACTATACTGTAAGAACTAGCTTACTTACGAAGAATTATAGAATCTAGCGTTTCTAGCTTTTAGGTTATTATCTAACTATATCCTCATTATTATAGATACTATAACTATCTAAACTAATATAATAGAATAGCCTAAAGTTCAGAACAATTAAGGCTAATATATTAATATTCCTACTAAGGAACTATAGGCTAATTATATAGCTATACTATAGAAAATTATATCTTAATCTACTCTATAAGTATAACCTTCCTATATTTTTATTATTTCTCTTTTTTCTCCTATCTATTACTACTAAATATAAAATATAACTAATTCTCAGGAGAAGTAAGTAAAATATATAGAAAACCTTAAATTTATAGAAATAGTAATTACTTAGTATTATAATAGTTAGATTTTAGCTGACATAACTATAAATAATATCTCTAAACTCTTCTATAAATAACTAGATATAGTTACTATAGTTTAAAATATACTTAAAATACTTACTATAGAATATATACTAGCTATAACTACCAGTAAGTATATTTATAAGTAATAAGCTAACCTATCCTCTAATAGATTCTCTAAGAGACTTAAAACTACTAATTAACCTATCTCTATAACTTATTACTAGTTTTTCACAGTTTCCACTAAATCTAGTAATCTTCTTAAGAACTTCCCTATAATTCCTAAATATATCTACTAAATATATCTCTAAATTAATTATAACTTATTATTCTGCAAAACTACTATTTCCTTTATTACTATTTATATTAATACTTCTAAGCTTCTTATTATTTAGATTAAAAGTAAGAATATAAGCTTATAGTAGAATAACTTCCTAAGTTTTATTAGATCCCTCGTAGTTATAGTTTTAGCTAATTTTATCTAGTAGTATTTTCTAGAGACTAACCTAAATAAATTCGTCCGCTTAGACTTTATATTTAAGATATTTAATATTAATAGTAATTTTCAGAAATAAATATAATTCTACTAAACTTCAGGAGGAGATATTCTAAATACTAACTAAAAGTTAGATTAGATAGTTAGTTATAATAAAATTAATTACTTTAATATCTATATAGAAATACTTAAGACTATCTTTTATACTAATACTTATAGCCTCTAATATACACTATTAACTACTAAGAAAGATATAGATATTTAATATAATAAAAACTAAATTCTAAATAAAGTAACTAATTTCTATAATATAGATTATAAATAATAGAGATAATATTAGAACCTAGTTAGATAAATAGAATTAGGAATTATAATTATTATTTAGAATAATAAAAATTAACTAGAGGAAGATAAGGAAGAGCTTAATAAGATTAAGGAGGAAGCTCCCCCTATTAACTGAATAGAATAAGCTTAGATTTATAGAGATCTTATTTATATTAGTTTTATTTTATATATTTTTTAGTTATTTATGTTATAGAAATTTATATTCTTTCTTTGAAATTCCTTAGTTATTTTATATTATAGAATATCTCAAATTCTTTAGGATTTACTTATTCCTTACTTACTTAACTTAGTAGTCTAGAGAGATTCTCAGGTTAATTATCTTTTAGAGCTAGTAATTATTATATATAGATACCTCAGGATCTTAATAGTGAGGAATATATTACTATCTAGAGGAAATATTTAGAATATTATTATCTAAACTAACTTAAGTAACTTTAGCTATTAAAGTTTCCAGGAAATCCCCTTATATTCCTTATAATTTAAGGGAACTATAATCTAAGGAATCACCTGGATTTCTATATATAATCCCTATAAAAAATATATAGAAACTCTCTGGATATTCTAGAGTATTACTCAGAACTAATTCTTATAATTCTTTAGAGAATATCTATATAAAGAGAGACTATCTCTTTAAGATTCTATAGAAAAAAGATATCCTTATTCTCCTAGATATTACCTACTTATAACTACAACATCTTCTATACTACTAATTTAGAGAGGAAATAATTAGAAATCTAGATTTAGAATATACTTAATAAGCTTCTCTTCTTTAAATACTATTAAATTCTGTAAATATAGTATAATATTATATTATAATATAGTATTCTTCACTTAGCAGCTTAAAGTTATATAACTAACTAAGTAGATTTTAGCTACTATCTAAACGCTAAAAGTTAGTATATTTTATATAGCTTAAAGAGTAAGCTGCAATTTGGTTTTATTACTTAGCTTTAATATATTTTAATATAGAAGAAAAATATCTAACTATATAGGAAAGATATTATAGTAGTTTTAGATCTTACTTACTTATCTGTCTCACTCACTTATTAACTACGTTAGTATATTTTTATAAATAGATACTATTCATAATATTTATATAGTTTTTAATATATATATATAAAATATATATAACTGGAGGCACTTTACGCTATATAACGATTTTTATACTATTTAGCGGTTTTTATACTATCTTATATTAAGCACTAGATTTTAAAAGTATTTAACCCTAATATATATTTAACGCCAGCCTTTATATTTAACATTATTATTTAGATTTTAACTACTTATTTAGTTACTTTTACTTTATACCCTATAGTAGTATCTAAGCTCTTTACTCTATATATAGTTTTAACTATATAGTGTATCCAGCAATAGTATTTATACTAATACTAACTTATAACTAATTTAAATAGTAATAGAAATACTTATTATTATAAGTAATTATACTTACAGTTATAATATTTAATCTTATAGTAAAGAAAGACCTTATAGTAATAATTTATGTAGTAAAAACGTCAGTAAAACTAGAACTTAATTGTAAAAATGTAGCTAAAAACCTAGGTAAGAGAAGGGCAAATAGTAAAAGGTAGGTCTCTATAGGTTGTAAGATTTCAACTTAGTAGGCTAATTAGTAGTGGCTATAAGAGGCTTTTATCCTATAGTAGCTTCAGGCCTTATTGGTTACGAAATTCTTGCTATCCTGGCTCTCTATATAGACTAAAGGGGACTATATCCTTATAATTATCTCCCCCTTTAGAGGCTTTAGCCCCTAAAGTCTGTAAATACTATATAGCTACATTTTTTAATATATGACTTTGCTAACTATTTGCTGGTGTTGCTGAGTTTGAATATAGAATAATAGTTGAAATAATAGTTAAGATAACAGTTATAAATAATAGTTTAAATGGTAGTTGAAATAATAGTTAAAAATAATAGTTTAAATAGTAGTTAAAATAATGAATTTAAGTAATTGAGAGAAAATATTAAAGCTATAAGTATATTAACCTATAATATTAACAACCCCTCAGTGAGGTCTCCCTATAGGTATATTAACTTATAAAGCTTCAGTATATTAACTAGATATCTTAAAGTAATTACTAAGGTATTTAACTCTTTCAGTATATTAACTAGATATCTTTTAGTAAAAACTAGAGCGTCTAACTTCTTCTCCCTAAGGTATCCTACAGCAGATTAGGTATATGAGGCTTCCTATAATTAATTAGACCACTAAGGTATAGGTAGATATTTACTAACTATTTAGCTTCCTTAAAGGGACTACTACTGCTATATATCCCCCTAGGGCCTTTTAGCAGTAAGCCCTCAGCAGTAAGGTACTTACAGTAGACCCTTATAGGGTAGCTATTCTTCTGGCAGTAGATACAGAATTTATTATAGTAATAATTAGCTATAGTATAGCCTAACTTACTGTATATTTTATATATAGATATAGATATAGGTTAACTCTTAAGGTGAGGCCTCTTTAGCGTTAAGCTTTCAGTAATATTATAGCCAGTAGTTTTATTACTAGTAGTAGCCTTTTTATTAATACTATTAGAGGCCTCCTTATAAAACTACAATATCTCCCAGAAATATTTAGCTACTAGGGTTATAGCCCTTAGTTACCAGTTATTAAACTTCTGGTACTATAAGTACCTCTATATTCTAGCCTTAAGGTAGTAAAAGAAGGTAAATATATAAGCCCTTAAGGTTTTAAGCCTAAGGTTACTTAAAGCTTTGTAAATTGCTAATTATTCAGTATAAATCTTCAGTAGGAACTAGCCTTTATACTAAAAAGTATAAAGTATACTATAGAGATATAACTCTTATAAAGTACAGTTAGTTAATAAATAGTAAGTAAACACTATAAAGTTAGCCTATAAAAGGTCTAGTAATAGTATATAGTAATAGTTATACTACTAAGTCTATAGACTATATAATAGTTTATTTATAGCTTACTAAATCTTCTATACTTCTAAGGTTTCTAGCTGTAAAGTATAGATATCTTAGATTACTATTAGCTAATTCTTAATTTTATATAAAATAATATTCTTATAAAGCAGGCTGTAGAAGTAGCTAGGAGGTTTTAAGTAATCTTAGTATTCATAAGCTACTAAGAAGGCTATTAATAGCCTAGAGCTTACTAATAGTATACTATTAGATATTCAGTCTATTATAGCCTCTATAAATAAAAACTATTACTTAAGAACGTATATAAATACTATTATAGTTACTATTACTATATCACTTAAGTTACTAGTAGCTATATTACTTATATTACTAGCAGCTATATTGCTTACATTACTGGTAGCTATATTACTTGCTTCACCTGCTTATATTCATGTAACTGGCGTAAGGATCACTATACACTCACTAGAGGGTGCATTTTCAGAAGGTATATCTTTAGAGAATATATTTTCAGGAGCTATATTTTCGGGGGCTATATTTTCGGAGGCTAAATTTTTATAGGCTATAGGTATCTAGACTGCTAGTGTAGTTATTATTAATATAGATACTAATGCTAAGTAGTTAGTAACTATTTATTATAATAAAGCTATTACTGAAACCCCAGTCTTACCTCTTTAGAGAGGTAGAAGTTAAAAAATTATAAGAATATAACTAAAAACTTAGGTAAGGAAAGGGCAAATAGTAAAAAGTAGGTCTCTATAGATTATAAGATTTCAACTTAGTAGGCTAACTAATAATAGCTATAAGAAGCTTTTATCCTATAGTAACCTTAGGCCCCATTAGGTATATAATCCTAACTATCCTAGCTTTCTATATAGGCTATAGGGAACCATATCCTTATCTTAATATATATAGCTGAAAGTAACTATTAAGATTATAAAGTTAAGAACCTTTATAAATCTCTTAATAATAGAATAAAATAAAAAGAATTTAAGAAAGCTAAATATTTTATAATTTATTACTCTTCTATATCTTTATATTGAAATTAAAATCCCCTTGAAATCTATATAGCCACCCGTAACTAAAGAAATATAGAATAGGTCAAAAGATATCTAGCTATAACTACTATAACTAAAGCCATCAGCTTATCAAATTAGATCTCACTAAAATTATTCCAAATAATATAATCAACAGGCAGCATATTTTAACTATAAAAGAAAGTATTAATAAAACTAGGTTAACTTAATACTAACATAGCAAAAGCTATAATAGTATGTAACTTACTAATTACCCCACTTATTTAAACTAATTAAATTAGAGAGATTATTCTATAAATTAAATCTAATAGTATATAGTATATATATATTTACTATAATATAAACTCAATATTACTAAATAGAAGCTATTAGTTATAAACTAATTATATAAGTTAATTAGTTATAATATTTACTAATTATAAACTAATAGTATCTTAAGGTATTTAGTATTGGTGGGCAGCCTGTAGCTACTTAGGCTATATTATATAACAGCCTAAGCTATAGCTATAAGGATACTCTCTTAGCTATATTAGTAGTTTTAAATTTTTCCTTTCTATATTCAGTCTAGTATTACTAATTAACTAATAATTACCTTATATTACAGGCTATGCCTGAATATTCAGCTAGGGTTATACCTAAGTATCTAAAGCTTACCCCCTCGCCCGAGTGGGGCCTCAGTGGGCCCTATGTAGCACTTTATAGGCAGACTTTTCCACGCACTTATGAAAGCTTTTCTTTTACTTCTTAGTTCTAAATAAAGAGTATTTTACGTTACTTTCCGGTTAAATAAACTTAGGTTTAGCCTTTTATATATTTAGAACTAAGTTTTATTCACTATATATATAATATTAGGTAAAATAAAGCTTCCCACTAGTTAAGTATATAATTTAGTTAAGCGTAGCTTCTAGAATATAATATTATATAATAGGTAACTAACTAACTAATATAAAGAATAATAGAAGATACTAAAGTCTCTCAGAATATCACTATAAATAGTAACTCTATAAGTAAACTACTTTAGTAATAGTTATAGTATACTTTAAGCTTTTTCTACTAGAGGATTAATAAGCTTTTATATAAGTTAGTAAGATAAGATACTATAGTAGTAGGTAGTAACCTCTAGGTAGCTACTATAATAGATATTTCTAGCTTATATTAGAATACTCTAGTGTAAGAGTGTAACTAAAGGTCTTAACTAGGAAAGGTTTGGATATATAAGTAGAGTCTATATTACTATATAGACTATTACTTAAAGGATCTAAGTTAGGATCTTTTGAGTAAAAACTTTTCTAGTGCCTAGCTGGTAGGTTATTAAGTATACTATATAGCGCTAGTTAGTTATATCCTTATAACTATCTCCCCCTCCTGAAGCCTTAGTTTCTAAAGTTACAGTTATATACTCTACCTTATCTTCTAATTATAAGGCTTCACTAATATTACTAATTATATAGTAACTATAATACTGATACTTATTATTATTATTAAGAGTTTGTAACGTACTTTTATTACTAGAATATTAATTTAAAGATTAATTCTATATTTTCAAGTAATAATATAATGTTTTATAATATTATTATTATAGATACTTTATTTATTCCTTCTATTTATTTAGTATAATATTTACTATTAGCCTTATAATAAGTTATTACTTATAGTTTTTAGATACTATTCTATTATAAAAGGTTTACTATAGTTTTCTTAAAGTTACTTTACTATACTTATAGTAGTTTTTCTCTCTTCTTTATTATATATTTTCTATATCTCTTAATTTTGTTTTTACTGCTTCTATTCTTTAGATACTTCTCTATATTTACTTACTGGATATTTATAACTTTATTTTTATCTTATTAACCTTCCCTCTATTCTTATCTTTTTTCTATTTATTATTAATATACTATATATTCTATAATAATATCTTATATTACTATTATTACGTCTATCTTCCAGATATATATCTATAATAATCCTAAGGCTGATAATAAGGACTTCCTTCGTCTGAAGCCTGGTAACTATATATTATATTTTAGCTATTTCTTATCTTTTTATTTCAATATAGAGAAACCCTTCTATATTATTGGTAAGTATAATATAAAGTATATTATCTGTAAAAAGAATTAGTAGAAATACTATAGTATAAGTTATCTCTTTACTATATTATTACTAGTATTTTACTAATTTTATAATATAGATTCCCTTTAAGTTATATAATACTACTTAAATTATTTAGAATAAGTTTATCTATTTTTATACGTTTCTAGAGTAGCAGACTTTATAATCTTACTATAAGGGAAAAAATTTTTATATTCTCTCTGAGGTCTCAGTAAAGTAGTAATATATAAGTGAAATTATTTAGAATCCTACTATTAGTATAAAGTAGTTAAAGTTAACTTTAGAGTATCTTCTCCTCTAGGAGATACTATCTATTTATAAGTATCTAAATATTATATTCTTTATTTCTATAAATTATATTAAATATTTACTATATTATCTTTACTAATTATTTTAAATAGGTAAATATTCTTAGTATAGAAACTGAAATACTTTACTATATATCTACTATATAGCCTATATATCTCTAGAATAATAATCCTACTGTTATACTAAATAATAGTTTTATCTATTTCCTTAATAACTTCTGTTATACTAAACTTCCGCCTGACGCTAAAATATATACTATTAAGGTAATATTCTAATTTAATAATATTTTCTACTAACATCTTACTAATTATTTTATATATAATACTCTTAATTATTCTATTACTATTAAGAGTAGTTAGTTTATTCCTTATAAGTTTAATATTACTATTTCTTATTATATACTCCTTCTTACTTTACTATCTATTAATAGTAATTCTAATAAGGATATTAATAAAGATAGTAATAATAGTAGTAATAATAGTAATACTAATAGTAGTAATTTATCTAATAGTAAGTCTGAAATAGTTAAAATCTTTTTAAAGTCTCTCTATCTATCTATATCTATTTACTATCCTATTAGTAGTAATATTATTACTATTTCTTATCTTTAGGGTTATATTATTGTTATTTCTAGTAATCCCTCTATAAATACTAATTTTTCTATTAGTTATACTATTAAGAAAACTATATCTAATTATTCCCCTTCTAATAATATTTATATAGTAAGTTTTCTATATTAACTTACTGATAGTAGTAATATTAGTAATATTATAATATTGAATATTAAAGAGGATACTAATAAGTCTAATAATAAACCCCCTCTAAAAAGATATAAAGTTTATTTATCTAATACTACTATTACCTTATTATCTTCTGTAGTTTCTTACTAAATATCTATTACTACTTCTAAGAAAGCTACTTAAAAGAAAGCTACTCTTAAGAAAGCTGCTCCTAAGTAAGTTACTACTACTACTATTACTCTAAAGAGAGATTAGGGATACTCTTATAAGAATATTTCTAAATTTTAAGTATATTTAATATTCTTAACTATATATACTAACTAATTTATTATCAAGGTTTATAAAGTTTCCAGTTTAGAGATATACTTCTCAGGATACTATTTAAGATATTTAAGTAGTTAATAGATTTTTTTTCTCTCTCCTCCTCTTTATATAATATTATTATAAATTTAATATTAATATTAACTATCCTACTTTCTATAGTAGTATATTATCTATTTTTTATATTTATAGATAGTTTCTTTTATATTATTTAGATTAGTTATAATTTCTTAAGTATTATATTCTACTAACTAGCTTATCTATTTTATAAGAAAGTATTTATAAGATCTATCTCCTTATTTACTAATAATTTTCTTAACTTCCTACTTTACTAAATTATCTTCTAATTTAAGTAGAATAGTCTAAATATTACTATTATCTTACTAGTCTATCTAAGGTTTAAAAGATAAAATTGGAAATATATTATATATCTATTAATATTACTTTAGTAAATATACTTTATATACTTATTTCCTAATCCTCTTAGTAATAGAAATTTTAATATATCTTAATATTAGTTTTCTGTATTTAAACTTAAAATTCTTTATTAATAGTCTAATAGTAGTTTTGCGTGCAAACTTACGCTACTTATATCTTATATTATATATTTTTACTTAGTTTTCTATAGCTATCTGTTAGTAGATTATAATTTATTAATATAACTAACTAATATAATTAATATACTCTACTTTACTCTGGACTATTAAGTTACTTTTTACTATATATTTAACTATTTATAAGTGAAATCTATATAGTTTTTCTCTTAGTAAGTAGTTAGTAGTAGTATATTTATTATTATTATATATAAATATAGCTTCTTTTAGTTATACTATTTAGACTATTAGTAAGTTTCTAGTAAATATCTAGAAATACTAATTTAGAGTTTAATATATCTACTTAGTCTGCCTTTCGGTCTGTAGGTAGTATACTATTAATAGCTATTATTTAATAAGATACTCTACTATAAATTCCTCCCAGAACTAGCTAGTAAGAAGCTTATCTCTATTACTAATAATATCCTCTAGAATACTAAATTAATATTCTACTTCCTTATAGAGCATTACTATTAGTTTTATAGCTATTATCCTCTTTATTATTATAATAAATAGGGTAAATTTTATAAATCTATCTATAATTATAAGGATAGTATTATATATACTACTATCTCTCTGAATACTCTCTGGGAGCTTAGTGATAAAATCTATACTAAGTTTCTAGAATAATCCTATAGGGATTAATAGAAACTATAACTATTTATATACCTTATACTATAATATTCTAATACTTTAGTAAACTTAATATAATACTATATAATCTTATATATTTATAGTTAGGTTACTCTAGTGGAAGTTCCTCTTTACTAAGTTATAAGTTTTATTTATATTTATATATTCTACTTTATATTTATTATTATATAGGTAAAGGATTTTATATCTTAAAGATTCTATATTTAATATAATTAGTTTTTTTTGAAAAAAAGTATCTCTTCTGTATTAACTAAATACTTTCTTATATTTCTAACTATTCTCTAAGTTTTCTCTATATATATCTAGTAATTCTTATTATAAGTTTATAGCTTTTTAATAAATTATTCTAAGTTATTAGATACTCCTAGGGAATATACTATTTTATTTTTTATAAGTTTCCTTATTACTAAATATAGAATATATTATATTAAGATAGTAACTTCAGTTTTTATTAAGTTTTTATTACTATTTAGTATTTATTAGGTATTCTCTATTATTCTATATTTATTCTAACTATAGGTAATTATAGTTATAATTAGTATTATTTTTCTAGTATCCTAAGGAGGATTTTGCTTTTAGGAGGTTAAGTATCCTCTACCTTTAAGGTTAGCTTCTTTACTGAGGTAATTTTCCTACTTTCTAATTATTTAGATAAAGGTTTTTACTAATTTTAAGTTTCTCTAAGTTTTCTTAACTATTTTATAAATATCTACTAATAGTAGTTTTGTAAGCTGGAGTTTATTTGTGAGGATTAGTAATATATTATAATATTCTACCTCCCCCTTTATATAATCTAGCTATCTAAATAGTCTATCTACTAGGTTTATCGCTCCAGACTAATGCTCCAGATTAAAATTAAATACTGAAAATTTATAACTCTAGTAGGTAAGTTTTTCCTAAAAGTCCCACGTTAAAGTTATAATAATTCCTATTAGTATTTAGTAGTCTGTAAAAACTATAAACGTTTTAGAAACGTTTATAAGATAGTAATTTTAGTAATCTAGGTTTTCTATAATAGTAAATAGTTTCTACTATTCTATCCTCTATGTTTACTTTACTTTACTAAGTTTCTTAGAGTAATAAATAATAAGTTACTATTAGTTTTCTATTATTTATAATAAGATATTTAAGATTACTCTTTATAATATATCTATTTCTATTCTAGTTTCTTAAAGAGGATTTTAGTGTTAGAGAATAGTTACTAAATAAAAAGTTTCTTATAATATTAAAAATACTACTTATATATCCTCAGACTATAAAAATACTTTTATCTTTATTCCCCCCTTTAGGAGTATAATAAGTAGTATTATTACTTTAGAGTACTTAGCAATAAACTTACAGTAGAAATTACAGAAGCTTAGAAATACTTAAAGTTTCTTAAATATCTCTAGTAGCTTCTATTTAGTAATTACTTATATTCTAGCTAGATCTATCTTAATATTTATCTAAATTATAATATTACTTAGGAAATTAGTCTCCTCTATATAAAATTTATATTTAGAGAGTTTTACAAAAAGATATATTTTATATAGTCTAGTGTGAATTTATAATAGGATATTAGTATAATCCTCCTTAGTCTCAGTTATATATATTATAATATTATCTATATATACTATATAATAGATATTAATTAGCTTAGTAAGTATATAGTTAATATATACCTAAAATATTATAGATATATTTATAAGACTGAATAGTATAACTATATATTTATAATAACTATATTTTATTCTAAATACTATCTTCTAATAATCCTCTAGCTTAATCTTAATATAGTAGTAAGTATCCTTAAGATTAATTTTTAAAATTTATATTACTCTGTGAAGTCTATCTAGGAGTTTACTAATAAGAAGTAGTAAATATTAATTCTTAATTATAATTTTATTAAGTTCCCTATAGTTAATATAAAAATATAGGAAACTATCTTTCTTTAGTATAGATAGGATAAATATACTTACTTTACTTATTAATAGCTATATATAACTATTTACTAAATTCTTTATAATATATACTCTTAATTCTTTAGGTTATTACTTACTTAGGAGGTAAATAGGGCTATATAGTAGTTTCTTACTTAGTTCTAAGTTAATAGAGTATTCAGTATTCTTAAGTATTAAAATAGTTTTTACTGCTACTTTATTAAATACTTCCTACTCACTCAGTAGTTTTTTAGGGATATCTATAATTACTATAATTTAATCTGATTCTCTTAATATTTTAATATAGGTCTCTAAGTTATCCTCTACTCTATTAATATAAAGTATATAAGTAGTTCTATTATTCTTAATAATCTCTTAAGTTAATACCTCTAGTTTAGTAATAAATATATACTTATAGTATTAGGTGTTTATATAGATATTAATTATAATATTTTCCCAACTTATAGAATATTATTTTAGTAAAAGGTCTAAATAGCTTTTAGGCTAGTAAGTTTCAGTAAATAGTTAGTATATCTTCTAAAGATATTCCTTTAAGTCTATAAGGAAGAAAGTTAACTAGTAAGCTTTCCCTAAAGTTAATACTAATCTATTAAACTTTTCTAATACTAATATCTCTATATTAGCTAGTATTAAGTGTAATATTCTAGCTAACTATTTACTGATAAAATCTATCTGTAAGTATAAGTCTATATTTACTACTACTTCTTATTCCTCCGCTCTATAGAGAATAATTACTAAGCTTTTAGCTATCTTCCTAATAAAAATTAACTTTTTAGTTAGTGTGGGGATTATCAGTTATATCTCTATATTTACTTATTTTCCTGGTTATTCTCTGTGTGGGGGTTAGTATTAGTAGCTTATATTAATATTTAGGATCTTAGTATACTCTACCTTTAGGTAGCTAATAATATTAAGTTAGTTCTAGCTCTATAGTAGTACTATATAGCTTAGTGCTCTATTTTACTATATATAAAGTATACCTCTAGAGCTTATAGTGTAGCTAGAGTTTATAAGGTCTTCTAATTTAGAGTTAGTATAACGCTCTTTAAACTACTAGCGTTAAAGTACCGTCTATTAGGTGTTACTAACATTAAGGAAGTAGTTCTCCCTAGTGTTTATAAAGCTGGAGCTAATTAGAATACTTATAAGTCTGAATAGAATTACTTATATTCTCTATCTCTAGCTAACTTACTACTATACTGTCACTTGAGTTCCTATAGTTTTTCTGCTTTAGTTATAATATCCTAAGCTTTCAGGATAGGAACCTTAAGTTTCTCTATCTCTCTATTTAAGTTAGAATATAATCTGTAGAAATAAATAAAAGCTTCCCTTTTATTTTAATTAAATCCTAGGATACTTAGGTTCTAGTAGAATACTAACTACTTAGCGTAATATTATATTAGTAATTACTATTTACTTTACTAGATTTCCTTAAGTTTCTATTAGTATAGTTACTTCTGTATTTCTAGGTTAATATACTATTAGTAAATAAATATAATAAAGTTAGCCTATATAAATTTATTCTCTAGACCTACTTTATAGTTTCGCTATTCTATTTAAAACTGTAATATAAGCTTTATTAATACCTATTAGATATATTAGTTTATAGTACTACTAAACTGAATCTAATAGGTATTCTTAATAATTATAATTTAGTTATTAACTTATTTAACTGTAAATTCCTCTCCTATTATCTTATAGTTATATAAGGGTAGCTTTTCCTAATTTCTAAGGAGTCTAGATACTAATAAGTATTCAGTAAGTTATTATATAAATATAGCAGTCTGATCCTTATAGATTTCCTGTTATTTTTATATCTACTCCTAATATATAGCTATCTGTAACTATATAGTTTTAAGTATTTTACTCATTATATCTATAAGGTTTAGTTCTAATTAGTATAATAATTATAACTATTTATTAAATATATAGGTAGATTTTAGAGAGTATAGTAACTACTTATCCCTATAGATTAATATTAAGAGAGATATATCTCCTCACTTAAACCTGGGAGGTATATATTCCACACCTTAAGATATTTTCTATATAAAGCTATCTAGTAAGTTTATTTCTAACTTATTTTCAGCTTTAGTATATAGCCTCTGAGGGCTTATATTAATATTAAGCTTAATTTCGTCAGGGGGAGGGAATAGAGTTTCTTCTATATAGAAGATATCCTCCTTAGGGGTAAGTATTTACCTACTACTATTACCTAATTCCTCACTATAGTGTGGCGAAATACTAACAGTCTCACTATATATATCCGCTAGGTTAAACGTTAGTTACTAAAGTTTATTGAGACTTATATCGTCTCTATACCTATAGGCTATATATTCTTTATATTATTAGTTATTACCTAATATCCTTATCTATATTAGTCACTTAAAAGTTAAGTAGAAATAATAGAATTATAAGAGTGTGACTAAAGATCTTAACTAGGAAAGGTTTGGATATATAGGTAAGGTCTATATTACTATATAGACTATTACTTAAAGAATCTAAATTAGAATCTTTTAAGTGAAAACCTTTCTAATACCTAGCTAGTAGGTCGCTAGGTATACTACGTAACGCTAGTTAGTTATATCCTTATATCTAGTAATCTCTAAAATAATATCTCCTAAAATAATAATCTTTAGAATTAATAATATTACTATATCTCTATTAGTAACTAACTACTAGAGGAAGTTTCTTTCTCTATTTCTGAAATCTTTAAGTAAGCAAAAAGAATATTAAGTATAAGCCTAATAAATAAAAACTAAACTTAAGATTAACTACTATTTCCTTTAGTAGTAATTAGAAATATTAATACTTAATTTACTTTTATTTAAACTTTAGTTCTTAGTAAATAGTTAAAACCTTCTATATAGTAGAAAAACTAGAAAACTTCTACAATCTAAATAATTTTATAAGTTACCTAGATAGAATTTACTTAAACTTATATAATTAACCTTAAGCTATTATTTAGCTATAAAATCTCAGATAGAAGGAAAATAAATACCTAACTAACTTTATACTTTAATTTAAAAAAACTTTAGCTAATACTGGAGGATATATATAACTGAATATAATCTAAATTTTCCTACTGAAAGCTATTCTACTTCCCTATTTTAAGAAGCTACTTATTATAATAAACCTTCCTATAAAATATAGAATTTAGTTATTTAAGGTTTAGAATATAACTTAGAAGCTTAAGTATATAAGGGAGATATTAGTTTATTACTAACTACCCCACTAGAAACCTACTATCTATAATATAGAGAATAATATTATAATAATAGAAGTAGTTAAGAAGTAATAATAATACTTAAGTTTTAGTAGTTTCTCCTTTACCTCTAAGGAATACTCTAAGGATTGCTAGAATATCTACTGATATTTTAGATATAGTAAGAAGGATTATATATATAGAAACTATATAATATAAGAGAATAAGAAAACTAATATAAAGATTATAAAAGCTACAGCTACTCTAGATGACACTAGAAATAACTAGGGAAATAATACTTCCCTACTTAGTAATAATAAGAACTTAGGAAAAATCAACTTTAAAGTAAAATGAGACTCTAAAGCTAATAGAGACGGAAGTAACAGAATAGGGAAAATAATAGGAAAAGAAATAGGTAAGTAACTAGTAGTTAGCTACTATTTAGGCTAGAATTAATGGAAATTACTATATTAATATACTTATTAATATAGACTGTAATATCTATATTATTGTTAATATCTTCTTTATAAAGAAACTTTACCTTCCGCTAGTTAGTAAGTTAAAGAGATAAATAAGAGGATATACTACTAGGTTATTATTTAGTAATATGTAGAGGGTAATTATTCTAACTTTAGAGGTTAGTAGCTATATACAGAAAATCTATATCTATATTATAAAAAACCTATAGTTATTTCTATATATTAGATAGCTATAAATAGAGAAATATTATATTATTTATAATATTAAGGTTTAATAGATAACTTACAGAAAGAGCAGTATAATAGTATATCTAAAGTATCAAGATAAGCTAGTATAGCTTAAAGAGATCCGGTCAGCCTACCTACTTAATACTAATTTATTTATATTTATCTATTACTATACTATATAACGTACTAGTAAGATACTAAGCTCCTACTAAATTATATCTATTAATCTAGTAGATACTAAGAAAATATTAACCTTAAAGGTGGAGGTAAACCAAAGGAATTATATTTCTATAAATATCTTAAAGGAATTTCCGGATCTTTTCTATTTCAGTTTGATATACTAGCTACCTCCTAGCTAACTAGAGATAAATTACTATATTCTATTAATTTCTAATAATAAGAAATAGAAACTAAATCTTCTATAGAAACCTCTCTATAGTATATTATAGAAGGAACTTCTAATACTTAAAAGGATTCTAGAGGATTTACGTAATAAGGAATTTATTAAAGTAAGTAACTTCTCTACTAATATTCTAGTTCTTTTTATAAGGAAGCTAGATAGAGGAATATATTTCTATATAAATTATAAAATCCTTAATATAATTATGAAAAAAGATTATTACCTCCTCCCCCTTATATTAAAAATTCTTTAGAGGATTACTACTACTTACTAATATATTACGTTTAATATTATTACTTTATTCTATGGAATTAGAATTAATAAAGTAAATTTGAAGAAAATAGCTTTTTAGATATACTATAGTTTCTTTAAATAAATAGTATATTTCTTTAAATATATAAATACTCCCGCTATATATTAATAATATATTAATAGCTACCTGTAATAGTTTCTAGATAACTTTATTATAGTATATATTAATAATATCCTTATTTACATCAATAGCTTACGAAAAAAGTATGAAGAGAAAGTTCACTAAATACTTAGTTATCTTACTAATATAAGTTTTAAGTTAAATTCTAAGAAGTATAAATTCTCTATTACTATAGTTAAGTATATTAGATTTATTATATTAGCTAGAAAAAGCCTCTCTTATAATTATAAGAAGTTAGAAGTTATTACTAACTAACTTTCCTCCAGCTTACTAAAAAGTATATATAGTTTCCTTTAGTTTATAAACTACTATAAGATTTTTATATCTTAGTATAACGTTATTATAAAGCTTTTAAACTAGTTAACTTAAAAGTCTATTTTTTTTGAACTGGAAACTGAAGTAATAGAAGGTTTTCCTTATATTTAAATAACTTTTCACTATAGAATTAATTCTTTAGATATTTAACTCTAATACTTTAATGATAGTAGAGATAGACTATTTAAAATATACTTTAGAAGGTATATTAACCTAAGATAATAAAGTTAAAGTAAAATATCTAGTAGCTTTCTATTTCTAATATCTAACTTCTATAAAGTTTAATTACCTAATCTATAATAAGGAACTTCTTATAATACTAACCTATTTATAAATATAGAAAGTAAAGCTATAACGTATTAAGAAGTTTCAAATCCTTACTAATTATAAAAGCTTTAAGTATTTTATAAAGAAATAATAGCTTATAGAGAGATAAAGCTAATAGGTAGAGATATTATCTTAATATAACCTTTACCTTAAATACTAACTGGATACCTAAGTAGTAACCTCTAATATCCTCTCCTAAAAGAAATAAAATATTTCTAAAAGATAGAATAATAAGAAGGAATAGAAATAGATAATATAAATTATTCTGAATACTACTATTCCCGCGGGATCTTAAGTAAAATATATAGGTATTACTAATACTTAGGTTTTTAAAGGAAAGCTAAACTTACAGAAGATATAAAATTATACTGCTAAGAGAGACTCTTTATACTAATAGATTTTTTTAGTAGTTTAGTAGGGGAAATATAATTTTTCCCCTAATTTCTATATTAAGGTTTAGATTACTAAATATATAATTAATATATTAGGATAACTTACTTTTAGAGAGAGACTATAAATACTAGGTAGTAAATAAAGTAATAATCTTCTTAATAAACTTAAAACTAAACTAATTTAGAAGTTATATAACTTCTCCCCTATAGGCTATTTAGAGTATAATAGTATACTAAAGATTATAAGCTAATAGTTTTACTAACTTAGATAGTTATAAAGTATCTGCTAATTTATATATAATTATAATATATATAGGGATATTTATATCTAACAGTAAACTAAGAAGAAATTTCTGAAGTTTCTGTTAGTATTTAACTGGTTATATTCTATTTTATTAATAGATTTTATTACTAACTTACCTCTTATAAAGAAATAAGGTAGCTATTACCTCTATATTATTATTAATTAACTAAATAAGGTTTCTATACTGGAGGAGATAGATATAATAGAAGTAGAAGTATATATTTAGTAGTTCCTCAGTTACTACTATAGGTTTTATAGAATACTATATTTTATTATAAGTAATAGAGAATCTAACTAGGTAAGTTACTTCTAGAAGAAATTCTGCAAATTAATAGATATTATATATATATTAAGTATTAGTTACTATCTATAGACTAATAGAATTATAGAATAATATAACTAGAAGATTTAAGTAGTTTTAAGGATATTTATATACTAATTCCAGAATAACTAAAGTAACCTACTACCTATTATATAGTTAGCTTTCTGTAACTAGTAGTATAATATAAAAGAAACTATATCTTTCTTTATAAATTATAGATATTATATTAACTTTTTTCTAGTTACTAAGAAGTATATAGAACTATCTAGTAGTAATAAGATTACTACCTACTAGTTAGTTAAGAGAATAAAGTTAATAATAATATATATCTATATAGAGATAGTTACTATTTAGTAGAGATTAGAAACCTAGGTAAATAGAATCCAGTTTCCTATAGATTAATATTAAGTTAGTAATAAGATATAGTTAAATATATTAAACTATAAGTTACTAAAGTTAAGCTAAAAGCTAGCCTAACTATATTGTAAGTATATAATAGTGAAAGTTCTCTCACTATATATTATAAAGTTAGATACTCTAGAGTTTATTTATTTATAGTTTTATATAAATTAACTTTAGACGGTTACTATTAATTTACTATTTAGGTAGATTATAGTTAATAGCTAGTTACTACTATTAGTAGATAATAACAGGAAAGCTAAATAGTTAGTTAAAAGTATTCTTACTGTAGGGATATATTAAATAGAGAGGAAATATTAATAAGAAGTTTTTATTAAATAGAAAGAATATATAAACTCTATATAGAAGCTTATTAATATTATTATAAGAATAATAGTATTAAAATAATATAAAATAATATATAGGCTAATTACAGATAATAATAGAAACCTAACCTATAGCCTCTAATTAGGCGGCAGTTAGGAAGGAGGAAAGTAATATTATAGGCTATATCTAAATATCTAGCTAAAGTTATACCTAAGTATCTGAAGCTAACTTTCTTACCTAACTGGAGCTTCAGTAGGCTCTATATAATATTATATAGGCAGACTTTTCTATATACTTATAAAGCTTTCTCTTTTACTTCTTAATTCTAAATAAATAGTATTTTATGCCACCTTAGAGTCAACCAAGCCTAGATCCAGCCCTTCACACCTTATAGATCCTTATATCCTAAGATATTATATAAATTATAAGTTTATCCTACTTTTTGCTCTTATTACCTATGAAATAAATAGCATTTCTTTTCTTTTTACTACTTCTATCTAATTAACTAATTACTTTTTCAAATACAAAACAATTACTTTAACTATATACCTCTTAATACTAGAATCCCTAACCTTATAATAGATAATTATTCTAACTATAGGATTGTTATATTATCTATACTATAACTTAAAAGTAAATTAAACTGAACCTTTTAGTAAATTTCAATTAATAAAATACTTTATATTAACTAGATAAAGAAATATATTAATACTAATATATTAGAATTTCTTACTAGAAACTATATATATATATAGAATAATATAGTTAAAAAGCAAGTGAGACAGACAAGCGAGTAAAATATAAAGCCGCTATAACGCCCTCCCTGCGCAATTAGATACTTCTCTTCCATAATATAACATATTAGAACTAAATGATAAAGCCAAATTACAGCTTACTTTTTAAGCTATATAAAATATCCTAAATTTCAGCATTTAGGTAGTAACTTTACTCTACTAAATTAGTTATATAACTTTAAGCTACTAAGTAAAGAATACTATATCATAATATAATACTAAACTTACGTAATTTAATAGTATTTAAAGAAAAGAAGCTTATTAAGTAGATTCTAAACCTAGATTTCTAATTATTTTCTTTCTGGATTAATGATGTAGAAGATATAATCAATTAACTGTTTGCTAACTATAATATACTTTCTGTTGGAAAATACTAGACCTTAAACTTTATTAAGTAATAACTTTAACTTTACATATACTTTTTTGGTAAGTATAATTATAAGAGGATTTAATATAAAAGCCTAAATATAATAAATATATAATTTTAGCTCATAGTAAATATAATTATAAAATATAGTATTATAAACTTAGATATTTATAATTTGAATAAGACTGGGTTTATAATAGCCTAAATTATATTTAAAATAGTCATAATAAATGCTAAAAGGTATATAAATATAAAAACAATATAGTCTGAGAATATCCCTAAGTTTATAGGTAATAGTATTTTCGACTTTCTAGATAATTATAAAGTTATATTTAAGATATTATATAAGCTAGAATATAAGATATTTACTAAAGTTTCCTTTTACTGTAATATATAGTATAGATATACTATTAAAGTTATAGTAGTTAATAAGGAGATTTAGAGAGAGGTTAGAAATATTCTAATAAATATTTATAGTATTGTAAATTCTACAGCTAACTATAGTCTTAATAAAAATTTTTACGCTATAAGCTTTAATATTAACCTAGCTTCTAATAACTTATCTGAAGTTATTAACTATCTAACTACTATTTATAATCTTTAAGAGAAAGTAAGAATCTGTAGGAATATTACTTTACCTAATGCTAATTTATTTATTTCTTTCTATACTAACTTCCACTTTAATTCCTTAAGGAGATAATCTAGAATTCTTACTATAAAATTCCTTAATTAGTGGAGATATTCTGGTATTCTTTTAAGTATTTACTAATTTAATAGGTAGCTAACTAAACTCTCCTTAAGTAATTAACTAGTTAGCTAACTTCTATAGAAGCTTCAGTAGCTTCTATAAATATAGCTTTTCAGTTAAAGGTTATAAAGGCTACTAAGAAGGTTAGTATAGTTATAGATAAGCTTAACCCTAGTAGTAAGTAACTTTTAAGTTAATTTAAAACTTAAGTTTTAATTAGATAATTATTACTAAGATAGAAGCTAACTTATAGATACTTATAGATACTTTTAAAGAAATTTAAAGCTTAGTAGCAGAATTATATATTCTTAAGCTAAGGAATTATAATAATTATATAGTTTATATTATAAACTTAGAAGTTTAGTATACTAATATCTATTGAAACTGGCTTTTTAGGAGAGAAGAAGGTAAACTTTAGAATTAATTTAATTTTCAGAATAATAAGTATTAGGATTAACTTTTATTGACTACTTCCTCACTATATTACTAATATAAAATAAATAGCCACCAGAGACTTAGATACTAGCAGCTTTTATAGTATATTTCTGAAGGTATCTGCTACTTTAATATATTTAACTGCTACTATTATATTAGATAGATTTACTAAAGTCCGGAATAGATTAAAGAAGGTACTATTTTTAAGAGGTTAGTTAGTAACTAATCTGACTATAAGATAGTTCTTTTCTTTATTACTAAGAGACTTTAATAATATCTAGTAACCTTATTAATATTTTTTTATAGGTAAATTGAATTTACTAACTTCTAGAGTTTACTATAATAATATAATTAGAGTGGAATATAGTAGCAGTTTACTAATACTAGGTTTTAGAATAAGTATCAGACTGCTTAAGCTTAATTAAAAGTATTTACTTCTATAGAAATTCTGTAGAGAAGCTAGTTAGTATTAGAAAGATAGAGAGGCTAGATAAAAGATATTTATATAATTCTGGATATTATAGTAGTTAGCTTTATATTAGTAGAGTATATTAATGCAGTTTTGAAGATGGTTTAGGAGAAAATAGCTTCCAAGGAGGTTAAAATAATAAGGAGGATAAAGCTAACTAATAACTACTATTTAATATATAATTTATATAAACTAAAGACTACTATATTTGCAAACCTAATTACTATATATTATATATCTGCAGCTAAATAGATATTTAAGAATATAAGGATAATAAAGCTTATATTTAATAATAAGAAGATACTACTTAATATTAAGAAGTTACCTTACTAATAGCCTATTTAGAAGAATAGTAAAAGTAAAGTCTTTATATTTATAGTTCCAACCAGTAAAGAAAACTAAAGCCTTATATGTTATATTTATTATGAAAAGGTTAGTAGGTAAGTCTTAATTTCCAATAAGCTACTTTACTATAATTAGCCTATATATATTTAGGTTAGCTATAAGTATATAAAAACAATTATAGATAGCTACCTTAATAATAAAGAAAATTAGAATATCTTTTTTTCCGCCGATAAGAACTCTATAGAATTCTATAATAAAGTTGGAAAGTAACGTTAGGTAATTTCTAAGTAGATAAAGTATTCGAATTGAAGGTATATTAAGCTATAAGTAATAATAGCCTTTCTGCATTTTAGAATATCTAGTAATATATAGAGAGTATATTTATAAATTTAACTTAGTAGCGTTATATAAAGTTACAGTATAGATATTAAGGTGGTAGGTCTTGTGGTTAAAACTATATTTACGGAAAATCAGTTAATAATAACTTTAGTGATAGTATATAACTTTACTATTTGTGGTTATATTGAAGGTTTCTGACTATTTAAATTATATACCTCTTGGGGTTCTATTTAGGTAGTTATATCCGACAGTTAGCTCTTACCTTATAAATTCTATAGATAAGCTTAAGCTAAGGAACTATTTAAATAGAGGAAACTTTAGGTAGTAAGTATAGTTAGTTGATATAATAGCTAAGAAATATAGAAAGTATATTTATTAAAAAAAGAAGGAAAGTATAAGCTTATATTTATTAAAGTTACTTTTTTAAGAATTATAATTAATTATTATGTAACGCCTGCTGCTAGCTGGTTATATTTGTTACTAGCTGTTAATAGTTGCTAGCTGTTAACGGTCGCTAGCCGTTAACTGCTATTGGCAGGTGCCGCCAGCTGGTGGCAGTTGCCACACTTAGTTTCATAACTGGAAGGTATATTATAACTACTAGTTGCGGTTGCCTGTCGCAGGATTTAAACCTGCTGCATTTGCCAAAATAGTAAGAGCCAGCTAGACGTTAAACTACTACGTTAAACGGGAAATAATTGTAACCAGCCTGGGGGTTAAATCCAGAATAACTTTACTATAATATATTTCTGGATTAATATTTAATTTAAAAATTCAGTAGACTTGAAAATTTATGAAATTATTAATATAGACTTTATAATTAATATTATCTCTAAGAAGTATATATATTATAACCTGTTAAAACTACAGAACTAAGGAATACTCTACAGAATACCTAGTAGTTACAGAATCTTTATATATAAGATAATATAGAAATAATAGGAGCTTCACTTAGTATAGAAGAACAATAAAATAGATTATATAAAGATAACAATAAGGTAATTACTTTATATTTAGAAGTAATTAGTAATTAATTACCAGCAAAGAGTAATTAGTAATTATTATATTAGAAATTAGAATTTATATATAGAATAAGCTTAAGTTTACTTAAAGCTAGACTTCTATAGCTTTTCAGCAATTAAGTTACAAATTTCGCTAGAGATTTCTAACCTTACTTTATAATTATCTTTAGATACTTCTAGCTCTATTTCTTAATTCTCTTATTAAACTTATATCTAATCACTATAAGCTCTAAAAATCTAATTTTATTAGTATTATAATAATATTATTACCTATATATTATAATCTTAACTTACTACTAATAAACCTACCTCTGCTAAACCTAAAGTTAACTATAATATATTAATTACTTCTATTTCGTAAGTTAACTTTACGATATTTACTTAATAGTATCTAGGATAAAACATTACTATATCTGCTAAATATTAAACTTTTTTATTTCTTCTAGTTCTTAGAGAATATTCTCTTAGTCTAAATAATCTATTAAGTCTCTAAATTAGAAAATAAAATAAATTAAACCTTCTAGCAATAAAGAGAATAATACTGCTAAGCTTATATAATAGCTTTAGAAGACTAACAGAAATATAGCTAAAATACAGAAACTTATTAATAGTAATATTATAGAAGTTACTTGATTTTAGTAGAATTTCTATAATAATTTAGATTAGTAGTAACTCTATATTTTTCAGCAGAAAGTTAATATTCTTTATATTACTACTAATATTATCTAGATTCTAGTTAAGTTACATAAGAAACTTCAACTGAACTTACCTTAGGCTTTTGATAAAACTTCCAGATATCTTAAGAAATTCCTAACTTAAGTTAAAATCTATTATGAGTTTTATAACTTTAATTTTAGGAATAAAGTTAAATAAGTTATTTATACTACCTTAATCCTTAAGGAAAAAGCTCTTATATAGTTTAAACTTTATCTTACTAATTTCCTTACTTATAGATAGAATTATCTTAAGATAGAGATATAGTCTATTTTTGCAGGCTTTTATAACTTTAAAAGTATTTTAATTGTACTATTTTCAGAATTAGATAAGTAATAATAATATAAATAAAATCTTGCAGCTTTTAAGTAGAAATATACAGCTATATACTATATAGCTAAATTTAGATATATTTACGCTAGATTTAACTATATTAATAATATTAGGATCTTTATATTTTACTAAGGACTGAAAGAAGATATTAAAGATAAATATATTAAATAAGATAAATTTAGCAACTTTATTATATATATAGAACTTACTATTAAGATTAATAACTAACTTTTTGAGTGTTGCTGCAAGAAAGATAAATAGTGATAGCTTTAATAGCCTAATAGTAATTATAAGTACTAAGGACTACTATATAACTATAGAAACTAATATAATAATTGAAAAACTAGATAATAACCTACCTTATAAATAAGTATATCTTATAGCTACTATAGTGAACCTATAAACCTTACCGCTAAAACTACTATTGAAAATAATAAGTAATAGGATTTTAAATACTATAATTTTAATAAATCAGAATATATAGCTAAAAACTGCCACTTGCTTAAATATTAGTAATAAGGATAATAATTTCAGCTAGTATAGAAATAAATCTAATAAGTTAATATTACTAGGAAGGAAATACCTTATATCTCTCTAATCTGGATAGCTTATTTTGATAATAGGTATATTATATACTAAGGATCTAAGAATAATATAAAATAGTATTTTAAGAATTCTTCTGGATAATTAGAATATTATACTAAGAAGATAGTAATAGTAGCTAATATTAAGAAAGAAGAAGATTTTACGTTAGTCTCTAAGTAAAATAAAGTATAAGAGAATAAAGTAGTAATTCTATAGCTGCAAGTAGCTAAGAGAGAACTCTACCGCAGAATTAGTTAAATATCTAATAGGTAACTTCTATAGAGAATTTAGTATGAATTTTAGTAGAATATTAATATTAGAGAAAACCTTCCTCTTACTTAAGCTTTTATATAACCACTTAAGGTAAGTAATAAGATACTAATAAAAACCCTTACTATAGTTAAATATTATAAGCTAGAATATAAATTTAAGAAAGGACTTAATAACCTCTATTAGTAAGAATATATTAAAGTTAGTTTAGAAATTTATCTTAATGTGACGAGGTAGGTAGGGTTGAGACCTACATCCAGTAAAGTGATACCTTACGTTAAAGGTATATATACTAGATATTCTCAAGGGAAGAGAAAATAGTATAAAAGAGTGAATAGTAGTTATATTCTTATAAAGAGTGTTGTAGTTAGTTTTAATCTAGATACATACTAAAAGAGGGTAAAGTAGCCTCTTTTATAGTACTATATTCAGTTCTAGAATATTCTAATTATTACTAATTAGAATATTTTAGTAATACAGACTTACGTCAGTAATTACGTATTATTATGTATACTGAAGTTAGTTACAGGTAAGTATCCTATAAAAGAAAGATATAGAATATTCCACGGAATATTCAGCCTATAAGTATAATATTACTATAAGGTAAATACCTATAGCTTAGTATTTTAATATCCTCTCTTTTACCTTATAGTAGTAAAAGAAATATAGAGATAATAAGAATATAATTCTTATATCTTTAATACTATAAAATACTAAATAAACTTAGAATATTTTGAAAATATCTATAAAAGCTAAAAGGCTAGAGAATTTACAGTATTCTCTATAAGTAAACCTTAAAGAATTCTCTATAAGCTTTTCAGTTAAAAGTGTTATAAGTGTTACAGGCTATATCTGGATATCTAGCTAGAGCTGTGCCCAGGTATCCGAAGCTAACCCCCTCGCCCGAGTGAGGCCCCAGTAGGCCCCATATAGCACTATATATGCAGACTTTTCCACGCACCCATAAAGGCTTCTCTTTTACTCCTTAATTCTAAATAAATAGTATTTTACGCTACCTTCCGGTTGAATAAGCTTAGGTCTAGCTTTTTATATATTTAGAACTCAGTTTTATTTACTATATAGATAATACTGGATAGAGTATAGCTTCCCACCAGTTAAGTATATAATCTAGTTAAATACAGCTTCTAGAATATAATATTATATAATAGGTAATTAATATAAAGAATAATAAAAAGTATTAAAGCTCCCTAGGATATTCCTATAGGTAGTAACTCTATAAGTAAACTGTTTCAGTAGTAGTTATAATATACCTTAAGCTTTCTCTACTAGAGGATTAATAAGCTCTTATATAAGTTAGTAAAATAAGATACTATAGTAGGTAGTAACCTCTAGGTAGCTACTATAACAGACACCTCTAGCTTACATTAGGATACTTTAGTAACCCCTAGAATAACGTCTATTAGGATAACGGCCCTTAGGGTTAATAATATCACTATATCCCCACTAGTAGCTAATTACTAGAGGAAGTCTCTTTCCCTACCCCTAAAGTTTTTAGGTAAGTAGAAGGAATATTAAGTGTAAGCTTAATAGATAAAAGCTAAGCTTGAGATGAACTACTATTTCTTTAATAGTAATTAAGAATACTAATATCTAATTTACTTCTACTTAGATTCTAATTCTCAGTAAGTAGTTAAAACCTTCTATATAGTAGGAAAGCTAGAGAACTCCTATAATCTAAATAATTTTATAAGTTACCTAGATAGAACTTACTTAGATCCTAATAGTCAGCCCCACGCTATTACCTAACTATAAAACCTCAGATAGAAAGAAAATAAATATCTAACTATTTTTCTATCCTAATTTAAAAAAACTCTAACTGATACTAGAGGATATATATAGCTAAATATAGTCTAGATCTCCCTACTGGAGGCTACTTTACTTTCCCACCTTAAGAAGCTACTTATTATAGTTAACTTTCCTATAGAGTATAGACTTTAATTATCTAAAGTTTAAGATATAGCTTAGAAATTTAAATATGTAAAGAGGTTATTAGTATACTACTAACTACCCCACTAGAAACCTACTACCTGTAATATAGAGAGTGATATTATAATAACTGAGGTAGTTAGGAAGTAATAATAATACTGAAACTTTAATAGCTCTTCTTCTGCCTCTAAGGAATATTCTAAAGACTGCTAGGATACCCACTAATACTTTAAATATAGTAAGAAAGGCTATATCTATAGGAATTATAAAGCCTAAAAGTATAAGAAAACCAGTATAAAGATTATAAAAGCTATAACTACTCCAGATCATACTAGAGATAACTAGAGAGATAATACTACCCCACTTAGTAATAGTGAGGATTTAGGAAAAGAGTAACTCTAGAGTGAAGTTAGGCTCTAAAGCTAACTGAGGTAGAAATAATAGAATAAGGAAAATAATAAGAAAAAGAATAAGTAAGTAACTAGTAGTTAGCTACTATTCAGATTAGAATTAATAGAGATTATTCTATTAATATACTTATTAATATAGACTATAATACTTACATTATTATTAATACCTCCCTTATAAAGAAATTTTACCTCCTACTAGTTAATAAGTTAAAGAGATAAATAAGGGGATATACTACTAAGCTGTCACTTAGTGACACTTAGGGAGTAACTATCCTGACTTTAGAAGTTAGTAGCTATATATAGAAGATCTATATTTATATTATAGAGAGTCTGTAGCTATTCTTATATCTTAGGTGGCTGTAGATAGAGGATAATTATATTATTTATAATACTAAAGCCTAATAGATAATATATAGGAAAAGTAGTGTGATAGTATATCTAGAATACTAAAATAAGCTGGTATAGCTTAAGGAGATCCAGTTAGCTTAGCTACTTAATACTAATTTATTTATATTTATCTATCAGTATACTATATAGTATACTAGTGAAGCATTAAGCTCCTACTAGGTTATATCTATCAGTCTGGCGAATATTAAGAAAATATTAGCCTTAAAAATAGAAGTGAACCTAAGGAATTATATCCCCACGAATATCTTAAAGGAATTTCTAGATCTTTTCTATCCAGATTTAGTATATTAATTACCTCCCAGCTAATTAGGGATAGACCACTATATTCTATTAATCCCTAATAATAAGGGATAAAAACCAGACCTCCTATAAGGATCTCTTTATAGTATATTACAAGAGAAGCTTCTAATACTTAAGAAGATCCTAGAGGATTTACTTAATAAGGAATTTATTAAAATAAGTAGCTTCTCTACTAATATCTAAATCCTCTTTATAAGAAAGTTAGGTAGAGGAATATACTTCTATATAGATTATAGAGCTCTTAACATAATTATAAAGAAAGATTATTACTTTCTCCCCCTTATATTAAAAACTCTCTAGAGAATTACTACTACCTACTAGTATACTAAACTTAATATTATTATTATATTCTATAAGATCAGAATTAATAAAGCAGATCAGGAGAAAATAGCTTTTCAGATATATTATAGCTTCTTTAAATAGATAGTATATCCCTTCAGACTTACTAATACTCCCACTATATTTTAATAATATATTAATAGCTACTTATAACAGTTTCTAAATAACTTCATTATAATATATATTAATAATATCCTTATTTATACTAATAGCTTATAAAAGGAGTATAAAGAGAAAGTCTACTAAATATTTAACTACCTTACTGATACAGACCTTAAGTTAGATCCTAAGAAGTATAAGTTCTTAGTTATTATAATTAAGTATATTAAGTATATTATAATAGCTAGAAAAGGCCTCTCTTATAATCCTGAGAAATTAGAGACTATTACTAACTAACTTCCCCCCAGTTTACTAAAAAGTATCTACAGTTTCCTTAGGTTTATAAACTACTATAAGATTTTTATATCTTAATATAATATTATTATAAAGGTTTTAAACTACCTAACTTAGAAATTAGTTTTTTTTAACTAGAGACTGAAGCAGTAGGAAACTTTCCTTACACTAAAATAACTCTTCACTATAGAACTAATCTTATAGATATTTAATCCTAATACTCTAATAATAATAAAGATAGATTATTTAGAGTATACTTTAGGAGGTATATTAATCTAAACTGATAAAGCTGGAGTGAGATACTTAATAGCTTTCCACTCCTAATATTTAACCCCTATAGAATTTAATTACCTAATCTATAATAAGGAATTCTTTATAATATTAGAATATTTATAGATATAAAAGGTAGAACGATAAAGCACCAAGAAGTTTAAGATCCTCACTAACTATAAGAGCTTTAAATACTTTATAAAGAAATAATAGCTTACAGAGAGGTAAAGCTAGTAAGTAGAGAAGTTATCTTAGTATAACTTTTACTTTAAGTACTAGCTAGATATCTAGATAGTAACTCCTAATACTCTCTCCCAGAGGGAATAAAATACTCCTAAAAAGTAAAATAATAAGAAGTAATAGGGATAGATAATATAGATTATCCTAAATATTATTATCCTTATAGGGCCCCAGGTAGAATATATAGATATTACTAATACTTAGGTTTTTAAAAGAAAACCAGATCTGTAAGAGATATAGGATTATACTGCTAAGAGAGACTCCTTATACTAATAGATCTTTATAATAATCCAGTAGGGAGAGTATAACTTTCCTCCTAACCTCCATATCAAAATCCAGATCGCTAAGTATATTATTAATATACTAAGATAGCTTACTTTTAGAGAGAGACTTTAGATACTAAGTAGTAAAGAGAATAATAGCCCTCTTAATAAGTTTAAGACTAAGTTAGTATAGAAGTTATATAACTCCTCCCCTATAGGCTACTTAGGATATAATAGTATACTAAAGATTATAAACTAACAGTTCTATTAGTCTGGATAGTTATAAAATATCTACTAATTTATATATAACTATAATATATATAGAGATATTTATATCTAGAGGCAGACTAAAAAGGGATTCTTAAAATTCCTACTAATATCTAACTAGTTACACTCTAATCTATTAATAGATTTTATTACTAACTTACCCCCTATGAAAAGATAAAGTAGCTATTACCTCTAGGTTATTATTAATCAACTAGGTAAAGTCTCTATATTAGAGGAGATAGATATAATAGAGGTGGAAGTATATACCTAGTAGTTCCTTAGTTATTATTATAGGTTCTATAGAATACTACACTCTATTATAAGTAATAGAGAGTCTAACTGAGTAAGTTACTTCTAGAAGGAATTCTATAGATTAATAGATATTATATACCTATTAAATATTAGTTACTATTTACAGACTAATAGAATTATAAAATAGTATAACTAGGAGATCTAAATAGTTTTAAGAGTATTTACTTACTGGTTTCAGGATAACTAAAGTAACCTACTACTTATTATATAGTTAGCTTTCTGTAACTAGTAGTATAATATAATAGAGATTATATCTTTCTTTATAGATTATAAGTATTATATTAACTCTATCCTAATTACTAAGAAGTATATAAAACTATTTAGTAGTAGTGAGGCTACAGCCTACTAGCTAGTTAAGAGAATATAATTAGTAATAATATATATCTATATAGAGATAGCTACTACTTAGTAGAGATTAGAAACCTAAGTAAATAGAACCTAGTTCCCTACAGATTAATACTAAGTTAGTAATAAAATATAGTTATATATATCTAACTATAAGTTACTAAAACTAAACTAAAAGCTAGCTTAGCTACACTATAAATATATAGTAGTAAAGATTCTCTTACTATATATTATAAAGCTAGATACTCTAAAGTCTATTTACCTATAGTTCTATATAGATTTACTCTAGAGAGCTACTATTAATCTACTGCCCAGGCAGATTATAGTTAATAGCTAGTTACTACTACTAGTAGATAATAACAGAGAGGTTAAATAGCTAGTTAAAAATATTCTTACTATAAGGATATACTAAGTAGAGAGAGGATACTAATAAGAAGCTTTTATTAAATAGGAAGGATATATAAACTCTATATAGAAGCCTGTTAATACTATTATAGATATAGTAGCTCTAAAGCAGTATAAAGTGACGTATAGGCTAATTGCAGATAATAATAGAGATCCAGCCTACAGCCTCCAGTTAGGCGGCAGCTAGAGAGGAGGGAAGTAATATTACAGACTATATCTAGATATCTAGCTAGAGTTATACCTAAGTATCTAAAGTTAACCTCCTCACCTAAGTGGGGCCCCAGTGGGCTCTATATAATATTATATATACAGACTTTTCTATATATCTATAAAAGCTTCTCTTTTACTCCTTAGTTCTAAATAAACAGTATTTTACGCTACCTTCCAGTTAAATAAGCCCAGGTCCAGCCCTTCACAATAGGTTCCTTTAGAAGAGGTAAAGTAGAAAGTATAGAAAGCCTTCTAAAACAGCTATAGGTAATATTCCTTAATACTACTACACTCTTTTATTTACTCTTTTAAGCTATCTTAACCTCTTTAATAGATCTTTTAGTAGATCTTTTAGCAGATTATTTTAGTTAATCTACTATAGAAGTCTCTATAACTTTAGAAGCTTTCTTAAGTATACAATATCTATATTCTTAGAGACCTCCTTAAGCTTATTATTAAAACCTATAGGTAAATACTCTTTTTTCTTTTTAGCGATAGGTAAGTAAAAACCTCACTATAAATTCAGAGCAGTTAAGAATTTATCTTTAACGTTATAGAGAACGTTACCCTTAATATAATCCCCTCTATTATAGAATATAATTCCAGAAAAAATATTTACTAGAAATTCTGGAATATAGAGAGTATTAGTTTACTTAATAGTATTTATAGAACCCTTATAGTAGATAGGAAGTTCTATAATACTAATACCAGTAGGGTTTACAGAGCCTCCACCTGTAAATATAGACTATAGGGTCTGTGAGGTCTCTAAATCAGTAAAAAATCAAATACTATTAGTAATATAAATAGTAGACCCTATATCGTATAACCACTAACTTTTATTCAATTTAACCTTAGGAGGTTTTTTCGAATAATTTAGGTTTTTATCAAACCCTTTAGGCTTCTCTATTAGGCTAGAATCAGTACTAGTAAATACTGAAAATACAGCATATTTAGTACCTAAAAGCTCTATAGCTTTAGAAACTTTAATAGCCTGGTAAACCCTATAAGGTTATTTTTTAACTTTTTTAGAAAAAAGCCTAGGGTAATCTTTAGAAGATTTATTAGAAGATTTCTTCCCTTTAGAAGCTTTCTTTAACCCTTTTAAAAGCCTAGAGGAATCTTTCGAAGATTACTCTATAATACTAAAGTAGTTTTTAGTACTATTAATAAAGCATTTAGATCCATTTTTAGATTTGTCAGATCCTATAGAAGGATTTAGAGTAGTAGTCCTTCTATAATGCTTTTTAGTAAAGCTATTTTCCATAGGAATATCAATATCCCTATGATTTTCATCTAAAATATCAGCTATAAGAGCCTGTAAGGTAGGAGGCTCTTTTAACCTTAAATTAGACCTCTGACGCTCCAACCATATAGGGAAGGAATGCTCTAAAGCCGCTATAAAAACAGTCTTTTAGTCGATATCAGCTATATTAGCACCTATATTAGCTAACTTAGATAAGTAACTTTTAAAGGCACTATTAAATTCAGTAAGAGAGCTATAATTTTCAAATTTAATACAGTGAAACTCGAGATATAACTGTTGACGTAATACTGGACCAGAGCCTTCATAATTAGCTTTAAGTAAAGCTATAGCTTTATAAGGATCCTATAATTCAAATATATAGCTTAGAGGCTCTGAAGTAATATTTTGCCTTATTAATAATAAGGCCTGGATTTTTTGATCTTCAGATATAGCCTTATAGGCCTCCTCGGTTTCAAAGAAATCGAATAATTTTAGAAGCTTAAAATAGAGCTTCAAGGAGCAGAACCAGGTAGACCAGTTTTCAGCACCTATAAGCCTCTGTTTTTCAGGCATAGAGCAGCCTGTAACAGCCTTAATAATTTCAGCCATAGCTAACAATATAGCGTAAAAATAGCTGAAAGGCGTATTAAAATAGCTAAGATTTTAACTAAGTTATTAAGGCTAAATACTACTCAATAGCTAAGTAGTATTCTCAATTTCGGAAAATCGATTTTAATTTCAAAAAGTTAATTCAAGTAAGTCGAATAAGTACCCTATAAAAGAAGTAGGATACTGATGTAATAGTAACTCTAAAGTTACTATAAGGTTCGGAGGAGGCAATCTCGGATAGTTGAATATATACAATATTATTATAACGAATATTACATTAGCCAGTATAAATAGTCGAGATTTTTGGAGATATATTACTTAATGCAATTATCGGGTTTCGTATAATTCGATAAAAAGAATCTCGAGTTTCAATAGAGTAATATAATGAATAAAACCCTAGGCTCATAACCTGTGACGAGGTAGGTAGGGTTGAGACCTACATCCAGTAAAGTGATACCTTACGTTAAAGGTATATGTACTAGATATTCTCAAGGGAAGAGAAAATAGTATAAAAGAGTAAATAGTAGTTATATTCTTATAAAGAGTATTGTAGTTAGTTTTAATCTAGATATATACTAAAAGAGGGTAAAGTAGCCTCTTTTATAGTACTATATTCAGT
>MASP02000075.1:0-37023 GCA_001693025.2 Colletotrichum lindemuthianum | reverse complement strand
TCAGCCTGTAGGTACAGTACTACTATAGGGTAAACACCTATAGCCTAGCATTTTAACACTTAACCTTAGTAACCTATATGAGTTAATTAACAGTAATATTAAGTTAGATAATAATATTATTATAGACTTAGTATTCTCTATCTTATAGTAACTATATAGTAATAAAGGTAAATAACTTAGAATTAAGAATATTTACCTAACTTAAGATAAGTAATTTATTATATTTTATGGAGCTTCAGGTAATTAGGTCTTAAACGACCTAAAGATAATGCTCTATAATATAGACTATAAACTTCTATAAATTAATTACCTAGCTTACTAAACTACCTTTTAGGTATATTATAAATAAGATAACTATATACTATACCTTAGCAGTGAATTCAACAGATAATCTTTTCTATAACATTTTGAGTATAATCTAATTCTAAATATATACCTTAATATAAATCTACTATTTTGGAAACTTCAATATTTTAACGAAACCTACTTCATAATATTCGCACCTAGTAAAAACTACCTTATAGTATATATAAAGAATATTATAAGTAAATAGATAGACTGCAAATTAGACCACTATATAATTTACTATATTAATAAAGTAAGAGAATAGTATTATTAATATTATAAACTTTGGAATTAAGGAATAAATACTAAAGATAGACTAAAACTATTTAGTAAGATATTTTAAGAGGAAAGAATTATAACTTACTATTATAAAGATAGAATAATATTAGCATAAAGATACTATAAGCAGTTAAAAAACTAGACTTACTTACTAAATAAGGATAAAGAAAGTTATTTCAGATAGGATCCTTATATTTAGTAATAGCAGAATATAATAATAAATATATTTACCTTAATATTATAGTAAATAAATATAAGATATAAGCCCTAATTAATTATAATACTTAAGGACATTTTATATTACGATAAGTAGTAAATACAAAATAAATCCTATTGATAATAAAAGCTAAATTATACCAGCTATATACTATTAAAGAAGAAACTATGAAGTATAATGGAGATATTATTAATTTGGAGACTATATACCTCCCTTTAAATTATTATAGCCAGAAAGAAAACTATATCTTTAATATAATAGAGATAGGTAATCAGGGGATTATCTTAGAAATCCTATAGTTATAAAAGAATAACCTATAGATAGATTAAAAAACTATCTAACTTTAATAGAAGGATTTAGTTCCTTAGGACTCTCTAGATAATAAGACTCTATATAAATTAGATATAACTCTAAAGATATAAACATTTATTACCTTCCTTAAGATTAAGAATATAGCAGCCTGGAAATTAAATATTACAGAAGCAGTAAAAGTTAATAATAAGATAAATTAATATCATACTATTCCTAATAAATATTAAGTTTTTAGAGTATATTTTACAGAAGAACTTAAACTTAAACTACCAGAATATATAAGTCATAATTATAAGATTCCTTTAAAGGAGTGAAAGAAACCTAGACTCAGTAAAATCTTTAGAGTTAATTAAATAGAAATAGAAGCATTTAATAAGTATATTAATAAACACCTCAAGAACTATTATATCAAATACTCAATATTATTAGTAGGAAGCCTAATTCTGTTCATACCTAGGAAAAATGGTAAGCTATAGCTTTATATTAATTATTAAAAACTTAATAATATAACTATGAAGAACTAATACCTATTACCTCTTATATTAAACCTATACGACTAACTTTATAAAGCTAATTAGTTTATAGCTTTTAACCTTAAGGAAGTCTACAACCTTATCTAAATTAAAGAGGGTAAAAATAGAAAATTAGTTTCAGAATAAGAAAAGAACTTTATAAGTATCTCATAATACCTTTTAGACTTAATAATATACTTATAATATTTCAATTTATAATAAACTATACACTATATAAGTACTTAGATATCCTTTATATAGTATACATTAATAATATTCTAATTTACTTAAGAATACTTAAAGAATATAAGGAATATATTTATAAAATACTTTAGAAACCTTAGTAAGTTAAACTATCAGTTAAATTAGAGAAAAGTAAATTTCATATATATTAAGTGGAATATTTAGAGTTTACTATTATATTAAGTATAACTAAGATATTAACTAAAAAGATTTAGATAGCTAAAAGTTAACTTAGATTAATAAATATTAAGGGAATTTAAGTTTTCCTTAGATTTACTAACTTTTACTGAAGATTTCTTAGAAATTAGATAAGGAAAATAATTCCACTTACTGAACTTATATAGAAAGATAATAAGTTTAATTAAACTTAAGGATAAGAAGAAATATTCTAAGATATTAAGAATCAGGTTATTTTAGAATCTAATTCTATAATTCCAGACCCTAATAAACTATTTAAAGTTAAGACTAATACTTCAGACTATACTATAGGAGGATAATTAGGATAATAAGATATAAAAGAAGTATTATATTATTATATTTTCTATTTATATAAACTAAGTAAATGAGAACTTAACTACTAAATTTATAATAAGGAACTTAAAGCTATTATTAAAGTATTCTAAGAATAAAATCTATAGTATTAAGGAATTAAGTATAAAGTTTAGATTTATATAGACTATAAGAACCTTATATACTTTATAATATTTAGAAATCTTAATAAGTAATAAATTAGATAGTTGAAATTTCTTTCAGAATTTAACTTTTATACTATCTACTATAAAGAAATAGAAAATAGAAACGCTAATATATTTAGTTAAAGACCAGACTATAATATCTAAATATCAGAAGAAATATAGATTATTCTTCAGAAAAATATAGATAGAAACCTTATATTTACATAGAAGCTACTTTTAATTACCAGATAAGTTAATATTACTATAACTAGAAGAATAATATATAAGATAATTAGAAATACTTGTAATATATTAGTATATAGATATTAAGAAGTTACTAAGATATTTAAAAGAATTTAAGAATATTATAATAAAAGAGTTATATAATAAAATATAATTAACGTAATTAAGAATTGTAGGATTTGCCTTGAAATTAAGTTTAGCTGAAATGAGCTTTATAGTAAATTATAATTCCTACTAATATATTAAAAGTTCTGGGAATTGACTTCCTTAGACTTTATCGTTAAGCTACTGAAGTTATAAGAATTACTTATAGAAGTATATTATAATAATATTCCTATTATAGTAAAATAACTTACTAAATATATCTTCTTTATTCCCTATAAGAAATTAAATGAGGCTAAAAACCTTATATATATCTTTCTTAAAGCTATTATTAGCTAATGTAAGCAACCTTAGGAAATTATATTTAATAGAGTGTGAGGATATAACTAATTAACGCTATATAGTATGCCCGGCAATCTACCAGCTAGGCACTAGGAAGATTTTCACTTAAAGAATTCTAACTTAGATTCTTTAAGTAATAATCTATATAGTAATATAAACTCTGTCTATATATCTAAACCTTTCCTAGTTAAGATCTTTAATTCCACTCTTAAAATCTTATTACTTCTACTCAACTTTTAAGTAACTAGTATAGGTAAGAATATTAAATAATAACTAATAATATAAAGAATATACAGCCTACGGACATAAGGCTAATATAAGTTTCAACAAACTTAAGTAATTAACATTTAACCTAGCGGATATATATATTAAGACTACCAGTATTTTACTATATTATAGTAAGGAATTAAGTAATAGCGGCAGGTAAGTACTTACCCCTAAGGAGGATATTCTTAATATAAAAGAAACTTTATTTCCTCCCCCTAATACAATTAAGCTTAATATTAACATAAGCCCTCAGAGGCTGCATACTAAAGCTAAGAATAAGTAAAAAATAAATCAACTAGATAATTTTATACAGAAAGTATCTTAAGATATAAAATATATACCTCCTAAATTTAAGTAAGAAAGTATATCACTTTTAATATTAATTTACAGAAACAAGTAGTTACTATATCCTCTATAGTCTACTTATATATTTAATAAATAATAATTATTATTACTCTAATTAGAGCTAGACCTTATAGATATAATAAGTAAGATATTTTATTTTATATAGTTATAAATAGCTATATCTTAGAAGTAGATATAAAAATAACAGGAAGTCTATAAGAATTAAACTACTATATTTATATAACAACTTACTAATATAAAAGGCTGGATCTAGATTTATTCTATAACAGAAGCTACAAACAGGGATCAGGAATATAAAGTAGTAAGGTATATAATAAGCATATTCTATTTAATATTATATATAGAAAGTAAGCTTCCTACTTATATATTTATATAGTATAACCTTAATAGAAATATTCTGCATCCTTATAGCTATTTATCTTATATTCGTTACTAGGGTTTAAGCTATTACGCCTATTTCGCTATAGTTTTGTAGTAGTTTCCTGGAATTTTCTGGAATTAGATTTCCTAGGGAAATCCCCAGGAAACTCCTAGGATTTCTATAGGATATCCCTAGTATCCCTCTATAATACTCCTCCTCACTGAAGTAATATTTACTCTATTTTAGTATTATTTCGTTATTTTTCGTTAGTTTCATAGTATTTAATTCCTATAAGACCTCTAATATATTTAAATAATAGCCTCGCTAGTAGTTTCGTAAGGCTATCAGTAATATTATTAGCAGTCTCTATATACTTGAAGACCACCTTATTTCAGCTTACTGCTTCTCTCGTAAAGTAATTATAGACTCTAATATATTGAGCCTAATTATTTAAACTCTCTCCTTTTATAAGGATAATTAATCTAGTGTTATCTGCCTATATTAGTGTGGATTTAATAATTATCTCTCTCAGTTTACTAAATAAGTTTCGGATCTATATAGCCTCTGAGGCTATACTGGATTCTATATAGTATTTAGCTTCTATAGATAATTTCACTATAACTATTTAGTAATAAGATCTTTATAAAATTAACTTTCTAGTTATAAAGAATATCTATCTAGTTATTAACCTTAATATAATCTTATAGTTAGTATAGTTACTATCTATATAACTATAGAGTTCTAGATTATTATCTCTATCCTCCTTTATAATATAGCTAATATAATATTCACTCTATATTTTAGTATACTAAAGAAGATATAATACTCCCTTTTTATAGAACTCTCCAGAATAATATAAGAATTTCACTTAAAGCTTATAACTTAATAATAGATCTAGTTATATTATCTAAATAGTAAACTAAAACTTTCTAAGCACTCAGTAATATTACTATTATAATACTTTATTAATTAGACTTTCTACTAAGATAGTTAAGTTTTAAACTCTAGACTCCACTAAAATGGTAGTTAGATAGAGGAACTCTCTAAATTTCTCAGATATCTCCTTTAGGTAACTTTCCTGTAAGATTATTATCTTATTCTTATTAAAACTTAAGTAGATACCTAAGAAGGAGTCTAGCACTTTTAAGTTATTAATCTCAATATTCTATTTAATCTATAAGAAAACTATAGTAATATTATTACTTAGTCTAATAGCTAGTATATTATTAATATAAGTAACTATTATAACCTTCAGTTTAGTATTATAGTAGATAGTATTATCTAATAGTAAGATTTTAAAACCTACTTATATTAGAATCTCCTTAAGTTTCTACTATTATTATTAACTTTCCTATCTGAGACTATATAATATTAATTATAATTAAATAACCTAAACTAAATTTATAATATATCCTATAATTTTAGTATAATAAGAATACTATAGGTTCACGAAATAAGTATTAACGAGTGTGAATACTTATATATAGATATCCTCCTTAAGATTACTATTAAAATATACTCTAATAAAATCCCACTACCTAATAGTATATCCTCTTTATTATATATAAGTAATTAGGATCCTCTATAATACTACTTAAGATATCAAAGTATATATATATATAAAATCCCTCCTATAAGCTTAGAGGAATACTTATATAATAACTTAGGCTTTTCTTTTCAATAACTTATAGTATACCTTCTTATACTTAAGTACCTATTTTACTATTAATTTTACACTTTAGGGAACCTCTGAAGCTTATATAAGCTATAGAGTCTCCTTCTTAATTAATATTATTATCTTATTACAATAAACCTCCTTCTAAAGAGGTTAGTTATTTATAAGCCTATTATATACTTCAGCTATTATAGTTAGGTTAGTATATAGCCAGATTTCCTCCTGAAAGAGTATATTATTCTATATAGTAATATATAAAAATAACCCCTCCTAAATAATATTACTATCTTTTAGTATTTCCTCAGATATTTCCAGTTATAAATAGAGAATCCTTAAGACAGATAAAGTAATCCCAATATATCTCTAAAATCCTAATTCCTAACTAGATAGTAGACTCTATAATTTACTAACCTTATTATTTATTAATTTATAGAATATAATAATAGAAATAATAATAATCTTATATAATAAAACGTGTAGCCACGTAGGCTATATAACTAAGCTACAAGCTACAGCCTAAAGACCACATTTCAAGGGTTTAAATATTCTATATATTCCATATTTCAGCTATAAGAATATAAGCTATTTTACTTCCTTATAAACCCTCTATATAATATAAAAAGGCTCCTACTAGGAGCCTCTACTATATTCTTACAGTTATAAGTTTAGTTTAGCTTAGTTTATAGTGTTTTCAGATGCTTTTAATAACTTCTATCCTTTTTTATTGTTAATTTATATGCAGCCTATATTTATAAGAACCTCTATTTAATCCTTCTTTTCGATATATATATAATACTACTGTTATAGGCTATGCCTGGATGTCTGGCTAGGGCTGTGCCTAGGTATCTGAAGCTAACCCCCTCGCCCGGGTGGGGCTCCGGTGGGCCCTATATGGCATTATATATACAGACTTTTCCATGCACCTGTGAAGGCTTCTCTTTTACTCCTTAGTTCTAAATAAATAGTATTTTACGCTACCTTCCGGTTAAATAAGCCTAGGTCCAGCTTTTTATATATTTAGAACTCAGTTTTATTTATTATATAGATAATACTAAGTAGAGTGTAGCTTCCCACTAGTTAAGTATATAATCTAGTTAAGTATAGCTTTTAGAATATAATACTATATAATAGGTTACTAATATAAAGAATAATAGAGAGTACTAAAGCCCCCCAGGATACTCCTACAGGTAGTAATCCTATAAGTAAACTATTTTAGTAGTAGTTATAATATACTTTAAGCTCTCTCTACTAGAGGATTAATAAGGTTTTATATAAATTAGTAAAATAAGATATTATAGTAGGTAGTAACCTCTAGGTAGCTACTATAATAGATACTTCTAGTCTATATTAGGATACTCTAGTAACCTCTAGAATAATATCTATTAGGATAATAGTCTTTAGGGTTAATAATATTACTATATTCCCACTAGTAGCTAACTACTAGAGGAAGCTTCTTCCCCTACTCCTAAAGTTTTCAGGTAAGTAGAAGGAATACTGAGTATAAGTTTAATAGATAAAAGCTAAACTTAAGATTAATTATTACTTCTTTAATAGTAATTAGGAATACTAATACCTAATTTACTTCTACTTAAACTTTAGTTTTTAGTAGATAGTTAAAATTTTCTATATAATAGGAAGGCTAAAGAATTCCTATAATCTAAACAATTTTATAGGTTATCTAGATAGAATTTATCTAGACTCTAATAGTTAGTTTTATACTATTACTTAGCTATAAAGCTTTAAATAGAAGGAAAATAAATATCTAACTATTTTTCTATCCTAATTTAAAAAGACTCTAGTTAATACTAGAGGGTATATATAGCTAAATATAGTCTAGATCTCTCTACTAGAAGTTATTTTATTTCTCCACTTTAAGGAGCTACTTATTATAATTAACTTTCCTATAGAGTATAGATTTTAGTTATCTAAGGTTTAAGATATAGCTTGGAAGCTTAAATATATAAAGAGAATATTAATATATTACTAGCTACTCTACTAGAGACCTGCCGCTTATAATATAGAGAGTGATATTATAATAATTAGGATAGTTAAAAAGTGATAATAATATTAAAGTTTTAGTAGCTCCTCCTCTACTCCTAAGGAACACTCTAGAGATTACTAGAATACTTACTAATACTTTAAGTATAGTAAGAAAAATTATATCTATAGGAACTATAAAGCTTAAGAATATAAGAAGATTAGCATAAAAGTTATAAAAGCTATAGCTGCTCCAGATTATACTAAAGATAACCAGGAGGATAATACTACCCCACTTAGTAATAGTGAGAATTCAGAAAAAAGTAACTCTAGAGTGAAGTTAAATTCTAAAGCTAACTGAGGTGGAAATAATAAGATAGAGGAAATAATAAGAAAAAGAATAGATAAGTAATTAGTCGTTAGCTACTATTTAGACTAGAATTAATAGAGGTTACTTTATTAATATACTTATTAATATAGATTATAATATTTATATTATTATTAATATCTCTTTTATAAAGAAACTTTACTTCTTACTAGTTAATAAGTTAAAGAGATAGATAAGGAGATATACTACTAAATTATCACTTAGTAATATTTAGGGGGTAACTATCCTAACTTTAGAAGTTAGTACCTATATATAGAAAATCTATATCTATATTATAGAGAGTCTATAGTTACTCTTATATTTTAGATACCTATAAATAGAGGATAATTATATTATCTATAATATTAAAGCTTAATAGATAATATATAGGAAAAGTAGTATAATAGTATATTTAGAATATTAGGATAAGTTAGTATAGCTTAAAGAGATCTAGTCAGTTTAGCTATTTAATATTAATTTATTTATATTTATCTGTTAGTATACTATATAACGCACTAATAAGATATTAAGCTTCTACCAGATTATATCTATTAGTTTAATAGATATTAAGAAAATATTAGCTCTAAAAATAAAGGTAAACCTAAGGGATTATATTCCTATAAATATCTTAAAGGAATTTCTAGATCTTTTCTATTTAGGTTTAGTATACTAACTACCTCTTAGCTAACTAGGGATAAACTACTATATCCTATTAATTCCTAATAATAAAGAATAGAAACTAGACCTCTTATAGAGATCCTTCTATAGTATATTATAGGAGGAATTTCTAATATTAATAAAGACTCTAGAGAATTTACTTAATAAGGAATTTATTAAAATAAGTAGTTTCTCTATTAGTATTTCAGTCTTTTTTATAAGAAAGTTAGATAGAGGAATATACTTCTATATAGATTATAAAGCTTTTAATATTATTATAAAGAAGAATTATTACTTCCTCCTCTTTATATTAGAAACCTTCTAGAAGGTTACTACTATCTAATAGTATACTAAGCTTAATATTATTACTATATTCTATAAGATTAGAATTAATAAAATAGATTAGGAGAAAATAGTTTTTTAGATATATTATAGCCTCTTTAAATAGGTAGTATATTCCTTTAGACTTACTAATATTCCCACTATATTTTAATAATATATTAATAGTTACTTATAATAGTTTCTAGATAATTTTATTATAGTATATATTAATAATATCCTTATTTACATTAGTAACTTATAAAAGGAATATAAGGAGAAAGTCTACTAGATATTTAGCTACTTTACTAATATAAACCTTAAGTTAGATCCTAAGAAGTATAAATTCTCAGTTACTATAGTTAAGTATATTAGGTATATTATAATAGCTAGAAAAAGCCTCTCTTATAATTCTGAGAAGTTAGAAGCTATTACTAACTAGCTTCCTTCTAGCTTACTAAAAGGTATCTATAGTTTCCTTAGGTTTATAAATTACTATAAGGTTTTTATACTTCAGTATAATATTATTATAAAGTTTTTAAACTATCTAACCTAGAAGTTAGTTTCTTTTAACTAGGAACTAGAATAGTAAGAAACTTTCCTTATATTAAAATAACTTTTTACTATAAAACTAGTTCTGTAGATATTTAACCTTAATACTCTAATAATAGTAGAGATAGATTATTCTAAGTATATCCTGGGAGGTATATTAATCTAAACTGATAAAGCTAAAGTGAGGTATCTAGTAGCTTTCTACTTCTAATATCTAACTCCTATAAAGTTTAATTACCTAATCTATAATAAGGAACTCCTTATAATGCTAGAATATTTATAAGTATAGAGAGTGGAGCTATAGAGTACTAAGAAGTTTAAAGTTCTTACTAATTATAAGGACCTTAAGTATTTTATAAAGAAATAATAACTTATAGAGAAGTAGAGCTAGTAGGTAGAGAAGTTATCTTTATATAATTTTTACCTTAAATATTAGTTAGATATCTAGGTAGTAGCTTCTAATACTCTCTCCTAGAGGGAATAAAATATTCCTAAAAGGTAGAATAATAAGAAGTAATAGAGATAGATAATATAGATTATTCTGGATACTACTATCCCTATAGGGCCCCAGGTAGGATATATAAATATTATTAGTGCTTAGGTTTTTAAAGGAAGATTAAACTTATAAGAGATATAGAATTATACTACTGAGAGAGACTCCTTATACTAATAGATCTTTATAGTAATCTAATAGGGAGAATATAGTTTCTTCTCTAATCTCTATATTAAAATCTAGATTACTAAGTATACTATTAATATACTAAGATAGCTTACTTTTAGAGAGAGGTTTTAGATACTAAATAGTAAAGAGAGTAATAACTTCCTTAATAAGCTTAAAACTAAGTTAATATAGAAGTTATATAACTTCTCCCCTATAGAGTATCTAGAGTATAATAGTATACTGGAGATTATAAACTAATAGTTCTAGTAGTCTAGATAATTATAGAGCGTCTACTAATTTATATATAATTATAATATATATAGGGATATTTATATCTAGAGGTAGACTAAAAAGGGATTCCTGAAATTCTTACTAGTGCCTAACTAGTTATATTCTAATCTATTAATAGATTTTATTACTAACTTACCCCCTACGAAAGGATAAGGTAGCTATTACCTCTAGGTTATTATTAATTAACTAAGTAAAGCTTCTATATTAGAGGAGATAAATATAATAGAGGCGGAGGTATATATTTAGTAGTTCCTTAGTTACTACTATAGGTTCTATAGAATACTATACTCTATTATAAGTAATAAAGAGTCTAACTAGGTAAGTTACTTCTAGAAAGAATTCTGTAAATTAATAGATATTATATACTTATTAAATACTAATGACTATCTATAGACTAATAGGATTATAGAATAGTATAACTAGGAGATCTAAATAGTTTTGAGAGTATTTACTTACTAGTTCTAAGATAATTAGAGTAACCTACTATTTATTATATAGTTAGCTTTCTGTAACTAGTAGTATAGTATAATAGGGATTATATCTTTCTTTATAGATTATAAATATTATATTAACTCTATCCTAATTACTGAGGAGTATATAAAACTACCTAATAGTAGTAAGGCTGCAGTCTACTAACTAGTTAAGAGAATATAGTTAGTAATAATATATATTTATATAGAGATAGCTACTATTTAGTAGAGGTTAGAAACTTAAGCAAATAGAATTTAGTCTTCTATAGATTAATATTAAATTAGTAATAAGATATAGTTGAATATATCTAACTATAAGTTACTAAAGCTAAGCTAAAAGTTAGTTTAGCTATATTATAAATATATAATAATAAAGATCTTCTTACTGTATATTATAAAACTGGATATTTTAGAGTCTATTTACTTATAGTTCTATATAGATTTACTTTAGAGAGTTACTATTAATCTACTATCTGGATAGGTTATAATTAATAGCTAGCTACTACTATTAGTAGATAATAATAAGGAGGTTAAATAGCTAGTTAAAAATATTCTAACTATAAGGATATACTAAGTAGAGAGAAGATACTAATAAGAAACTTTTATTAAATAGTGTGAAAAGCTAGACCTGGACTTATTCAACCGGAAAGTGACGTAAATACTGTTTATTTAGAACTAAGGAGTAAAAGAGAAGTCTTCATGGGTGCGTGGAAAAGTCTGTATATATAATACTATATAGAGCCTACTGGAGCCCCACCTAGGCGAGGGGGTTAGCTTCGGATACCTAGGTATAACCCTAGCTGGATATCTAGATATAGCCTATAATATTACCTCCCTCTTCCCCAGCTGCTACCCAGCTGGAAGCTGTAGGCTAAGTTTCTATTATTATCTATAATTAGTCTATATATCACTTTATACTGCTCCAGGGCTACTATATCCGTAATAGCGTCGATAGGCTCTTATATAAAGTTTATATATCCTTCCTATTTAATAAGGACCTCTTATTAGTATCCTCTCCCCACTCAGTATATCCTTACTGCTAGAATACTTTTAACTAGCTATTTAATTTCTCTATTATTATCCACCAGTAGTAGCAGCTAGCTATTAACTATAACCTACCTAAGCAGCAGATTAGTAGCAGCTTTCTAGAGTAAATCTATATAAAACTATAAGTAAATAGACTCTAAAGTATCCAGCTTTATAATATACAGTAAGAGAACCTTCACTATTATATATTTATAATATAGCTAGACTAGCTTTTAGCTTAGCCTCAGTAACTTATAGTTAGATATATTTAACTATACCTTATTACTAACTTAATATTAATCTATAGGAAACTAGATTCTATTTACCTAAGCTTCTAATCTCTACTAAATAGCAGCTATCTCTATATAGATATATATTATTACTAACTATATTCTCTCAACTAGCTAGTAAGCTACAGCCTTACTACTATTAGGTAGTTCTATATACTCCTTAGTAACTAAAATAAGGTTAATATAATACTTATAATCTATAAAGAAAGATATAGTCTCTATTATACTATACTACTAATTATAGAAGGTTAACTATATAATAGGCAGTAAGTTACTCTAGTTATCCTGAGACTAGTAGGTAAACACCCTTAAAACTACTTAGATCTCCTAGTTATACTATTCTATAATCCTGTTAGTCTGTAAGTAGTAACTAGTACTTAATAGGTATATAATATCTATTAACCTATAGAATTCCTTCTAGAAGTAACTTACCTAGTTAGATTCTCTATTACTTATAATAGAGTATAGTATACTATAGAACCTATAGTAGTAACTAAGGAACTACTAGATATACACCTCTACCTCTATTATATCTATCTCCTCTAATATAAGAACTTTACCCAGTTAATTAATAATAACCTAGAGGTAATAGCTACCTTATCCTTTTATAGAGGGTAAGTTAGTAATAAAGTCTATTAATAAATTAGAATATAACCAGTTAGGTATCAGTAAGAATTTCAGAAATCCCTTCTTAGTCTACCTCTAGATATAAATACCTCTATATATATTATAGTTATATATAAATTAGTAGATACTTTATAACTATCCAGACTAATAGAATTATTAGCTTATAATCTCTAGTATACTATTATACTCTAAATACTTTATAGAGGAGGAGTTATATAACTTCTATACTAACCTAATCCTAAGCTTATTAAGGAGGCTATTACTCTCTTCACTATCTAGTATCTAAAACCTCTCTCTAAAAGTAAGCTATCTTAGTATATTAATAATATACTTAGTAATCTAAACCTTAATATAAAGGTTAGGAGGGAAGCTATACTCTCCCTACTAAATTATTATAAAGATCTATTAGTATAAGGAGTCTCTCTTAGTAATATAGTTCTATATCTCTTACAGATTTAATTTTCTTTTGAAAATTTAGATACTAATAATACCTATATATTCTACCTGGGGCCCCGTGGGGATAGTAACATTCAGAATAACTTATATTACCTATCTTTATTATTTCTTATTATTCCACTCTTTAGAGGTATTCTATTCCCTCTAGAAGAGAGTATTAGGAGCTACTACCTAGACGTCCAGCTAATACTTAAGGTAAAAATTATACTGAGATAACTTCTCTACTTACTAACTCTACCTCTCTATAAGCTATTATTTCTTTATAAAATACTTAAGATCCTTATAGTTAGTAAAGACTTTAAACTTCCTAATACTTTACAGCTCCACTCTCTATACCTATAAATATTCTAATACTATAAGGAGTTCCTTATTATAAATTAGGTAATTAAACTCTATAGAGGTTAGACGTTAGAAGTAGAAAGCTACTAGATACCTCACTCCAGCCTTATCAGCTTAGGTTAACATACCTCCTAGAGTATACTTAGAATAATCTATCTCTATTATTATTAAAATATTAGGGTTAAATATCTATAAGACCAGTTCTATAGTAAAAATTTATTTTAATATAAGGAAAGCTTCCTACTATTTTAGTCTCTAGTTAAAGGGAACTAACTTCTAAATCAGGTAATTTAAAAGCTTTATAATAATACTATACTGAGATATAAAAATCTTATAGTAGTTTACAAACCTAAGGAAACTATAGATATCCTTCAGTAAACTAGGGGGAAGCTAGTTAGTAATAACTTCTAACTTCTCAGAATCATAAGAAAGACTCTTTCTAGCTATTATAATATACCTAATATACTTAACTATAGTAACTAAAAACTTATATTTCTTAGGATCTAACTTAAAGTCTATATTAGTAAGATAGCTAAACACCTAATAAACCTTCTCTTTATACTCTTTTCGCAAGCTACTAGTATAAATAAGAATATTATTAATATATACTATAATAAAATTATCTAGAAACTATTACAGGTAGTTATTAATATACTATTAAAATATAATAGAGATATTAGTAAATCTAAAGAAGTATACTACCTATTTAAAAAAGCTGTAATATATCTAAAAAACTATTTTCTCCTAATCTACTTTATTGATTCTAATCTTATAGAATATAGTAATAATATCAAACTTAATATACTAGTAAGTAGTAATAACCCTCCAGATGATCTCTAATATAAGGAAGAGGAAGTAATAATCCTTCTTTATAATAATATTAAGAGCTCTATAATTCACACAGAAGTATATTCCTCTATCTAACTTTCTTATAAAGAGAATTAAAATACTAATAGAGAAGCTACTTACTTTAATAAATTCCTTATTAAGTAAATCCTCTACAGTCTTCTTAAGTATTAGAAGCTTCTCCTATAATATACTATAGAGAGATCCCTATAGGAAATCTAGTTCCTATTCCTTATTATTAGGAACTAATAGGATATAGTAATCTATCCCTAGTTAGCTAGGGGGCAGTTAGTATACTGAACCTAGATAGAAAAAATCCAGAAATTCCTTTAAAATATTTATAGGAATATAGTCTCTTAAATCCACCTCCACCTTTAAGGTTAACACTTTCTCAATATCCACTAGACTAATAGATATAACCTAGTAGAAACTTAATATCTCACTAATATACTATATAGTATACTGACAGATAAATACAAATAAGTTAGCATTAAGCAGCTAAGCTAACTAGATCTCCTTAAGCTATACTAGCTTATCTTAGTATTCTAAGTATATTATTATACTATCCTTCCTATATATTATCTATTAGGTTTCAATATTATAGATAACGTAATTATCTTCTATCTATAGCTACCTGAGATATAAAAGTAGCTATAGACTCTCTATAATATAGATATAAATTTTCTATATATAGCTACTAACTTCTAAAATCAGAATAACTACCTTCTAAATATCACTAAATAATAACTTAATAGTATATCCCCTTATCTATCTCTTTAACTTATTAACTAATAGGAGGTAAAGTTTCTTCATAAGAGAGGTATTAATAATAATATAGATATTATAGTTTATATTAATAAGTATATTAATAAAGTAACCTCTATTAATTCTAACCTAAATAGTAGCTGACTACTAGTTATTTACTTATTCTTTTTCTTATTATTTCCCCTATCTTATTACTTCCACCTCAGTTAGCTTTAGAGCCTAACTTTACTCTAGAGTTATTTTTTTTCTAAATTCTTACTATTACTAAGTAGGGTAGTATTATTCCCCTGGTTATCCTCAGTATAATCTGGAGCAGCTATAGCTTTTATAACCTTTATACTAGTTTTCTTATATTCTTAGACTCTATAGTTCCTATAGATATAGCTTTTCTTACTATACTTAAAATATCAGTAAGTATCCTGGCGGTCCCTAAAATATTCCTCGGGGGTAGAAGAGGAGCTACTAAAGTTTCAATGTTATTATTACTTCTTAACTACCTTAGTTATTATAACGTTACTTTCTATATTACAAGTGGTAGGTCTCTAGTGGGGCAGCTAGTAGTATACTAGTATCCCCTTTATATATTTAAGCTTCTAAACTATATCTTAAACTTTAGATAACTAAAGTCTATACTCTATAGGAAAGTTAACTATAATAAATAGCTTCTTAAAGTAGAAGAGTAAGGTAGCCTCTAGTAGGAAGATCTAGACTATATCCAGCTATATATACCTTTTAGTATTAACTAGAATCTTTCTAAATTAGAATAGAAAAGTAGTTAGGTATTTATTTTCCTTCTATCTGAAACTCTATAGCTAAGTAATAGTGTAAAACTAACTATTAGGATCTAGATAAATTCTATCTAGATAATTTATAAAATTATTTAGATTATAGGAGTTCTCTAGCCCTCCCACTATATAGAAAGTTTTAACTACTTACTGAGAATTAAAATCTAAATAGGAATAAATTAGATATTAATATTCCTAATTATTATTAAAGAAGTAGTAGTTAATCTTAAGCTTAGCTTTTATCTATTAAACCCACACTCAGTATTCTTTCTATTTACCTAAAAACTTCAGAGGTAGGAAAAGAAGTTTCCTCTAGTAGTTAGCTACTAGCAGGAGTGTAGTAATGTTATTAACCTTAAAAGCTATTATCCTAATAGATATTATTATAGAGGTTACTAGAGCATTCTAATATAAACTAGAGATATCTATTATAGTGGCCACCTGGAGGTTACTACTTACTATAATATCTCATTTCGCTAACTTATACGAGAGTTTATTAATCCTCTAGTAGAGAAAGCTTAAAATATACTATAACTACTACTGAAGTAGTTTACTTACAGAGTTACTACCTATAGGAGTATCCTGGGGGACTCTAGTATCCTTTATTATTCTTTATATTAGTTACCTATTATATAATATTATATCCTAGGAGCTACACTCAACTAGATTATATATTTAACTAGTGAGAAGCTACACTCTACCCAGTATTATCTATATAGTAAATAAAACTAAATTCTAAATATATAAAAAGCTGGATCTAAACTTATTTAACCAGAAGGTAGCGTAAATACTATTTATTTAGAACTAAGGAGTAAAAGAGAAGCCTTCATGGGTGTATAGAAAAGTCTGTATATATAATACTATATAGAGCCTACTAGAGCCCCACCCAGACGAGGAGGTTAGCTTCAGATACCTAGACACAACCCTAGCCAGACATCCAGACATAGCCTATAATAAATAAGAAAAATATATAAATCCTATATAGGAGCCTATTAATACTATTGCGGATATAGTAGCTCTAAAGTAATATAAGGTAATATATAGGCTAATTATAGATAATAATAGAGACCTAGCCTACAGCCTCCAGCTGAGTAGCAGCTAGAGAGGAGGGAGGTAATATTACAGACTATATCTAGATATCCAGCTAGAGCTATACCTAAATATCTGAAGCTAACCTCCTCGCCCGAATAGAGCTCCAGTAGGCTCTATATAGTATTATATATACAGACTTTTCTATACACCTATAAAGACTTCTCTTTTACTCCTTAGTTCTAAATAAACAGTATTTTACGCCGCCTTCCAGTTAAATAAACCCAGATCCAGCCCTTCACAACTACCTATCTTAAGATACTCCTATATTATTTTTCGATATTATAGTTAACTTTTTAACGTTAAAGTTAACCTCTTAAGGATACCTTTCAGGTATCCTTACTATATTATTTTCAACTAGTAACCTCTCTCTCTTTTAACTTCACTCTACTCTTTACTTCTCTACCTCTACTATACTTAGATTAGCTACCTATAAAAAAATATTCCTTCAGTAATATTAATAAACTTAGCTTATAGTAGTTATATTTAATAAACTTCTTTTCAGATATACTTTATATCTTAAGTATTTAATATATCTAGAGGGATAGAGAAAGCTGAAGAGTCTGAATAAGGAGCTTTAGTAAAACTAAGCTACAGAGCAAAATCGATATTCAAAATAATATTATTTAGACTATATACCTAAGGTAGTTAAAATACTAACCTTAAAAATAACTATCCTAATAACCTAGAAAGAGTTTAAAAATTCTTCCCTTTTCTAATAACTTTAATAAACAGTTAATACTTAAATATACCTTCTAGGTTATTATAAGAATAGGTTTTATATATAAAATATTATAAATACTCAGTAGGGCTTTAGTTTTATTAGGATTAAATACTTAGAATAGTATCCCTATTACTATTAGTAGGATAAAGTATATAAAATATAAAGGTTATAATAAGTAAGAGTTACTCTAAAGAGGATATCTCTAATAATCTCATTCAGCTTAGAAAGTTATATTTTATATAGTATACTCTCAAACCTATATTTTATATACTTTAATCTTAAGCAGCTATATATCTCTAAGTAATAAATAAGAAGGTAGTAATATTAAGAGCGCTAGAGATACTTAAGAGCTATATCTAGAGTCTCTCTACCTTTCAGAATATTCAAAAAAGCTAGGGGAGGCTATTTTTAGATAGTAGAGACTATTTAGAATTATTACTTTCATACAAACACTAGAGAGCTTAAAAGCTTTATTATTCTCACTTTAGCTTGAGGCTTTCCTCGCCTATAATTTAACATCCTATTACCTTCACTCTAAAAATAGTTATTTAAATACTTTTATATTTAGATAAACTACTGGGAATATCTTTATTCAGATATAAAGTAACCCTTACGTCTAGGGAGGTATATAATAAAATATATAGCTATATAAGTTATATAACTAAGCTATAAGCTATAGCCTAAAGACTATATTTCAAGAGTTTAAATACCCTGCATATCCCGCATTTCAGCTATAAAAATATAAACTATTTTACTTCCTCACAAACCCTCCATACAGTATAAAAAAGTCCCTACCAGGGACCTCTACTATATTCTCACATCTTATTTTATAACTTAATCTATACTCTATAGGCTCCTTTAAGCTTATATTTAATTAGAATACCTTTCTCTATATAAAACTTTATCTTCTTAGATTTCACCTAGATTTCTAGATTAATATTAGTAAAATAAATACTTCTAATAATCTAGAGTTAGCTAATCTTAGAGATTAAATTCTACCCTAATTCTAAATCCTCAGTTCATTTCTTAATAGAGATCTTATTTAGTATCACTACTATATATAATTTGTTTATAAGATAGATAGTAGTTATTACTAATTATACCTACAGATATCCTGAAATATCTATATTAACTACTAGTATTTTACTTTTATCCAGAATAATTCAGATTACTTATTCTGAAACCTTATTCTATTTATAGATGTATAATAATAAAGCTTCAATCTCAGTATTATTATCTCTTAGTATTATTACCAGAAAGATAGTTATAAAGTCTCTAACGCTATTAGTATAAATTAATTATATAGGGGATCTAAAGTAGTTCTTCTATCTAATAATATAAATCTATATCTGACAGGCTAACTTATTCTTTATATTATTAAATATTAATAACTTAAACCTTAATTTATTATCTATTACTAATAGGAAGTATTTCTACTATCCTACTAATTTCACCTCTCTGATATTAATATAGATAATATAGCTAACTATTATAGCTCTTTCTCGAGGTATTTATAGAGAATAGTATAAACTCTTCAATAGATTACAGGTTTCATATAATATTAGAATAATATCTTCTAGTTATAATAAATATCCTTACGTAAGTTAGATTATCTTCTTTATTTCCTAGTATTTAGGATAATTTAACTTTCAGTATTATAGCTTTGAATCTATCTTCTGTTAGGCTGAGAATAATACTATTATAGTAGCGGTAATTCGCTAGCTTTTTATAGTGAGATTAAACTCCTACTTTAGTATATTCAGATTAGTAAGGATTACTTTATCTAAACTTATAATATTATTTCCTTAGAGGTATCCTCCTCTAAGGTAAAGTTATTTACTACTAAATATAATTATAGGGAATCCTTCTATATATAGAATATCTCTAAGTTAAATCCTTAATCTATTATTAAACATTAGTATAACTATTCTAATATACTTAGGATAGACTACTTTAATACTAGTTATAATAAGCTAAACTATTATTATTAGAATATAGTTATTATACTATAATAAGTTATTAATAGTATAGATATTAGCTTCAGAGTCCTCTAGCTAGTCCTTATTTAAGGACTTTACTATTCTTATAATATTCTTCTAGTGGGACTAATATCTAACGTCTTTATTATAATCTTCCTAGAACGTATAGAGATCCTAAAAGTTAATATAAGCTAAATAAGACTATAACTTCTTCTTAACTACCTTAGTTTCAAATTACTTTATTTCTAGAGTCTCTTCTAGTATCTTTATCTTAATAGTCTCTTTCCTTTTAGAATAATAATCTTAAGTGAAATACTTAACCTTTCTATAGTTGTAATAAGTAAATTTACTCTTCTTAGAGGATATAGTTTAAGTCTTATCTTTACTTATCTATATTATAGTAGACTGAGTGATAAGTAACTTCTTATTATAGAGGTATAACTTATCTATAAGATCTAACTATAATACCTCTAGATTTACTGTATCTTTATACTAACTTCTTAATCTTATCCTAGTAGCCTAATCTTAGTATTAAGAGTCTATTCTATATATAAATAAGTAGATAAGATTTTTATTTATAATTACTTCTCCGCTATTTCAAAAATAATAAGTAAGTTTATTAAACTTTATAATATAACTTATAGGGTCAGATCCTTTAAGTATTAGTAAGTAAAGCTAGTCTCTAACCTAACCTCTCAGGATAATTCCTAATCCTATATAGATTTATAAGAGGATTTCCTAAATCTTTAATTCTTCACTAATAAAGGTAATCAGTATTATTAATATAGTTAAGATATTATTCTTCAGTTAGTTACCTATATATATATTATCGGTTTTACTAATCTAGCCTCCTATTATAAAACTATAGACTTCCAGTTTAAAAGCTACTTAAGTAAATTATATATACTAATTTGAACTATCTTAAAGGAAGTATTCCTTAGGTATCTTCAACTAGAAATCCTTAAATTAATTCTCAGGAGTTTCCTAGTCTTTAGGATTATATATATTACCCTCAATAATTATTAAAGCTTCCTTTATTATAACGTCTGATTAGGTTAGTAATATAGGAATATTATAACTGATAATAGATCTGAAATAAGTTATACTAGTTAATAAAACTATCCCTACCTAGAGTATTTACAGTGGAATCCTGCGTAACTTCAGTATAGTATTATTCTCGTTTGCTAGCGCTTCAGACTCAGTCTTATACTACTTATATAAGGTAATCTTATCCTTTTATAACTTAATAACTATTTCAAATACTTAGAGTTTCTTAATTAGCTTATTTATTATAAGCTTACTATTATTATCACTTATATACTCCTTAATTAGGTAGATATCTTCTAAAGATATCCTTATAGTAATTAATTAATATTCTATAAGTATTTTATAGATAATTCACGATAGTATCAATTATAGTAAACTATTATCGCTACTTCAAATAGCTAGTTATACTACTATATATCAGAGGCTACAAACAGAATCAGGAATATAAAGTAGTAGAGTATATAATAGGTATATTCTATTTAATACTATATATAAGAGATAAGCTCCCTACTTATATATTTATATAGTGTAACTTTAATAGAAATATTCCACACTCTTATAGCTATTTATTCCGTATTTATTACTAGGGTTTAAGCTATTACGTCTATTTCGCTATAGTTTCGTAGTAGTTTCCTGGAACTTTCTGGAACTAGATTTCCTAGGGAAATCTCCGGGAAATCCCCGGGATTTCTATAGGAAATCCCTAGTATCCCTCTGTAATATATTCAACCAGAAGGTAACGTAAAATACCATTTATTTAGAACTAAGAAGTAAAAAAGAAACTTTTATAAGTATATAGAAAAGTCTATATATATAATATTATATAAAACCTACTGAAGCTCCACTCAGACGAGAGGGTTAGCTTTAAATACTTAAGTATAGCTTTAGTGTTACAGCTAGCTTTAGGTCTAGCAGAGGTAAGTCTATTAGTAGTAAGTTAAGGCTATAATATATAGGTAACAATATTATTATAATACTAATAAGATCAGGTCTTTAGAGCTTATAGTAATTAGATGTAAGTTTAATAATAGAATTAAAGAATAAGGCTAGAAGTATCTAAGGATAATTATAAAGTTAATTACTAAAAAGTTATAAAAGTCTGATCTTAAATATACTTAAGCTTATCTTATATATAAATTCCAGCTAATTAGTATGTTCTTTTAGTTATTCTAGATTATATTAATCTAATATAATCTATTAGCTTCTAACTTATACTAGATTATATTAATCCTAAATAGTCCTTATCTTATTATTATGTAATTTATACTATAGTTCTTCTATACTAAGTGGAGTGCCTATTTTTTCTATATTATCCTGTATATAAAGATTCTATAGCTATTAAGTATCCTGTGGAATATCTCTTAATCTTATAGTTTTAATAAATTATAATATTAAGTCTCTCCTCTGAAAGTTTTATTCCTAAGATTAATATAAGTATATAGTAGCTTCTAGATAGGGTTACTAGTTATTTTATATTCTTCTATTTTTTTCTGCTACTAATATTGTATTAAGTTATATTTAAAAACCTAATTTCCATGAAAACTATTAGGTTAAGATTAAAAAAAGCTATTAAATATTAAGTTTTCTTATTAATTACTAAAGTTATAATATAATATTATATTCGCCTTATTTCTAATATAATTATATATATAAAATAGACTTTACTAATTTGAAATAGTACAGTAAGTATATTACGTAGGGTCTGATAGATTATAATAGTAGTAATATAGTTAATACTTATAAGTGCTAAATAGCTTTTATTTATATATATATTATTAATTTTATCTTCTTAGTGAGTTATTATTTTAAGAAGTAAAAGAAAATAGAGTAAGAAGAATAAGATTCTGAGGAAGCTTTTATGATCTTATAGATATAGTTAGTAACTACCTTAAGTTATTTAACTTATTTTTAAAAGTAAAAGAGGTTTCTAAAGGAGTATAATTCTAATATAATTTATTAGGGAATATAGTTAGTATATAAGTGGGAGATAAAGAAGTTATTTTTAGAAATATAGAAATTCTATATGTTTTAGGATTTATTTATATAGGAAGTATTTGATAAGGCTAAATAGTTTCTACTTAAGATAGATTTTAATTTATTATCTCTAATTATAAGTAGTATTTCTAGAGATATTAATAGTTAGTTTAGAATATTTTATTTTTTAGAGTATAGTATTTCTAAATAACGTGGTTAATAAGTAAGCTGGATAGATAAGTAAGCTGGACACCTAACCGCAACTATATTATATTTCTAACTAATATATAACACCTACGAAATTAATTAAATTTAAACTAGTTAAGATCTTCTTCTTCAGATATTTCTTTAGTAAATTAATATATTTGCATATTATAACTAGTGTTCCTGTAGATACTATATTACCGTTAGTCTATCTCTATCCTCAGCTGGTAACTATTATTCTAGTATATTTCCTCCTTAATCTAGACTGTAACCTCTCTCTATAATTAAAGGTTCTCTATCTCAGCTATAGTAAAACTTCCTCTTTATCTGAAATATATTTTCTTAGCTTTCCAGTATCTACTAAATAGGTTATTCTCCTCTTAAAGGATCTGGATTTCAGACCTTAATAAAGTAATTTAGTATATAAATTTATATACTCCTTTTAATAGATACTCTATAATTTTAATAATTAAAATTAGTAAATTATTTCAATAGTGGGAGATTCTCCTCTTAATAAATTCAGACTAAGAAGATACTTCTATTAGATTATTTAGTATCTAAGAAGTTTATATAGGGGATATTATTACGAGGGACCCTAGAGGTATTAGAGTATGTAACTTAATATTAAATTTTAATAGTATACTTTCTATATTAAGAGGGATAAACTTAGCCTCTCTGAAATTTCTCTAGATATTTTTAACTGTAAGAGTTTATATAATAGTCTTGTGAAATATAGAGAAGAAGTTTTTCTTTATAATATAAGTATTACTTTAGTGTATCTTATCCTTAATTTATTAACTATATATTTTCTTTAGTAGCTTAAAATACGTAATATCTAAAAGCTAAAGTAAATAAGAGGAGTAAGTTAGTATATAAAATATGATAATATTATTTTCTTTATAATATATCTTAAAGTTAGCTATATAGTAACTTTTATAACTATTAATAATAAGGAGGTAATATCTGCTACTTATATATAGTTTTATATACTAATTAAAATACTGAAGCTAATTTAAGTTTTTTTTATTTATTATCTATCTGTTTTCATATATTATAATAATTTAGTTATATAGGAAACCTATTTCTATATATTAGATAGAGAGGTAATATTACCCTAAAATGATAATATATAGTAGAATACTATAGTTTAATAAACTAATAGTCTGGATAATTATAACCTATTCTTAGTTACTAGGCTATATTATTTTTATGTTTAAATGTTTTTTAGTATTTATTATAACTATTCTGGATATAATCTAGCTTATTATAAACTCAATCTTATTAAAATTATAAATATCTAAGTTTATAATACTGTATTTTGCAATTATATTTACTATAAGCTGAAACTATATATTTATTATATCTAAGTCTTTATATTAGGTTCTCGTATAGTTATATTTACGAAAAAAGTGTGTTTGGAGCTGTAGTTATCGCTTAATGAAGTTTGAAGTTTAGCGTTTCCCAATAGGGAGCGCGTTGCGGTCAGTAAGCAGTTAATTAGCTATATCTTCTATACTACTAATATAGGGAGGAAATAATTAGGAATCTAGGTTGAGAATATACTTAATTAGCTTCTTCTCTTTAAGTGTAGTTAAATTCCGTAAGTTAGAAGTAGTATTATGTCGTAATAGGATACCTTTTAGTTAGGTAGCTAAGGTTAAATATAGTATTAAATAGATTTTAGCTGCAGCCTGAATACTAAGATTTGGGGTTTAATTAATAGCCTGGAAGGCTAGGGTTAATTAAGCTTCTTTATTCTGTGATGTTATTATTTTATTGTGGCGTTGTGTGGGTTGTAAGGTAGAAGATAGGTTAGTTGCGGTTAGGTATCCAGCTTGCTTGTCTGTCCAGCTTGCTTATTAACCATATTATAGAAATATTTTATTTCCTTAGGATCTTTTATCTAGTTAATATTTAAGTTAAGAATATTAAATATAAACTAGTTTATTAATCTGGATTATAGATACTATAGTTTATTTATTAGTTTATTATTTTCAGTATTCTTAAAGTTATTTAAATATTTAATACTAGATATTAGTTTCTATATATTTTATATTTAATTATATTCTTTCTATTTAATAAGATATTATATTTCTATATTATCTTATACATTAATATAGTTAATAATTTATTCTACTTTATATTCTTACTCTAGATTAATTTTAATATAAGTTTCTATATAGAATTCTTTTAGTATTCATTTAAGAAGTAAAATATAAAAGACTGGATAATAACCTATAGTATCTAGTAGTGATAGTTTATAGTCAATATTTAAGATTTTATAAATAATTTCAAAAAGTCTGAGTTTCGTAAAGTTTAATTTATGACTTAGTTATTTAGTTTTAATATTTTATCTAGTAAGGTAGATATTATCTCCCTCCTGAAAGATTAATTTTGTAATTCTAAAAATATTAGTATACTTATATCTTTTTTACCTAATAAATTTAAGTTCTTTTAGGAACTTATCCTAGAGAGTATAAAATATTAAGATATCTACTATTATTTTTACTATTTATTCTCTCTATTAAGGTTCCCTATATATAATAAGGTTAAATCTATAATTAAAGTAGAAAGATAATTTTTTAGTATTTTCTCCTGCTATATTATTATAAGTAAATTAGGTTATTAGTAATAAAGTTACTTAATTATCTTATTAGTAGTTAATATAATATCTAAGGTAGATTTTAAGGATAAAGTTAATATATTCAGTCTAGCTATTAGTCTATAAGTAGAAAGTAATAAATAAGTGGTATTTCACTCTAAGTTATAAAATTAGAGATTTCTAAAATTTAGATATAAAGGATTTATCTCTATTAGATATAATTTCCTGAGGTAGCTTATATTAACTTATAATAATTCTGAGAAAGATATATATAAGGTTTTTTGCTATATTTAATTTTTAATAGAGAATAAAGTAAATATATTGAGTAAGTTATTTTATTATAATAAGAATACTATTATAGTATATTCTAATTAGTAGTTTTTATAACTTTAGTAGCTTAATAATAAAATCTAAGGAAATTAATTCCTAGGGTTTTTAAAATATTAGTAGGAATTATAATTTACTATAAAGTTTATATTAATTAAGTTTACTTTTAAGGTAGGTTTTATAATTTTTAATTATGTTAATTATATTTTATTTTATAACATTTTTATTATAACACTATTAAGTTCTTTTAAATATCTTAGTGACTTCTTAATATCTATATATTAATATATTATAAATATTTCTAATTATCTTATATATTATTCTTTTAATTATATTAATATTAATTTATTTAGTAATTAAGAGTAACTTTTATATAAGTATAAAGTTTCTATCTATATTTATTTCTAGGATAATCTATATTTCTTTTAGTATTAGGATATCATAGTTTAGTTTTTAACTGAGTATATTAGCTTTTCTATTTTCTATTTCTTGATAGTAGATAATATAAAAGTTAAATTCTGAAAGAAATTCTAAGTATCTAATTTATTACTTATTAAGGTTCTTAGATATTATAAAGTATATAAGGTTTTTATAGTTAGTATAAATCTAAATTTTATATTTAGTTTCTGAAAGTTATAATCTTTATTCTTAAAATACTTTAGTAATAGCTATAAGTTTCTTATAATAAATCTAGTAGTTAAATTCTAATTTACGAAGTTTATATAAATAGAAAATATAAGAATATAGTATTTCTTTTATATCTTATTATTCTAATTATTCTCCTATTATATAATCTGAAATATTAATTTTATTTTTAAATGGTTTATTAGAATCTAGAATTATAAGAATAAATTCTAAATTAATCTAGTTCTTAATATTCTGAAATATTTCTTTTTATCTATTAGTCTAATTAAATTTAGTATCTTTTTATATAAAATTAATAAGTAAGATTAATTTCTTTATATAATCTTTAAGGAATCTTTAGTAAAAGTTAGTAAATCTAAAGAAAGTTTAGATTTCCTTAATATTTATTAATCTAAGTTAGTTCTTAACTATCTGGATCTTTTTAGTTAATATCTTAATTATATTTAGTATAATAGTATTTTATAAATATTCTATTTATTATATATAAAATTTTTGTTTCTCTAGTTCAACTAGTAGATTAGCTTACTGAAATTTCTAAAATACTTTATAAATATTTTTCTTATATTCTTTAAGTATTCTTAAGTAGATAAGGACATTATTAAAATATACTATATAAAAGATATTTAAGTATTTATATAGTATATAGTTAATTATAAATTAGAATATTATAAGTATATTAGTAAGTCTGAAAGATATTATAAGGTATTTATAAAATCTTTTTTTTATTCTAAAGATAGTTTTTTATTTTTTACTTTTTTTAATTTAGATTAGATTATAAGTTTTTTTAAGGTTAAAAGCTATAAACTAATTAGTTTTATAAAGTTGGTTTTATAGTTTTAATATAAGTAATAATAAGTATAAGTTTTTAATAGTTATATTATTAAGTTATTAATAGTTAATATAAAGTTATAACTTACTATTTTCCTTAAGTATAAATAGAATTAAGTTTCCTACTAGTGATTATAAATATTTAATATAATTTGTCTTAAAATCTTTATTAATATACTTATTAAGTATTTCTATTTCTATTTAATTAAGTCTATAGATTTTGCTTAATTTAGACTTCTTTCCCTCTTTTAAAGGAACCTTATAGTTATAACTTATATATTCTAGTAGTCTGGTTTTAAGTTTTTCTGTGAAAAGGTATTTATAAATCCGGTATTTATTAGGGATAGTCTGAAGTTAATCTATATTATTATTAACTTTTACTATTTCTATAATATTTAATATCTAGATTACTATATTCTTAATCTTAAGGTAAGTAATAAATCTTTATATTCTTAGAGTTATATCTAATTTATATAGGAATTTCTTATCTAGAGAGTCCTTAGAGACTAAATCCTTCTATTAGAGATAGTTAGTCTTTCAATCTATCTATAAGTTATTCTTTTATAATTATAAGATTCCTAAGATAATCTCTTAATTATTTATTTCTATTATATTAAAAATTTAATCTTCCTTCTAGCTATAGTAATTTAAAGGGAGATATATCATTTCTAAATTAATAATATCTCTACTATATTTAATACTTTCTCTTTTAATAGTATATAGTTAGTATAGTTTAGCTTTTATTATCTATAGAATCTATTATTTATTTACTACTTAAAGTAATATAAAGTTTCCTTAAATATTATGATTAATTAGAGTTTATATCTTATATATATTTATTATAATATTAAGATAAAGATATTTATTATTATATTCTACTACTACTAAATATAAGGATCTCATCTGAAATATCTTGTTTTATCCTTATTTAGTAGGTAAGTTTAGTTTTTTAACTATTTGTAATATCTTTATTCTAATATTACTCTATGTTTATAATAGTAAGTTATAATTTTTCCTTCTTAAAATATCTTATTAAATATTAATTTTTTATATTTCAGTATTAGTAGTGTAGGTCTGTTTTTATTATTTGTTTCTTATTTCTAAAGTTTGTTATATTAGTAATATTTTATTTTTACATTATTAATATAGTAGATTATATAGTAGTCTGATTTACAGTCTGTCTATTCATTAATAATATGATTTATATATACTATAGAGTAGTCTTTACTAAATGTGAATATTATAAAGTAGTTGTTTTTAAAATACTAAAGTTCCTAAAATAGTAGATTTATATTAAGATATATATTTGGAATTAGATTATCTTTAAGTTATTATAAGAAGAATTGTTTATTAAATTTATTACTAAAGTATAGTATATAATTATTATATATATAATATATCTAAAAGATAGTTTAGTAAACTGAGTGATTAATTTATAGAAGTTTATAGTTTATATTATATAGGATTATCTTAAGGTAGTTTAGAATCTAGTCACTTGGAACTCTATAGAATATAATGAATTACTTATCTTAAGTTAGGTGAATATTCTGAATCCTCAGTTACTTACCTTTATTACTATCTAGTTACTATAAAATAGAGAATCCTAAGCTTTTAATAGTATTATTATCTAACTTAGTGTTATTATTAATTAACTTAAATAGGTTACTTAAGTTAATATAGATTTCTAAGCTAACTTTAATATATCCTTACTAGTAAAGATTATTAAGTTATTTCTTAACTTTATATTCTAGCTTATTATATTTAACTATAGTGAGGATTTTTATTAGTATTTTATTACTTACTTTAAGTGGTTATATAAAAGTTTAAGTGAGAAGTAGATTTCCTCTAGTGTTAATTCTCTACTAAATTTAATATTAGATTCTCTATAGAAGTTATCTATTAGGTGTTTAACTAATTCTATAGTAAGGTTTTGTTATGGGCTATGTTTGGATGTCCAGCTAGGGCTGTGCCTAGGTATCTGAAGCTAACCCCCTCGCTCGGGTGGAGCTCCGGTGGGCCCTATATAGTATTATATATACAGATTTTTCTATATACTTATGAAGGCTTCTCTTTTACTTTTTAGTTCTAAATAAATAGTATTTATGCTACTTTCTGGTTAAATAAGCTTAGGTTTAGCTTTTTATATATTTAGAATTCAGTTTTATTTACTATATAGATAACGTTAGGTAGAGTGTAGCTTCCTACTAGTTAAGTATATAATCTAGTTGAGTGTAGCTTCTAGGATATAATACTATATAATAGATAACTAATATAAAAAATAATAGAGAGTATTAGAGCCTCCCAGGATATTCCTATAGGTAGTAACTTTATAAGTGAATTATTTTAGTAGTAGTTATAGTATATTTTAAGCTTTCTCTACTAGAGGATTAATAAACTCTTATATAAGTTAGTGAAATGAGATACTATAGTAGGTAGTAACTTCTAGGTGGCTACTATAATAGATACTTCTAGTTTACATTAGGATGCTTTAGTAATCTCTAGGATGATATTTATTAGGATAATAGTTTTTAGAGTTAATAATATTACTATATCTCTACTAATAGCTAACTACTAGAGGAAATCTCTTTTCTTATTTCTAAAGTTTTCAGGTAAATAAAAAGAATATTAAGTATAAGTTTAATAGATAAAAGTTAAGCTTAAGATTAACCACTATTTTTTTAATAGTAATTAGGAATATTAATACTTAATTTACTTCTATTTAGATTCTAATTCTCGGTAAATAGTTGAAATTTTCTATATAGTGGGAGAATTAGAGAACTCCTATAATCTAAATAATTTTATAGGTTACCTAAATAGAACTTACCTAAACCTTAATAGTTAGCTTTATACTATTATCTAGCTATAAAGTTTCAGATAGAAGGAAAATAATTATCTAACTATTTTTCTATCCTAATTTAAAAAAAGTCTAGCTGATACTAGAGGGTATATATAGCTGGATATAGTCTAGATCTCTCTACTAGAGGTTATCCTACTTCCCTACTTTAAGGAGCTACTTATTATAGTTAACTTTCCTATAGAGTATAAGCTTTAGTTATCTAAAGTTTAAAATATAGCTTAGAAGTTTAAATATATAAAGGGAGCATTAATATACTATTAGTTACCTTACTAGAGATCTACTACTTATAATATAGAGAATAATATTATAATAACTAAAATAGTTAAGAAATAATAATAATATTAAAACTCTAGTAGCTCTTCTTCTACTCCTAAGGAATATTCTAAAGACTACTAAGATATCTACTAATATTTTAAGTATAGTAAGAAAGATTATATCTATAGGAATTATAAAGCTTAAGAATATAAAAAAACTAATATAAAGATTATGAAAGTTATAGCTGCTCTAGATTATACTGGAGATAACTAGGGGGATAATACTATCCTACCTAGCGATAGTAAGAATTAAGGAAAAAGGTAACTTTAGAATAAAGTTAAGCTCTGGAGCTAACTAAAGTGGAAGTAATAAGATAGGGGAAATAATAAGAAAAGGAATAAGTAAGTAACTAGTAGTTAGTTACTATTCAGATTAGAATTAATAGAGGTTACTTTATTAATATACTTATTAATACAGGCTATAATATTTATATTATTATTAATACCTTCCTTATAAAGAAACTTTACCTCCTACTAGTTAATAAGTTAAAAAAATAAACAAGGAGATATACTACTAGACTGTTATTTAGTAATACCTAGGGAGTAGTTATCTTAATTTTAAAAGTTAGTAGCTATATATAAAAAATCTATATTTATATTATAGAGAGCTTACAGCTACTTTTATATCTCAGGCAGCTGTAGATAGAAGATAATTATATTATCTATAACGCTGGAGCTTAATAGATAATATATAAGAAAGATAGTATAATAGTATATTTAGAATATTAAGATAAGCTGATATAGCTTAAGGAGATCTAGTTAGCTTAGCTGCTTAATACTAATTTATTTATATTTATCTGTTAGTATACTATATAGTATACTAGTGAAATATTAAGTTCCTACTAGGTTATATCTATTAGTCTGGCAGATATTAAGAAAGTATTAGCTTTAAAGGTGGAGGTGGACCTCAGGGATTATATCCCTATAAATATCTTAAAGGAATTTCTAGATCTTTTCTATCTAGATTTAATATACTAGCTACCTCCCAGCTACTTAAGGATAGACTACTATATCCTATTAATTCCTAATAATAAGAAATAGGAACCAGACCTCCTATAGGGATCCTTCTATAATATATTATAGGAGGAACTTTTAGTATTTAAGAAGATTCTAGAGGATTTACTTAATAAGGAATTTATTAAAGTAAGTAATTCCTCTATTAGTATCTTAATCCTCTTTATAAGAAAGCTAAGTAGAGGAATATACTTCTATATAGATTATAGAGCTTTTAATATAATTATAAAGAAAGATTATTACTTCCTTTTTCTTATATTAGAGACCCTCTAGAAGGTTACTACTGCCTACTAATATACTAAACTTAATATTATTACTATATTCTATAAAATTAGAATTAATAAAGTAGATCAGGAGAAAATAGTTTTTCAGATATATTATAGCCTCTTTAAATAGATAATATACATCTTTAGACTTACTAATGCCTCCACTACGTTTTAATAGTATATTAATAGCTACTTGCGATAGTTTCTAGATAATTTTATTATAATATATATTAATAATATCCTTATTTATATTAGTAGCTTACGAAAAAAATATAAAGAGAAGGTCTACTAAATATTTAGTTACCTTACTAATATAAACTTTAAGTTAGATTCTAAGAAGTATAAATTCTTAGTTACTATAGTTAAATATATTAAGTTTATTATATTAGCTAGAAAGAGCCTCTCTTATAATTCTGAAAAGTTAGAAGCTATTACTAACTAACTTCCCTCCAGTTTACTAAAAAGTATCTACAGTTTCCTTAGGTTTGTAAATTATTATAAAATCTTTATATTTTAGTATAATATTATTATAAAACTTTTAAACTACCTAACTTAGAAATTAGTTTCCTTCGACTGGAAATTAAAGTAGTAAGAAGTTTTCCTCACACTGAAATAACTTTTTACTTTAGAATTAATTCTGCAGATATTTAATCCTAACGCTTTAATAATAATAGAGATAGACTATTTAGAGTATATTCTAGAAGGTATATTAACCTAAAATAATAAGGCTGGAGTGAGGTATTTAATAGTTTTCTACTCTTAATATCTAACTCCTATAGAGTTTAATTACCTAATCCATAATAAGGAACTTTTTATAGTGCTAGCCTATTTATAGGTGTAGAGGGTAAAGCTATAGAGTACTAGGAAGTTTAAGGTTCTTACTGACTATAAGGGCCTTAAGTATTTTATGAAGAAATAATAACTTATAGAGAGGTAGAGCTAGTAAGTAGAGAAATTATATTAGTATAATTTTTACCTTAAATACTAACTAGATACCTAAATAGTAGCTTCTAATATTCTCTCCTGGAGGAAATAATATACCTCTAAAGGGTAGAATAATAAGAAGTAATAGAGATAAGTAATATAGGTTATCCCAGACGCTACTATCCCCGCGAGGCTCCAGATAGAGTATATAGGTATTATTAATATTTAGGTTTTTAAAGGAAGACTAAACTTATAAGAGATATAGAATTATATTACTGAGAGAGATTCTTTATACTAATAAATCTTTATAGCAGTCTAGTAGGGAGAGTATAACTTTCCTCCTAACTTTTATATTAAGGTCTAGATTACTAAATATACTATTAATATACTGAGATAGTTTACTTTTAGGGAGAGACTTTAGATACTAAATAATAAAGAGAATAATAACCTCCTTAATACACTTAAGATTAAATTAATATAAAAACTATATAACTCCTCCCCTATAGGCTACTTAGAATATAACAGTATACTAGAGATTATAAGCTAATAGTTCTACTAGCTTAGATAATTATAAAGTATCTACTAATTTATATATAACTATAATATATATAAGAGTATTTATTTCTAGAGATAAGCTAAGAAAGGATTCCTAAAGCTCCTACTAGTATCTAATTAGTTATATTCTAATCTATTAATAGACTTTATTACTAATTTACTCCCTATAAAAAGATAAAGTAAGTATTACCTCTAGGTTATTATTAATTAACTAAGTAAAGTTTCTATATTAGAAGAGATAAATATAATAGAAGTAGAGATATATACCTAGTAGTTCCTTAGTTACTACTATAGATTCTATAGAATATTATACTCTATTATAAATAATAGAGAGTCTAACTAGGTAAGTTACTTCTGAAAGAAGTTCTATAGGTTAATAAGTATTATATACTTATTAAATACTAGTTACTATCTATAGACTGATAGGATTATAAAATAGTATAATTAAGACATTTAAGTAGTTTTAAGGATATTTACTTACTAGTTTTAAGATAACTAAAGTAACTTACTACTTATTATATAGTTAACTTTCTGTAATTAGTAGTATAGTATAATAAAGATTATATTTTTCTTTATAAATTATAAGTATTATATTAATTTTATCTTAATTACTAAGGAGTATATAAAACTATCTAGTAGTAGTGAGACTACAGTTTACTAACTAGTTAAGAGGATATAGTTAGTCATAATATATATCTATATAGAGATAACTACCACTCAGTAGAAGTTAGAAGTTTAGATAAATAAGATCTAGTCTCCTGTAGATTAATATTAAGTTAGTAATAAGGTGTAGTTAAATAAATCTAACTATAAGTTACTAAGGTTAAACTGAAAGCTATTCTAGCTATATTATAAGTATATAGTAATGAAGATTTTCTTACTATATATTATAGAGCTAGATACTTTAAAGTCTATTTACTTATAGTTTTATATAGATTTACTCTAGAGAGCTGCTACTAATCTACTATCTAAGTAGATTATAGTTAATAGTTAGTTACTACTACTGGTAGATAATAATAGGAAGGTTAAATAGTTAGTTAAAAATATTCTTACTATAAGGATATACTAAGTGGGGAGAGGATATTAATAAGAAGCTCTTATTAAATAGGAAAGATATATAAACCTTATATAGAAGCCTATTAATATTATTACAGATATAGTAGCTCTAAAGCAATATAAAGTGATATATAGGCTAATTACAGATAATAATAGAGACTCAGTCTACAGCTTCTAATTAGGTAGCAGCTAGAGAGGAGGAGGGTAATATTATAAACTATATCCAGATATCTAGCTAGAGCTATACCTAAGTATCTAAAGCTAACTCCCTCACCCAGATGGGACCCTAATAGGCTCTATATAGCACTATATATACAGACTTTTCCACGTATCTATAAAGGCTTCTTTTTTACTTCTTAGTTCTAAATAAACAGTATTTACGCTACCTTCCAGTTAAATAAGTCCAGATCCAGCCTTTTATTAGTTCTCTCTCAGCTACCTATAGTTATAATATTACTACTTTATTTTCTTATACTTAATCTTATCCTAGAATTAACGTAAAATCTTCTTTTTTCTTAATATTAGCTATTACTAGTATCTTCTTAGTATAATATTCTAATTATCCAGAAGGATTCTTAGAGTATTATTTTATATTATCCTTAGATTCTTAGTATATAATATCAATATTATTAAAATAGACTATCCAGATTAGAGAAATATAGAATATTTTCTTTTTAGTAATATTAACCTATTAGGTTTATTTAGATATTAACTGAAATTATTATCCTTATTACTAATATCTAAGTAAGTAGTAGTTTTTAGCTATATATTTTAGTTTATTATAATTATAATACTTAAAATCTTATTATTTATTATCTTGAGTAGTAGCTTTAGTAGTAAGGCCTATAGGTTCACTATAGTAGTTATAAGATATACTTATTTATAAAGTAAATTATTATCTAGTTTCCTAATTATTATATTAGTTTTAGTGTTTATATAGTGATCCTTAGTATTTATGTCTACTATTAGATTATTAAGGTTATTACTATTTACTTTTCTTATAATAATATTTAAAGAGTTAGTTATTAATCTTAATAGTAAGTTCTGTATATATAATAAAGTTACTAAGTCTATCTTACTTAATAAGTTTATTTTTAATATCTTCCTTTAGTCTTTAATAGAATATAAAGATCTTAATATTATTAGTATAGTTAAGCTTAGTATAGATATATCTAAATTTAGCTATATAGTGTGTAGCTATATCTTTATATTTAAAAACTATAAGATCTTATTTATATCATGATTATTTATTTAGTTCTTAGAATAGTAAGATTAAAGTATTTATGAAGCTATAATAGTTTATAAAAATAGTCTAAATTTCTAACTTAAGATTATTCTATTTATAAGTAAGGAAGTTAGTAAGATAAAGTTTAAATTATATAAAGGTTCTTCCCTTTAGGAATAAGGTGGTGTGGATAACGTATTTAGTTTTATTCTTAAAACTGAGATTATAAAACTAATAATAAGTTTGAACTTAAGTAAGGAATTCCTTAAAGTATCTGGAAGTTCTATTAAAAACCTATAGTAAATTAAGTTAAAATTCCTTGCGTAATTTAATTGGAGTCTAGATAATATTAGTAGTTATATAAAGAATATTGATTTCTTACTAAAGAATAAGGAGTTACTATTAATTTAAGTTATTATAGAGATTCTACTAAAGTTAGGTAACTTCTATAGTATTACTATTAATAATTTCCTATATTTTAACTATATCTCTATTAGTCTTTTGGAGCTATATATAAACTTAGTACTATTATCTTCTTTATTACTAGAGGGTTTAATATCTTTTATTTCTTAGTCTAGAGGCTTAATAGGTTATTTACCTTTAGGGAGTATTTCCTAAGAACTGGAAGAAGTAGAAAGAGTTTAGTATTTAGTAGATATAGTAATATTTCTTTCTAGATATTATTAAGTAAGTTTCATAGGGTTAACTTACTAAATAGGAGTAATTAAAATATTATAGCTAGTTTTAAGTTTAGTAGAAGTGAGTCTATTAGTAGTAAGTTAAGATTATAATATATAAATAATAATGAAATTATAATACTAATAAGATTAGGTTTTTAGAATTTATAGTAATTAGATATAAGTCTAATAAGAGGATTAAGAAATAAGGTTAGGAGTATCTGAGGATAATTATAAAGTTAATTACTAAAAAGCTATAGAAGTTGTTACGGGCCAGCCCCGTACGGAACACCCTACTTAAGTGCAGCCAGACAACAAGTGGATGACTTGTTGTTACGTACCTTTTGACGA
>MASP02000074.1:0-226256 GCA_001693025.2 Colletotrichum lindemuthianum | reverse complement strand
GGGGGGGGGGGCACTACCGGATTGGCTCATTGTCCGACTCTGGTTGGAGATGGACTTTTGGTATCGGACGCATTGGTTTGGAATTGGCTCCTCTTTTTGCTCTTGGCAAGGATTGCCCCATATCCCCTCGGACATTCGTCAGTTCCATAGCCTCAGACGTAGCCTCAGACGTAGCCTCCAGAAAAATAGCTACAGATAGCTATAGTGTTGTCGTTGTCCCACAAGACGTGATCGATGGGGAGAGTGAATGGCCTCATCACCACGGCATCCGGTCAATACTCTGTGAACCGTCGCCCGGTGCCGGTAGCAACTGCGACCTGCCGTCACTCCGAGAATATTAAACGTTGATGAAATCTGTCCGAGTGGTCATAAACAGGCATCCTTATCCAGTAACTGTTTTCCCATCCGGCAACTGCTTACTACAACGAGTAACTTGCTGCTCGAAGCTGCCACCGACTGCGCTTTAGGTTCTGCAAGCCCCACATCCATTCGAAACGAAAAGTAGCTGAATCCCTAGCCGTCTGCGTACATGGACGAGATGCTCGGGTGGGCCAGGTGCATATAGTTTCGCCGTCGCCGAGAATTTGAGGACATCAGCACCAAGGTAGGATGTGAACATTCGGATACAGAAAGACGGCGTGTCATGGTATCGAGCTAGGGCATCATTATCCGGTTCACGTGCCAGAGAGTTTTTGGAAGGGACAATAGAAGGAGAAGAAAATTGGGAGGCGTTTGCAATTTGCCTCCTGGGAATTTCATCGAGCAGTTCTATTCAACAATGACTCCATCTCACGTCGAGACAAAAGAGTTCAGTTGGGGAGGTGGCGGTGGAGGAAAAAGAGCACCACAGGAGTCCACGGAAGGTTAAATAAAAGAAGGGGAAAAAGGGCCCACTCCACGCCCACCATTTCTCGCGAAACAATGACTGTTTCCGTCTTGTTGGAGGCGATTTTGCTCTCTCTGATTTCGTAAGACGCATTACGACATTGACTTGCCCATGCCGCAGAGTCAGCCGCTATCATATGACGTAAGAAATCACTCACCAGTTCTCCCACAGACGCCGCGATATGCGCTTCGCAGAGGTGGAGTCAAAGTGCTGGCAGCACGACCGGGATGAGAGACGAGTCCATATCATTGCGTGACACGCCGCGATGGACCTTGCACATGGAGCGGGGGCCCGCCTAATCCGAGACCGACAACCAGAGCAGCGGTCAATCACGACTCAAGCCGGAATACCCCCGGGTCGTTGGGGGCTCCGTTCCGTGTGTCGAAGGTGTGTTGGCCGGCTTGCTGATATCCAGAGCGGGAAACAGTCAACGGGACCAGGGTGGAAATTCCCTCATTTGAGGTGTGGGGTTGGATCCTGACAGGCCCGGATGCTTTGTTCATGCCGCGTGGTAATTATTGGTAGTTCCCGAGCAAACCCAAGCTTCGGAAGAATGCCACCGGCGATTTGGTGGCATTTGCTGGGGTCACGTTGGTGCTACCTGCGAACAGGTGCGGACTCGCCCACGTGTGCTTGTCTGAGGAGAGCGTTCCTTGGACTAAACATGTATGGGTGACCCTCGCGGATGCGGAGGACCGACCATTCGCGATAATAGGTTGACGTGGAAATGTGATTGAAAGTGACCGCGTCGTCGTGCCGTCGTGCATCAGTGATGTGGCAAGTGGACTATTTGGGACGGAATCTGGCCTCACCCAGGATATCCAGGACCTGTGCGAGTTTGACGAATCTACCGACGACAGCCAAAGGGGGTGGCGGTCTTGCACCGGGCGCGTGTCTCGCAGCAGAGTATTCCGAGACCAATAAGCAAACGCAATGGGTCTGTCGAGGGCTGATACACGAACGCGAGGCGCACTGCATGTAGCGCAAAGTCGAAACGCGACGATAACCACGTCGGTCGACCAGAAGTGGCGTGTGCTTCGGAAGCGAATGGGCGAATACTCAGCAGGGAGAATCAAGCCGGTCCTAAAATCTCCGGGTTCGTGGTGGAGATACTGCAAACCGACATGGCGGCATAATGCTCGTGATGGACTGTTCAAAGTTCAGCGCTGCGCTGAGCCTTTTTGTTGCTTGAGCTTGCGGGTCGAGAACCGGTCATGGGACAGTCAGTAGAATGCAAGGCTGCTTCACAGAGAGGAATAGGCAAGTGCTTCACATGTGCCAGAAACAGACATTCCCTGGTGTGTAGCAGGCCATTGTTGCATTGGTATGTTGAGTTGAGAAATGAATGTAGGGAGTTGAAAGCCAGAGGGCTCAGGCGGTGAGACTTTTACATGGTCTTACCACCAGCGACACCGGTAGCCAGCATCATGAGACGAACTTATTCCAAATATGGACATGCAAAATAAGGGTGTTGAAGGAAAGGCGGAAACCACTCGCTCTCGAACGGCATATGGAGTGTGGACATACATAGTACAGACCAAAGAGAAGAGAAGGGAAGTCGAGAGACGACTGAGCGATAGAATGGTAAGGTGAGTGGCAGCTTGACCGGGGCTCGTCCTGCACTGCACAGCAAGGTGGTTTAGCGCGAACCGGGGTTCACTGATCGTCGCGGGGATACTGCTGCACTGGGGGCGAATCAGAAACCGCCTCCACATCCAAATAGGGTTCGACCCAATCGATGAGCCATGTCACATTGTACCTTGACTGTGATGAGAGCAGGGGCAGTGCCTGGAGTTCCTGAAGGAAGCCACGAGGGTCCTTGTTCCTGCTGTCGTAACAATAGTATGTGCTGCTGGGAAGAAGGCGCGAATACGGAGTACTGAAGCATGAGATGACGTACGTCACGGTCGCAGGCTGTGTTGCAACGAAAACAAACGTGGGGGGTAAACACGACTGAGACGAGATGTTCCAATTGTTGGGCCGTCAGCACTCCGCAACGTGAGGGCTGTGATGTCGAATGGCAAAGTCTGTAATGATATAGTTAAGGCCGATGCAGTAGAGGAAGACGCCACAGCTGGCAGGCGGGAGAGACGGACTCAAGGTTGAAGGAGACAGGAGGAAAAGCGTCGAGGTCTTGGCACACCCAGGCACTGGGTAGGGAGCCGACACTGAAGCTCCGCAGCTGTATCATCCGTCCTTTATCCAAGGACTTTCGAGCCATACTGGTCACGTGTGATGCCGGTGCCGGTGCCGGTGCCTTGGTCGGGGCCGGCCGGCAAGTCGGCAGTCTGGCCTGGCCTCAGCTGAGTCCAGGATAATGCTGGAAAGAAGCGCTGCGAGACGCAAGCAGTTGTTCCGTGCGCAGATGAAGCCGTTCACATCTGGTCTACTGATAGGGTGCAGGGGCAGTCTGGCTCTGCTTGCCCTCGGGCTTGTGCATCGTATTCATCAAACCGACAAAGTTTCTGTGTCTCCCTCCTTACCACCCCAATCTCTGCAGCTGTGCCAACTAAATTCCACAGCGGGCAGGCCGGAGTGTCTGGCCCTGGCCGAGTTTGGCGCCACGCAACTTTGCCAGACGACACCTTGTGATGGCAGTAATTTTCTTGCTCCGAACATTCAGACCCGAACCGGGCCTCATTGTCTCTGTGTGACCATCGGTAATAGGCGGCGGCAGGGTACCCTTTCGTATCGCAGGTTGTCAAGTCTGCCCAAAGCAGGATGAGAGACGGAGCTGTGGGGTTGAGATGGATAAAGGAGCAGGTTGCGCTCCCAAAGTCCCAGAGGAGGTTCCCAGCGGGGGCGGGTTCAAAGCCATGCCCAGCCAGGGTGTTGCATGACTGGTGACAATCACAAGCGAAGTTGTCGCGAGTGACGAGGGGTTGGCGGCATGGCGAAATTTAAAAGATTGGCTGGACTATCATCCGTCCCCAAGGTTGGTCGGGCGTGGTCCGGTCCGGGGATTCAAGTGCGACATGTTGTCGGTCCGGGGTGCCGTGACCGTTCGTTAATTAGGTACAGGCAGGTCAGGTTGGCCTTGACCGTCTGTGAAGCTGAAGACGTGAATGATGGAATTGGGTGCGAATATGAGCATGACCATGAGTGTGAGCGGATACTGGACGGACCATACACAGTAGTGCGCAATGCAGCAAGGACAAGGACAGGCTCTCAAAAAGACACCTTCTGGTAACGGAAGGCAAGAGACGACGATGCAAGTGCCCGCAACAAGTGCCGCTATTGGTATTGGTGTTGGCTGGCGCGGGTGCTGATTACCTTGGTGTTACGACGGATAAGAAAGGCGAAGGTGCTGGGGTGTATTTGACAGGCCCCAGACATTGACGCACCTCTGTACTCTGTACAGAGCACTTGACCTGGTTGAGTCTCCCAACTTGATTTTGTCTCGCTGCACACACCTGGCGATCCGAGACTTTGACACAGGTCGCAATTCCTTATTGAGCCAACAGCGTGCGTGGTGCCCTGCAATGTACACCAGGCAAGCAACTTCTCAGCAAGCATCAGATAGTTTCGTATTTTTGTGAGGCTACTAAAGTAGCACGTCTTTATTTGACGAAGTTAACATTGGATAGCAATCTAGGCAATATGTTGGTTCTACACAGTAGTGGATATCAGGGTCAACCGTCGCAGTAACTACCTACCTACCTAGGTATCCTATCCTCATCGTACGGACTACTAACCTTAAGGAAGGTACCTGCACAACAGCACCGAAGCTGAATATTGCTTGGGCAGGCACCTCGAGTTGATACTCCCTGAGGTACCTATCTTTGGTCGGCGTACGGATACATGGCCAGCGGACAGTGGGTGTCTTATCTAATCAACATCTACCTACCTAAGGTACGCAGCAGTGGTGCCTGCTGAGCCAGGGATGTCCAAGCCTCGCGCGCTCATGTGAGCGCCCTGCAATTGCGAGCTTACCTCCACCGACATCCACCGAGAGACTTTGCATGCGGACATGTCTCACACCCGAACCTCCTCCGATCCCTGGACCTTGGAAGAAGGATAAAACAAGAAGAAGAGAAGCTACAGGCCAGACCTCGAACTACTCTCCGTATTTTACGTTGGCTGCTTGACTGTCCGACGAGCTGAGGCAGAGCTGACAGAGGCAGTCGAAGCCGAACGAAAACCAGCGTCATCTGAGGGAAGTCTCTTTCCCACATTTGCCGCTTGCAGGAGACACCAGTCCACTCGTATGTGCCCATTCAAGAGTTGACAACGCAGTGCAGACGACGGGCAGCTCGCAGCTAGCAATCCGACCATACCAAGCACACATTGATAAGTCCGGGCGACACCGCCTCCGTGCCGCTACCGCCGCCACCACCACCACCACCATCCCCGACAATACTACGGATGGGAGCTTGTGACCTTGTCTCGACCCAAGTTTTGGCGCGTCACACCCCGCGCTGCGTGCCTTTTGTGAGAGGTGCCGTGATGCCCCCCAATGAACACTCGAATTCGCACAGGCCTTTCTTGTTCAAACCCACAAACAACACCGTACGCTTGTCTCAGTCTGGCAGACCTCTTGCCGGAAATCTAGCTTGCGGTGTCGACGGGGCACTAAATGGATGAGTGACCCCAGGGAAGGTGAAGGCGGGTGGTGCCAGTGCCAGTCATGGCCCGTATCCTGGTTTCTATCCAGTTCTGCACGCGGGACCGCTTCCGGCTCCTTTTGCCTACTATTTCGGCAAGCTCTGTGCTCGGCCGTCAGCCGCCAGCCGCCGTTCACTCACCTCGTACAGTACAAGACAGCGAGCACATGAGGCGTTTGAAGCTTCAGCATGGCATTCTCATCTCCAGCAAGTCGGACGCATCCACGCCTTGCCAATAGGTTGGTGAAACATGGCACACAACGTCTCCTTGACAAAGGTATGGGCAAGGTCGAACACATTGGCCAACCGAGATGCGTATAGCAGATTAGTACCTTGGGATCAGCATTATGACCGTCGGCATCAGCATCAGCATCAGCATCAGCATCGGCCTTGTCTAGTTCAACAAGACGGATCAGCCAAGCCGACCACGGCGGCACCATCAGCATAGGCTTGGAAACACAGCGCCAACACCTTCCCACCGCATCCACGCGAACACAGCGAGGTTTCCAGGCGGTTGATGCTTGTTTCGCCCGACCGCCTTTCACAGAGTGCAGTCCGGTTTGCTCATGCGCGCCCGCATCCGCACCGCACCGCCCTGTACCGCACCGCACCACACGACGAGCGGGCTGGGCTGGCTGGCAGCTCGACTCCGGCCAGGAGTACGACGACAAGATACGGAGTGACAAAGTCAACATGCAATCATGTAGTCAATGTCGAGCCAAAAGAACGGCTGCATTTTGGCTGGCTCAATTTTTGGCCTGGAAAGCCTGAAAGAGAATTGAATCGGCTGGCGGCTGGCGGCTGGACCCAACGCACTTGGCCACGACCACAACCACGACCACTACGAGACGCATCCCGCCCGATTGCTCTCGTTCGCCCGGGGAATCCTTCGACCTGGGTGTGCCAGCACTTGATGCTCGATTTTGACGGGATATATGCTCTACAGGTATTCGCCGCCATCTTGTTCGCCTTTCTTGGCCTTTCACAGGACGCTTCGTGGGGGAAACGCAGGTCGTCGTCCACATGAACGCTGGGCGTGCTGTCGTTGGTTGGTTTTGCATGTCGTGCTGTGCTGTGAAGCGGTGCCGTGCTTCGCTGCGATGCACTGAGGTGTGTTGTGCTCTGCTCCGGTGCTTTGCGGCATTTTGCTTTGCCATCGTCATCCTGTGCCAGGTGTCCTGCTACCTGAAGCCAGGCTGGCATTACCGCCAACTGACCTGTCGGATCGCGAACTTTTGTTACCACCTACCTAGGTAGGTAGTTAGGTACTGTAGGTAGGTACTGTAGGTAGGCAGCCTGCAAAAGGACTTGCCCAAGGTTCACCTACACCGCAAGGTTAGATTGGATAGATACCTTACGTACCTGGTCAGATGGTGCAAGTAGCCACCTACCTAGGTAGGTACTCCAGACGGGGTGTGTCTGGCGGCGACCTACCTGCTACCTGCCTACTTTACCTACCTACCTACATAGCCCAGGCGGTCCAACCCCTCCCGGACCCAGCCTTCCTCCAGCGGCTTAGAATTCAAGCAAAGAGTTGAGTCATGTGTCCATCCATCTACCAGCCAGCTGTCAGATGAAAAAGAGCAGGTCGGCCAGCTCGGCAGTATGAGAAGTTACCTGGTCACGCCTTCATAATAGGTACTCTACTCCGTAGTTATGTCCGAATTAACCCTCCGCTTTACATCCATGTCATCTTGGAAAGGCACAGTGTGAGCCAGGGTTAAATAGCGAGGGGTTATGACTCTCGTCTCAAGCCAATAGCCAAACCGCCATAACGTACCTGACCCTGACTTGTCTCCGTCGCTCACTCTCTCTCACCATCTCTTACAATCTCTCACCATCTCTCACCATCTCCCACCATCTCCCACCATCTCTCACCATCCCTTGTCGGCGCCTGCGCCTGCCGCTGCGTCTTCTTGCGCATGTGTAGTGTTTCCAGGGTCCCCGCGCCCGCCAATCCAGTCTTGTCCTTCGTGAGCTGCGGTCATGGGTTTATGACTGAGGCGAGGTATACTATACGGTGTCGTTGGTAAACCCCAAGTAAAAGAAGACGAGATAAACCCTGCTTTGCCTGACCCGACCTGGCCATGACCGTCATCTTGTGCACAACGCAACCTACCTTACTTAACTGACCTAGCCTGCTTTCCTTGCTCGCCTCCCGGCCTATTGTCTCTCTCCTCTCGTCGGTTTCTAGTCACTCTTCTCCTCTCCCGGCGCGCCGTGTGGTCTGGTCTGGTCTGGTCTGGCCTAACTGTCTCGTCTCCCCTCTCGTCTCGCCTCCAGTCTGCTCTCCTCATCCAACCAACCTAACCAAATGGTGCCGTGTCGTGCCTGACCAACCTTGCCTTATCTGACCTACCTGACGTTTTAACATTGCCTTCCTTACCTCACGCTCGCACTCACGCTCACGCTCACGTTCACGCTACCACTACCGCTACCGCTACCGCTACCGCACCTCGCCTTGATCTCCTCCCGCTTCTCTCCTCTCACCAGTCAGCCAGCCAGCCCGGCCGACAAGTCTTGTCTCGTTTGGCGAATCCAAGGTTCCTTCCTCCTAGTCTGCAACGAAATACAAAACCAAGACGGCCTGCTGCCCACCCCCTCACTTGACTTCTACGCCTTTTCCCTCTTCACGGCCCTCCCCCCCTCGTCTACCTACTCTGCCCGTATATGCCCTGAGGTGAGGTGCCTTTCCCAACCCATCGTCGTCTCCCCGTCGCCCTTCGACCGATACAAACCTTACCCCCTTCCTTTCAAGCCAAGTCCTTCTAGACTGCTTGCCGCTGCTCAACCCTCGACACCCTCGACACCCTCGACCTAACACAATATAACCCATTTTTACTCACCAAGTCTCGCCTCGCCTCGCCTCGCCTCGCCCCGACCAGACAGACACCAGCTCAACCCAGACCCAGACCTAGCCTCATCCCTTGCTCGGCGACATCGGCGTCGTGACGTACGCGGCCAGGAAGAAACAGCCCGCCCCCCTCTTCCGCCTGGAGAATAGCCTGCCTGCCGTCTGCCTGCCGGTCTGCTCGGTAGCTTACTTCGTTCGACTCACCCGACCTGAACTGGCCTGACCACCTCACATTACACTCACCCCGGAGCCATCCACCAAGACCAGCTAAATTGACTGCCTGGGCCTTTTTTTTTTTTTTTTTTTTCCCCGGGGTGTTTCGCCTGGCTGCGCTACTTATAATTATCGGCGTCGCTCATTCACCCCACCTCTGGTTGTTCTTTACTCTTACGCACAATCCTCTTACACGCTCCTCCTCCTCCTTCATCCCTACTCTCACACCTGCGACAAACCAAAGCGAGCAAGAAAACCAAGACAAGACACAGACCGCTCGTTTCTACAATTTTTTTTATCATTTTTTTCATCTGTCGACAAACACCGGCACCGGCACTGGCACTCGACAAGTAGCAGACGGTGGATTTCGGCATGACAGTTGGTCAATGAACATTCGGCTGTAGCTTACCCGATACGGCCATTCGAGACATCTGCATCCCGCCCGTTCTTTCGTGAACGACGCAGACGCACGACGCACACAACACACTACGCACCCCTCTTTTTCTCTGTGTGTCACACACACACACACACTCTCTCTCTCTCTCTTGCTCTTTCTCTCAGTTTACTACTGAATGCGGCATGATCCAGAGTCCCTACGCCGTGTCTCGATCACAATTCAGATCCATTTCCCTCTTACACCTACACATCGTCAGCAGGCAATTTCCCTCAGCTCGACGCACTAAATCGGAAAGTGGCATTTGTCTCTGGAATCGGAGCGACTTCCATTTGGAGAGAAAAGACGTCGCAGGCTGTAAAAAGAGTCAATGGGAAAGCGGGAAGAAGGCATCTGAGAGCGCCTCAATCATCCCTCGTCGACAAAGAACCCCTCGCCCGACCTGTCTCCACCTCGACAATTTCGCCGCTCACCTTGTCTGGGCAGTCAACGCCACTTGACCGTGACCCGCCAACTACAGTCGCGGCCAACTCGCCTCGAACAACGGCACCCTGTACGACATCTTGCTGGTTCACAAGAGCAAGCGAGCAAAGCCGTACAGGTGCACTTGAGCGGCAAAGGTCCACCGGAGAGATCAGAGAAGGTACGATTTGGCTTCGTCACCCACCGAGAGACTAGAGAAGAAACATTTTGGCTTCGTCACCCACCGAGCTTGAACCTCGAACAGCACAACGCCAACAACGCCATGGACGACACTATGGACTACGCCTACCACCACCGCTCAGAGCAACAACCGAGCCATGGTCAACTGCCTTATCCTCAACCCATGTCTCGGTGCCCTTACACCCAACACAGACAACCTGCCATGGTGCCGCACCGCTCAACGGTACCCTACGATCCTGTCCACTCGGCGAACAACTGGCAGGCGCAACCGTCGCCCATGCCCGCACACTGGAATCCCCACATGGCAGGACATCGCGGGCCGTACATGCGGCTGCCCAACTCGGCTCCGGAACCGTCATACTACGGCCATCCGCCGTTGCCGAACTACCCGCCGGGAATGCCGGGTTACCAATTGCCTTCTTACGAACCAACAGGTCTCCATTCTTCCCACTCGGCCTACCCTGCTCCCATGCCTCCACTGCCTCCTCCGATGAGGTACGGAAACGCTGGCCCCATGCAGTCCCACCCGCCCCTACCGAACCCGGGCGGCTACACGACTTCGGAACGACTGTCGAACCACGCATTGCCACCGCGCTTCGGTTATGAGGTTTCTTCGGTCGCAGCTCCCACAGCCGCTGAGACGTCTACAACTAGTACCGCACCAGCGCAAAATCCATCGACTCCAGGAGAAGAGACGCCATCTGTCACGGAGCCCAATACGGCGGAACCTCCGGCGAGCGTCAACATCCAGTTCGGCTCTGCACCGCCCTCGGGCGCACCTCAGTCCAATAATCCGGCCGTAACACTCTCGGCTTACCGGTCCCAACGACCAAGCGCTGCCGAGCAGCCGCCGCCCATCGCACACAGCCAACGTGCTGCTATTGACGAACGCTCTCGTCTGCCGGCCGACTCGGCTTCTACCACGTCGGTGAATTCGGCAGGTACCTCGGGGACGGCAACTCACTCGTACGAGCGCCGGCGGGCTCCGCAAACCGCACGCCGCACTTATCCTCGCAGACAATCGCCGCCATCCGATCGCGAGTATGATAATGAGAACGAGATGCGCATGCTGGAACACATGATTGTTCAAGGCGGAGCTCGGTTGCTGGGCCCTGATCTCGAGGACCACCATGTGCGAGCAACACAGTTCTTGCGAGGGTCCGTGTCGACAAAGATGGTGGCATCTGAGGATGCTATCTTGTCCTTGCAGAGTGTGCCCATCTCGGAGCTGCCCGAAGGCGAAACGAGTAAGTTCAGGCGGCTATCCAGGTGAAAAAAAAACTACTGACAAAAGTATAAGCTTGTGTCATCTGCTACAACGAATATGGAGTTGAGACCCCTGAGGGTGTAAAAGAGGCACCCCTTCGACTGCCCAAGTGCAAGCACACCTTTGGAGACCACTGCATTAAGAAGTGGTTAGCAGACTCGGACAGCTGCCCATACTGCAGAGACAGGATACCTTCGCACCCCAGGCTGAGCTCGAATGTACCCGGGTTCAACGGCTTGTTTCGGACCAGGGCGCTGTTGAGAGAGCGCGGCGAGTCCGCCTACGGACATGACGAGTCGAACCGGTCGACTTCGGGTCTTTCAGGTCACGTCGAGCGTCGATCTCCCCCGACTGATATAGGAGAATCACGCCGGAGAATCCGGGCTCGATATGGCAGCTCCCGAGGGCCTGGGTCTCCATCATTCAGTGGATCACGTCCGGTTTCGTTTGGACCAATGCCACCCGCAAATCACGAAAGCCTGAGGAGAAGCCAGCACAACTTTGGGAGAGGTACTGCCCCTCATCACTCGGCTGCTCGACCTCTAAATGGAGGACCGCCCCATGCTATGTTCCCCATGGGTAACATGCCTCTTTACCACCAAGTCCCAAGCCTTGGTGGCATGGAAAACCCCCTCGTTCCGTCAATGCCGGCTTACGTACCGCCAATGGTGGCCCACGGCACCCCAAGCGGAAGTCAGAATGCTGGCACTCACCATACAGCGCGAAGCTCGCTGCCAGCTCCTCCTCCAGAAACCTGGCAACCTGGGGGCCCATCCTTGATGGATGAAACGCATCGACGCCCGATGCTTGGAGACAACAACCCAGCCACGCAGACTGGTGCACCACGGACACATCAGTAGAGTTGCAGAGAGACTCTATTACTCAGGACTGGTGTTCAACTACTCTAGTATCATGGGTACTATGAGCAACAAAGCTCACAATAATGATCCTTAGCTCATGCATTCCTCATGAACACTCTCCACTTTTTTCTAACCAGGATGGACTGGTTACTATTGATTTTAACAACTCAATGGCAGCGTCTTTTTCTCTTTTTCTTTTTTTTTTTTGGGCGGTTCTTTTATTTTTTTGGTGGGGTGGTCGATGGCGTCACGGGGTTCTCAGGAAAGCTGAGGCAAATGCATATGATGACGATTTCTTTGGGCAACTCGGTTCTTCATTCAACCTTCAGAGCGCGCAGTTCTGGAAAGGGGTTGGCAGGCACAGCATGAGAATATTCCAGTAGAAGATCTGGGTAACAGAAGTCAGCTGTGCGTTGGGCACAGAATGCATCGCAGCAACCGACAAAGGTATCGCGATGACCAAGGGGGGTTCTAGTTTAGCCCATTTAGCAGAGGATGAATACATGGCAATGTCCCATTAGACCAAGGTTCCGGTGACAAGGACAACCAAGTCCAGTCCAGCAGGCAAGGACTCCTGCATAACAAAGCGCAACATTGGTTGAGGATCAAACCCGGTCAGCAGTGAAGATGCAATGAGATGGCATGTGTAAGACGGGCAGAAGGAACTAGTATTGTCTGGACCTTTGGTCAAAAGTCAGACGGTGTAGACACGCGTCTCGGCGTTCCACGTTGACCAAGGGAACTTCTTGAGGACGAGACCGGAAGAGGCGGGAAGTCAAGATCAAATAAACGAGTAAGCAAGATGGCCTTGGGGGCACCCAAGACACTGCGGCTGCTAAACAAACGGTCTTGATGGACTTAATCTTCCTCCTTTCCCTGGGGGAAAGGGAATCTAGGACATGGAAAGGGAATCTAGGACATGGAAAGGGAATCTAGGACATGACTCGGGCTGTCCCGTCTGTTGATCTTCTAGGACGGCGTTGATAATTTAACTGGGCGTCGGTCCGTCGACGCGGCGAAAAGTGTATTGGGTTTGGGGGGTACTGTGCCGATTCTTTGAGGCATCGGACGAGATGAGGAGGGTTGGGAGGTTAGTGGCGGAGGTGAAGTGTCAATGGTGGTGAGATGGCTGGATGATGATGGTAGAACATCAACGGGCGACGGGGACGGAGGAACCATCTTATTCCCTTCCACACCTTCACGTTTGCTTCCTTGGGGGACTTTTTATTGTAGTTTCTTCTTCCTTGTCGTGGAACACACCGAGGAATGAGGACGGGATGTCACCTCGTTTTCTCGCAACCTGTGACGTTGGTTTCTTTTCTTTTTTCCTTTTTTCCCCTGGGAACCCCGTCCCCGCGTGGTATTCTGATGGAGAAGGCGGACGGGCAAAAGAAGAAAAGGGGAAAGCGCGTGGTTCTAACCGAACAGAAGCTAAACGAGTGCGAGGCGTCGTCGTTCGTCACGCCAGAGATGGCCAATCATGACGGCCGGATACTTTAGCAAAGTGCAGACTACCCACGCTAAGCTGCGTGGCATCAGGGAGCTGGCGATGGAGGACCTGGCGACAAAGCGAAAGACGACGCGCGGTTTCGGCAAATGCGCGGGCGCGGGCGCGGGACCGGGACCGGGATTCCTCCTCTCGGGTGTCCGTGGTGCGGAGTGCATATTCTGCGTTCGGTTGCTAATCGTCGGGTGCTTACACGAGCCCTGCGTTTACTTGACGAAGGGGGGATGGGCTGGTTGGAACACACATGAGAAGCAAGGGTATGTTTTGACAGAAGTCTACCCATGATTTGGAAACTATGTTTAGCCACATTGCTAGATTTGGGAATCAATGTGTGCCGTATGTAAAGCGTGTGGCATGGACAAGAGAGAGCCCCGTCCCAACCTCACGGACGATGGGCGGAAACATGGCTTGTCAGAGGGTGCTCGGGCTTGTATGCTGTCTCTTGTTCGTGGTGTGGTGTCGTGTCGTGTCGTATCGTGCCGTGTGTCGTAGGGCGACGGTCGGCAATGTAAGAAAGAGGATGGCTGTGCTGGTTTCTCTACAGGATTTCCAACGCTTGCCGTTTCCCGTTCATCGTTTCCCGTTGCTGGTTGCTGGTTGCTGGTTGGGATGTTTCCCACCCAGCGCTCGTTGGACGCACATGTCTTGTCGTGTGTTGCGGTGTTTCTATTGATTCGGCCAGATCTTTCATTGTTCAACCCGACCCCGCAGCTGCCGCGGATGGCGATAACGAAGAAGAAGGAAAGATTCGTACTTCCTTGGCTCGCGTACCGATGTCAGCTAATAGTCGAGAACACACATTCTCTAAGGACAGAAGGACAGAAGGCGACGGGCGCAGGTTGAGGCAGAGCACTGTCCATCAGATTGAAACGGGAAGCCAATGCGACTTGGCTCTTGGGGGAGTGCCCAATGGAAGATGCATCCGAAACATGCAAAGACTGTGGGTTGATCGACCCGAGGGCCAGCTGGTGCTCCCTTACATGGTGGGTGTGCGAAGTCATGTGTCGTGTGTGATGTGTGTGCCTTGTGCATCTCGGCACCGAACCCGGCCGATTGGACAGTGGTGCACTCGCATGCTGAGGAGGATTGCTTCAAACAGAGCGTGTTTGTTGTGAAGTGTATGAGTAGATTTGTATGATTTGTGTGTTTCTTTCCAATCGCGAGCTCGTCATGAGGACTGGTGGTCTATATTAGCACGTCTACGTGTGTGTACTGTGTATCGGGCTGTGTAACACCATCGGATTCGAGTCCGGCGGCCCCACGGTCGGCCCTGCGCGGACTGAGACTGACCAGAATTGCCTCATCAAGGTGAAGCAAAGGTTGTCAAATTCGTCAGTGGAAGAAGATTACCACAGTAGGTACGGAGTAGACCAGGGCGAGGCATTCCTTCCGCATACTAGTACCTCGCTTAGACGGTATGCAGCAAAGAGATGCATAATTCACGTGCCGCTCCCAAAAGAAAGAAAAAAAGGAATCAGGTATCCAACTACACCACTGTTCCATGGGATCGGGCGAACAAATCGTCTCACTCTCCGGCCCCGATCCCGGTACCCAGTCCCAATCCTACGGTATCCCTTACTTGTAGGCATGGCCAGGCATGAGGGCATGGTCATCTGGGATGATGGTAACGACCATAGAGCAAAACGCCCAGGATGATAGAGATGGGCTGCCGCACTCGTTCCCCCGTCCTGGGTTTAGCGTCATCATTCATTCAACCTTGTCGACGGGCCAGCCTACAAGTAGGTTAGCCACGATGCTAACCAATAGACGCCTAGCGAGTCCGAATATACGCAGCAAGACACGCGGATGGCTTGGACATACTGCGTGCTCTTCATTCGTTGGAAAGTCTTCTACATTCTGCGTATCGGTCGTTGTCCCTCACTCCCTGATGAGTACAAGTACGTCGCAGAAGCATATACCAGACGAGACTAAGGCTCCACGTGTGCCGCTTCTTCCATCATCTACTCATCATCCATCCATTGATCCCCATTCCCGCCCACCTCTTCAGCCCACCTCGCGCTGCTCAGCACCTACTTACATCAATACTGCCCCGCCTGTCTTCTGCAGCGGTTACCTATCTACGGTTACACTCACGGATGAACTGACCCCAACCAAGTCTATCTCCCCAGCTCAGCAGCTCCGTCCAACCCGGAGACGTATCCGACCGGAGCCGAGACGATCAAGATAAAGACCAGAAACCCTTCACACACACGGCCGAGCCTCCGCTGGTCTGCAGTTGCCAAGACCGCTTAAAAGTAACAGCAAGGTTCAACGACGACTGCCCTCGTCGCCATCATCTACCCTGCTCTTCATCGCCACAACTGTTACAGGCTCAAGAGCAGGTCAACCCCGATCACAGACGCCACCTTCAGCGCTCAACTTCTCTGAAGAGGCATCCGCCAAGTACAACAATCGACATCTGTTGCCCAAAGACTCGTCAGGTTGCAAACATCTCAATTTCCCAGGTTACGACATCTCTCCGTCCGGCCTTCCCGTCTCGTCTCGTCTCATCTCATCTCCAGCTCCGTCGTCTTTTGTTACGCCAACGCCCACGTCCCCTGTCTCCAACTCGGTGGCCAGACCACAGACGAAAGGACTCGAACGGGTCATAGAGAAAGTCACGGTGCGTGCGATGCTTTGCTTCCTTGTCGCAACCCCGTAACGTATGAAACCGTACGTCCGGCCCCCAGCCCACGCGGGATCTACCCTCGCCTCACACGCCTTTTTGTTGAGCTTAAACACAACACGGCCTGTCGTTGTTCCATCACCCTTGTGATTCCCAACCTTACACCCCCTATAGCCCGAGCTTTCATTTTTCTGCCTTTCCCAGTCTTTTTTGCAATTGCTTATTTGGCTAGTCCCCCGATCAACATCAGAAGGTCACTTTTTTTATAGAGACGAAGAGCTGGTTGCAGTATTGACCACGACGTTGCGCGAGGAATACGGTCAAGTCGCGTCTTGTCTCTCGACAATCTGGTCTTACGCATCTGCGGAACCCGTACACCTCGGCCGTCTGCTCGATATCGCAAATCCACCCTATACGACGAGGACGACAACAACGACGACGACGACGGAAAGCGCCATGGTTCCGTGGCGTGGAGTGTCCATCAGTTCGGTCGTGGTCGCCTTGCTGCTGGCCTCACGACAGCCAGAGCTCTCAAGATGGTACATTGTGAGCAATTTCGCGAGTGCCTGGATGTTCCAGATGACATGCTGGGTCGTCTTCATGGTGTTCCTCCACCCGCAGTACTTCTCACGCCTCCGCTCGTTACCGGGGCCCACGGATGACCACTGGTTGATGGGACAATATCCCAAAATAATGCGTCAACCGACGGGTGTTCCCATGATTGAATGGTAGGCCCTTCTCTCTTTGACCTTTAAGTGGCCGAACGTCCGTGAAGCAAGCTGACAGTCACGCAGGATCAACACCATTCCCCATGAGGGCATTATTCGATACCGCGGCTTTTTCAATCAGGAACGCTTGCTCATCACCTCCCCGAAAGCCCTCGCCGAGGTGCTGGTCACCCACAACTATGACTTTCACAAGCCTTCTGCCGTCAGGTCCTCCATCGGCCGTATCCTCGGTGTCGGCGTTCTCCTGGCCGAAGGCGACAACCACAAGATTCAGCGCAAGAACCTCATGCCAGCCTTTGCTTTCCGTCACGTCAAAGACCTTTACCCCCTTTTCTGGAGCAAGGCCTGCGAGGGAGTCCAGGCAATCACCGACGCTGTCATGACCGAGGCGGCCAAGCCCGCCGCCGCCGACGGGACAGAAGATCCCGAAAAGGCCGCACTGGGGCCCAAGACCGCCGTGTTGGAAATTGGTAACTGGGCCTCGCGGACGACCCTCGACATCATTGGCATGGCCGGCATGGGCCGCGACTTTGGCGCCATCCGCGACCCGACAAACCCCCTGAACCAGACCTACCAACACGTCTTCAAACCCAGCCGGGAGGCCCAGATCCTCGCCGTCCTGGGTCTCATTCTCCCTGGGCCGCTCGTCCACGCGCTCCCCTTCCAGCGCAACGGCGATATCGCAAACGCCGCCCAGACCATCCGCGCGACCTGCAGAGAACTCATCCGCGAAAAGAAGGAAAAGCTCGAGCGCAAGCAGCTCACCGACATTGACATACTCTCCGTCGCCCTCGAGTCCGGCGGCTTCACGGAGGACAACCTCGCCGACCAGATGATGACCTTCCTCGCCGCAGGGCACGAAACCACCGCCTCCGCCATGATGTGGGCCGTCTACTGCCTCTGCCTCCACCCGGACGTGCAATCCCGCCTCCGCGCCGAAGTACGCCAACGCCTCCCAACCCCGGGCACCCCCGGCGACATTACCGCCCTCGACATCGACCACATGCCCTACCTCAACGCCGTCTGCAACGAGGTCCTGCGCTACTACGCCCCCGTCCCAATGACCCTCCGCGAGGCCGCCGTCGACACCGTCATCGACGGCAACAAGGTTCCCAAGGGCACGCGCATCATGCTCTCCCCCTGGGCCACCAACAAGGACACGTCGCTGTGGGGCCCGGACGCGGGGCGCTTCGACCCGGACAGGTGGATCCCGCGCGACGGCGCCGACGCCGAGAGCAAGAAGACGGCGGCGAGCGGCGGCGCCACGAGCAACTACGCCTTCATGACGTTCCTGCACGGACCGCGGAGTTGCATCGGGCAGGGCTTCGCCAAGGCCGAGTTTGCGTGCATCCTGGCCTCGTGGATCGGGCGGTTCGAGTTTAGTTTGAAGAACAAGGAGGAGTACGACGAAAAGAATATGGCCATCAAAGGTGGCGTCACGGCGAGGCCGGCAAAGGGGCTGCATGTGTACGTCAAGGTTCTGGATGGGTGGTGATGATACCACGGAGAGATGGAGAGGGGGTTGGAGAGAGGGGTTGTCACTCATGATGACACGACCATGATTGGGCCGGGCTCACAATGTGAATGTATATACAATGAAGCTGGGCTCAGTGGGACGGTCTGTCATGGCCTTGAAAAGACATGCGTGGGATACTTTATTAACAAATTTCATATAGAATCCTGACGAAGGTCAAGGTGCAAGAACAGCCCATGTTGTAGGGACAGCTTGACAAACGACTTGTCTACCCCTACCGGCATTTCCATACATGATATTACGAAGTTGATGTGCATCCAGCATTCTACCACATTGTGTTTTTGCAGCCGCGGCAACTCGTGATGTCTATCTAATGTGAAATGATTGCATGAATCATGTCCGCACATCTACAATTGTTAGTTACCGCCGCAGTGAGATAGAAGTCTGCGACGATGAGAACAAATCAATCAGAATTCAGGTCCATGATTTCGGTCCCTCAACCACCGCGTCTTGGACCACGTATGGTGCCAGAAAGCAGGCAGTAGACCTCGGCAGAGCGAGAACTGTACCAGACCAAGGTGTTTGTAGGAACAGTGGGTGGATGAATTGGTCCAAGTCAGATTTCAAACTTCATTGAATGCATTTAACCACCCGCGGATGCTGGTCTGTTTATGGCCTGATGCGAGACAGATGCATGTGAAGAGAGCTGAAGCAGTAAGTCAGGGTATTCTCAAAACATGGTAATAAATACTATAAACGTTCGAGTCCTTTCGGGAGATTCGCAAGACTGGATAGCAAAAGAGCCTTTCGCAGGAGTTTACAAGTTAACGCAGAACATCTAACCTAACGTAGGGAAATTTCATAATTTATTTAAGACTAACTGGGAATAACAACTATTTCCAAAAATTCAGCCGAAAATTTATCGAGGAACTACTTATAACTAACCATACAGCAATCTCAATATCCCAGCCAGGATGTACCTCTCCAAAACAACAGGGCTATTGCCAAGCTATCTATTCAATATTCCCTCTACTTAAGTTAGTCTGTAACCTCTACCCTGCATGCTTCCTTGATCCTTGACCTAGGTACTCAGACTTAATCGTCAGTATAGTCTGGGGGAAGAGTGTACGGTGAGTCCGACGGAACATCAAGAAACAGTATTATTTTGACTACCACGGCGCAGATGCTGGTACCAGCCACAAGTGATTTTTAACAAGGACATGTCTTGAAGTTAATTAACGATGTCTTGAATGCGAAGCATGCCATTCTGCCGCCATGCATCAACTCGCTCACCGCCCCTATCTAAGCCCCGGTTCTATACGTGTAAGCCAGCAGAGTCGAGGATGATATCCAAGCTGAAGTGGTCAGCAAGTTCTTCGGTGAGTCTTGGCTGACCCTCTAGCGTAACAGCGAAGTATTTACTTGACTGGCCTAGTTGACGTGACTCTACTCAATCTGCCCAAGCGGGAGCTATTCGGAAGCCACAACAATCAACTTCGTGCAAGGATGAATCTCCTGCATTCCGTCAAGCCCGCGCCAATCATTGTCTCACGACAATCGTTCCACCAGAATCTTGGCTAGACTGCAGCCATATGTGTAACTCGAAGACCATCGAACGCCTGCGAAGGAGGCACATTTCACGGCGAGAGTTGGCCGCGTTTGAAAACGCCGTAGCATCGAGCGATTTGTTATACCCACTTATCCGTCAAGGGTCTTACACCCTCTTCGCAGAGCGTACCATATCACATAAAGGAAGATGTTCCCGCAAGGTAAAGTGAGTCACGTTCTTGCAACGGCATCCAACGTATAGAAACAGGGCTCCATCAAGCTTCCAGCCGGCAGTATGCTCTTTATCCCAATTTGAGGCGCGCCCAATTCTGACCAAAGACTTGGCAATTATACGGCACTTTACAGCTGAGTCTTCCAATTGCACGACGCTGCGATTGCTGGCGTCGCCGACGGCGCGAACACGATGGCGAGGTAGTAAAAGGGGCAGCGACTTGACGCGTGCAAAGGCGAGTGTGAGCTCGTTGCATGAGCTTTGAATGCATTCCGTCACCCACAAGCGAACGCCTGTCATTCCCTGAGCAAGTATGGCATGGGGTTCATCATACTTTAACGACAACCGGGAAAAGTAGTGACAGGGGGTTAGGCTCGAGTCTTCAGTGTGAAAAACCAATTCAGTCGACAGGCGATCATCACTGTGTTGTGACTTCCCAGGAGACTTTTCAGGCGCATCGCGCGCCAACTTCAACGGCATAGACGCTCTCTAAGTCAGCACACCCCCCACTCGGCCACCACCCCCTACTCGGCCACTTCTCCACCTAAGATTTCATCTTTAAACAGCAATATCTCGCTTACTAATAGAAATAAAATACTATAAGTTTTACTTTAGAGTGGATACTAAGCAAAATTGTTTTTATAGATTTTATATACTGTTTTTAGAACTGCTATATTGGAAATAATTAAGTTTTCATAAATATACTAATTTATAAGACTATATAGTAGGAATAAAAGAAAATAAAGTATACTATATATTGATATAGTATATTTATAGCTAAATACTAACATTTTAATAGAAGAAACTACATAGTAATAGAAGATAGAAAGATTATTCTAATAGTTGAAATAAAGTAAAATAATGTTAATAAATACTAAGTAAATAGGTATATTTCATAATAGTTAATATTAAATCTATATAATATTAAGGAAATTGAATATTAATATTCTACTAAGTAAAAAAGTTTTTATATTTATCTATTATATTAAAAATAGCTTACTTACTGTTATATATATTCTTTCTAGTATTATATACTAAAATGGGCGCTAGCTGCTTGGGCTGGAATAACTAAACAAACAAAATAAAACAACCTGCCCTAAGCCTAATCCTTCGGCAATGGAAAATAGGGGGAAAAATCTAGAAAAATATGTTAAATCAAGAGCGTTATATTTGCAGATCTACAGCATAAATAGCATCTTAATCGCAAAAGTAGTACTTTAGATTGTGTAGGGTAGTATAGTGTGTGAATTCTGTGTATTCTGCTACTATTCTTAAGTCTAGTGCTATAGACGTAGGTTTATAGCCTGTGTGTGTATACTACTTATATAATAACTGAGGCTTATAGCTGAGGCCTAGGCTTATTATAATCCTCCCCTTAGACTTATAGTAAGCTCTATATTATAAGTCTAATAAAACTATCTATAGTGCCTTAATTACCTCTATCCTGACTATTCTAGTGTATCTTCTTCTATCACTTTATCTCTACTAGCTAACTTTATTTACTTATTATATATATACTAATAATTATCCTAGAGTAACTTTTAGACTAACTATAGCTATCCTTCCTATTATAGTAGTTATAAAAATATATAGATAGTAGAGTTAGTAGGGGTATTCTATTTAATCCAGATTTAGTAATTAATTTACTGGTATATAAACTATTTTTTTATATAGTTAGAAGGTTATATAAAGTTCCATAGTCTGGGGTAATTAGCTTACAGTGGGATTTACTTTAGTAGATAATATACTGGCGCTGGGAGAGTATAGTAAATAGGTATTAGAAGTATAGATTCAGGAGGATTATATAAAAGAGGTCTGATCCTTAAGTTTTACTAGACTACTACTGAAGAGGTAGGATTAGGTTATTAGGACCTACTTTAGGCTATTTACTATAGTTCTAGTGTTATCCCTTTATACTCTAGTATAGTTAATTTTTATGGTATACTAAGCTGGGTTAGTACTTAGGCTTGTGAATACCCTCCTGACAGCTATAATAGATTAGTATTGAAAATTAGTAATAAATATCTAAAAAGTTAGTAGGTATTCTAAGTCTGCATTACTAGTTGTGAGGGAGGATTCCTATAGATATTAGTGTAGGGTCTAAAATGTTTGCTGATAATTAACTTCTAGTGTGAGACTAAGGGAATCTTATCTGGTTACTAATACTACTTATTAGATAAGTATTATAGAGAGTTAATAATATTAAGGATTCCATCTTAAATAAAAGTAAAGAAAAAATAAGAATATTTTAGCTGTTAAAACTTAAAGCTAGCTTTTAACTATTTAAAATAGTAGAAATAGTAAAATAGTAATATTATTTTTATAGTTTTCCTCTCTAAAGTTTAGAGGAATACTTTAGAATTTAAAGTTTCTAATTTTAAGCTAGAAGAAATAGGATCTCTATAAAATGTAAATAGAAAAGAAAGTATAAATAAAAACTATCCTATAGGTTTGTAAATTAGCGTAAGAATACTTTAGATACTAATAGGTGAAAAATCTAGATCCTAGAGTGGTATTTTAAGATATACTATCCTCCTTTCTGGATTTAAACCTAGAAGATAAATCTTAAATACAGGATCCTTTAATATTAGATTAGTAATCTTTCTAATATTTAAGAGATATACTTATCTGTAAGTTAGTAATATAATATTATTATTATTATTACTTTTACTTAGGATTATAAGTTTCTCTATATCCTCTTTTTTTTAATATTTATTAGTTTTCTTTTAGCTAGAAAAATTCTCCCTAGTTTTAAATCTAGTTTAGATCTGTAAATATCTAGATTAGTAAATTCTTAATACTTAGCTAGTATTTAAATAAACTTTTATAAGTAGTTTCTATTATAGGTTAAACTTTAAATTTCTTCTTTAGATAGAATTACTAATCTATATAAGGAAGAGTCTAGTGTATATAATAATATATAAAAAAACCTAGTCTATTAGTATTTAAGCTTACATTCTAATAACTTATTAATAGCCTACTTTATATTATAAACTAATATAAAATTTCTAACTTTTAGTTTATCCTCTTAAAGAGTATTAGCTTAATAAATATTAAAACTATCTGTAACTTTCTTATATTAGTCTATAATTATCTTTATAATATTCTCTCTATCTTTCTCTAGCTAAGTAAATATTCTGATTTATAATTATAATTCTTCCTCTTTTATTTATACTAATACTCAGTTTAAAATCCTCTATATAGATATTAGTATTTTAATTAATATAATTATTTTATATTTATATTTAAGGTAGAAGGGGGTGTATCCTATTAAAGTTTAAATTATTATCTAATCTGTAAATAATACTGCAGGTAGTAGGGAGTAAGGATCTTTATTACTATTCCCTACTATCTATACTAATAAAGTATAGATAATTAGCTAGTAACTAACTTTAATAACTTTATTAGTCTGTAAGTTATAAGTAGAAGTAACTTATTACTTTATATTATACTACTTATTAAATTTAATAATATATTACTTATTCTTAAGGCTGCTATTAATAATAAGTATATTATAGAGACTATATTATATAATAACTTCTTCTTATAAGAATTTTATAATAGTTTTTAATATTACTCTATTTAACTATTATACTTCTAGCTATCCTGTAAAAATATCTCTAGTTTTAATAAGATATTACTTACTTACTTTCTGGATATCTAGATTAATATAACTAAATAGATATTTTTATAGAATTATAAAGCTGTAAAGGTTGCTAGTATATTAAGCTTAATATAATTAATAGTCTAGATAATATTTTACTATTTTATAAACCTCTCTATATATATCTATCTAATAGTATTAGTTAGCTAGCTTGCGAAAAACTACTTCTTAGCTATAATATCTATTTTTATTATATACTGTAATAATAAGCTTCTAATAAATCGTGGGATTATCTTCTACTCACTATAGCGTCAGCTTATATGGAATAGCTCTAGTGAAAAGTAGTTAATTATATAGTTAAAAAGTTAATATTTTATACCTAAAGGCTCTGAAATAGGTTAGGTTAATACTAAGTAGCCTCTTTAGAGTTACTAAGTAGTAAGTAATTTATTAAGATTTATATAACTAGGTCTGTAAATTACTTAGTATAGTACTGGGGAGTATTAGTTCTGGGTCTGTATTACTATTAGTAGTTAGGATAATATCTATATTAAAGACCTCCTTAATATATTACCTATTACTAAGGAAGTAAGCTTTATTAAAGAAAGCTTAAGTACTTATATCTGTGAAGAAGATTTACTTATTAATTTAGTTATTAATATTCTCTTCTCCTATATTATTAATTTTGTTAGAGGGTCTAGAAGGTTTCTTAGATAATCTATCAGCTACTAAGTTTACTATTCTGCTAATATGATAGACTTTAAAGTTGAATATCTATATTTAAGATATCTAGTAAATAATAAGGATTTCTAGAAGATCTGAAGCTATATTATTAAGCTAAGCTATAAGTATTTTTATATTTATTTCCAGTAAAAAATGTTAGTTATATAGATAGTTGTAAACTTACTTTAAGGTTTTTAATATACTTTAAAGTTCTTTCTTTCTTACGTTATAATTAAGCTTCAGGTTTATAAATAAACTACTTTTATAGTAGGTAATAACTTTCTTCTATTTAATAAATTATCTAAAAACTATACTCTAGTTAGTTCTACTAGTATCTACTACTAAATAGATCTAGCTTCCTTTTTAGCTATAGTTAATAGAAATAAGTATAGAAGTATTATAAAGTTTATCTTATAGCTAGCTTATTACTATCTTCTAAGGGTTAAACTATTAGAAAAGGATATTCTTTTTAAGTAAGTAATTAAGTAGCTAGATAATAATAGAGTAATTTTTTATCTAAACCTAATAAAAAGTAGTAATATTTAAGAATAAATAGACTTTAGAGATATTATAGTATACTTTCCACTCCTTAAGTTTGGTGATTTTAGACTCTTCAGGCTATTAGTTATATATCCTACAGATATAGCTTATAATAGTGATAGTTTCTTATACTTACTGTAACTTAGCTACTACAATAATGCAGCTAGTAAGCTTAATATTTATTAGAATCCTATTAATATTCTAAATATACTTTAGGATATACCTACGAATATCTAGGTAATATAAGTTATCTTCTCTATTATATATTATTATTAGCTTTTTAATTACTATATTATCTAGGAAAACCTTATAATAGTTAGGAATTAAGTTATAGAGAATCCTTATTATAATCCTTATAAACTAGGTAATAGAATTAGTATCTCCTATAGGTAAAATATAGTATCTTAATAGACGTAATAGAGTTATAAATATAGTTAAATCCCTACTCTTTAGGTTAAGAGGGATCTGATTATAACCTGAGAAAATATTAAGAAGGGATAAAAACTTATATATACTAAAATCTTCTGAGAACTTATCTACTCTAAATAGTAACTCTATATTTTGAATTATAATACTATTAATTTTTATAGCTAAGTTAATAAGTTTTATCTTACTATTTTTCTTTCTAATAAGAAAGAAAGAATTTCAGTATATAGTATAACTATATTTCAGAATTCTATTCTAAATATAAACTCTAAGGATCTTAATAATATCTTTAATTAGTTCCTTAGGGATTAGGATAGACCTTACTTACTATATTTTATATGGGATAGTCTTAATTATCTATAGTGGCGTTACTAACTTAAGTAGCTTACTATAATAACTAAAGTTGTAAGCTAGATCTTACTTTTATATTTTTAGGATTTCTACTAGAAATTCTTTCTCTAGTTTATATAAGTAACTTACTGAATTTATGATTTTATTTAGATATTCTAGAGTTAGATGTTCCTTAGTATTGATTTTTAAAAACTTTAGTGTAATTATGTCTGTAAATTATCCCTTAAGACTGCTTTTAATAATTTTCTCTATTTCTGCTTATGTTTTTAGCTTCTACTTATAGTTGCCTTCTGGAGTTATCCTATTAGATAGTATATTATTAACTAGGTTAATCTTTTTGTCTTTCATCTTATATATTATATTAATATTCTCGACTGGTCCTCCTTATATATCTGCTATTACTATATATTTAGTTATGTCTGGAGAGCTTTCCTCCTGGTTGTTAAATATAGTGTTTAGTACTGCTACTACTTTCTAACTTCTATAGTATAGGCTTTTCTAACTTTTCTTCTTTCTTGCTAAAGCTTACTATACTGATAGTTTAGATTTATGAAAGCTATAGAGATACTTTCTATTATAGGATAGATAATCTGGACTATGTTTTCTAAGAGATATAATAATATAGTAAATCTTCTGGACTTTCAGCTTTATAGTTTAGCTAACTGAAACCTCTAAAATCTCCTGAAACTTCTTCTCTAAGTTATTAATTACTATAATAACCTCTTTATTATTATTTAGCTATATCTAGACCTCTTCTAATACTTAGTCCCGCGGCTATAGTGTGAAATCTGTAAAATCTGAATTAAAGTTAAGTGGTAGTATATCTAACTTTTTCTCCTCTTTTTCCTTACGTTAACTATCTCTTTCTGTAAAAGAATAGCTATCTGCTAATATAGAGTTATTAGTGGAGGCTACTAGTTTTCCTCCTCTGTAGGAAGAGAAAGACTATATATTTTTTGAATCTGGTTGAAACTACCTGCATCTGTAATAATATTATGGAACTTCACTATTAAGTTAAGTATGTAGAATAACAGTAGGATATTCAGCCTGTTATTTCCAGATTAAAGTATACCCACAATTTAGTTTAGAGTATAGTTTAGTGTTATTCTGGTCTTGATAATAAATAGAGCATTTAAAACTAAATTCTTTATAGTGTAACCTTTAGGTGTAATGAAAAATTCTATATTAGAAATATAGTAGTTACCTAACTAAATATTCTTTATTATTACTTTAGCGAAATTAGTTATATAACTAACGTTAGTAATACTGTAGAGACCTAATCTTATTAGAATTATATAGGACTACAGATTAGCTACCTATATATACTCCTCTAAGATAATATTAATTACAGAGCCTATATTAATAATTCTACAGACTTTCAAGCCTACTAAGCCTGCAAATTGAATATTAATCTAGAAATACGTTATAATAAAGTTATATACTATTACTAGGGTTATTATTATCTAGTCTACCATAGAGATAACCTTAACTACAGAGCTTACTACCTTAATATCTATACTATAACTCTAAATAATATTACTAGGTTAGGTCTATAAATATATCCCTCCTATATTACTAAATATTCCAGAGGGTAGAGAAGCTATTACTACTTATAGTTTAGTATATTTGCGATTCTAGTGCTCTATCTACTTATCAATTACCTAACTCTACTTTCTAACTTTATTATAGAGTCCCACAAAATTCTTATCTATAGGAAGAAAGATATTCTAAATTCCTTTATTACTAAAGTAGCTATCTATAACTATCTTTATATACTTATAACTAACCTGAGTATATATAAGCTAGTTATAGTGAAGTAGCTTTTTAGGAACTAAAACTTACTTACTAACTTTCTTATAATAGATATAGTGTATAAAGTTTCAGTTCTCTTTACTAGTTAGGATTATGAATATAGAAGTTTTACTCTTATTAGCTTTCTAAGTAAGCTACTAGTAAGGTAGCTTCTCTATATTAGATAATATCTCCTTATTATTAGATATAAACTTTATTACTCTCACGCCTTTAAATATCTATATAGTTATAAGCTTATAATGTATAATAATTAGGTTTATAAATATAGTAGTCTTTAGCTTACGTAAGTTATATAGTGAATAGTGGTTATTAGTTAGCTTTATCCTCTTTACTACTCTAACCTCCTTAGGAATTATTCTCTCTAGAACTTTCTCTAAAACTATATTAATATACTTTACTAATATAAGGCTAATTACTATAATATCCAGAATTATATAAATATCTTCTATTTAGCTTCTCCTTCTTTCTAGCGTTAGCTAGCTTTTCTGTAGGATTTTTATAGAGATAGATATTATTAACTAAACTTAAGTAGTTTAGTACTTATCTTGAAATTTAGTAGTAATAAACTACTATTACACTTCACTCTAAGTATATTATTATAGTAGACCCTAAAAGTTAGCAAACTAGGTTCACCTATAGGTTAATACTACTGAAACTACTAGGAACTACTAAAACTTCTTAGTAATAAAGAGAAAAACTATTTTATAGTCAGGCTAGTTACTAGCTTATCTATTAAAAATAATATTACTTTTAATTTTTTCTAGGTTTTAGTAGATCTACTTAATATAATAGTAGTAGTTAAGTATATTAAAGTAGTAAATACTTTTAGAGGTATATTATAATAACTATTAGTATATAAACTTCTAGTAACTATCTATTCTATATTAGTAATATAATATAGAAGTAGTTAGTATAAATTAATCCTAATACTTATTATTTTAATAATTAGGTTAATCTTAAAACCTACCTCCTCCTCTCCTATAAGGTTAGCCTCTATAGCCTCTACTATACTAAACTACTAAATCTGTAGTATAAACTATATAACTATTATAGTTACTTAGCTTAATAGTATATAATTCTGTTACTAAGCTCTAGGTCTCTCTGAAGCTATCTATAAGCTTTTATAAGTTAGTTTCTATTTTAGTAATAATTATCTAGTTGAAGCTTAAGTTTTTAAACTAACTTAAAAGCTACTTACTATTAGGATTAAGTTTATTTATAACTATATTAGCTTTCTTAGCAGCTTTTATAACTTTAGACTGGGAGGCTATACTTATAGAAGCTACTAAGGTTCCTATAGGAGCTAGCTAACTAATTAATTACTTAAGGAGGGTTTAGTTACCTGCCTATTAGGCTAGTAAACACTTAAAAGAATACTAAGATATCTTAACTAGCTGAGGGATCTTATAGTAAAAATCTCTAGTAATCTCCTTGAGGGATTAAAGTGGGAGTTAGTATAGAGAGATATAGATAAGATTAGTATTAGGTAAAATAATATCCCTATAGATTCTTACTTTCTCTTAAAAGTTATTTATAGTAGTTAGGTAGTTAACTACTCCAGATAAATTATTAGAAACTAGGTTAGTATTATAGTTTATAGTGTGAAGTTTCTTATTAAGATTATAGCTAACTATAAAGTCTATAATATTATAGATACTTATTAGGATATCTCTAGCTACCTACTAAATATATTTATTAGCTACTATAATTTTAATAGTATATTTATACTGTATATTATAGTAAAAAGAAACTTTAGTGATTATCTTATATTCTAACTTATATAATATCTTAAATATAACTTTATAGTTATCTAGAAAGTTAGAAATATTATTACTTATAAATTTGGAAGTATTCCCAGACTAAGAAACTATTTTTATTATTATTAGCTAGGTAGATTGAAGTTTAGAGAGTATTATAAAATCCCTTATAGTTATTAGATAGTTAAGTAAAATATTAGAAATCTTAGGAGCAGATACTTAATAACTTTAGTTTATATTATAATTAGATGAAGAAATATCGCCTAATTCCTCTGGAGTGTTTATTATATAGGGTTAGATCTTCTTAAAAGCTAAATTATTAAAAGACAGACTAGTAATAGTTAGCTGGGGAAGCTTAAGAGCCTTCCCCTTATTAGTATTTAACTATTTAGTAGTTATTATAGTAAATATTATATTTTTAGTTATTTTTTAATTATTAGTATATAGTAATAAAGTAAATCTTAATATTATATAAAAGGGTGGCTATCTTAATTAGGATTAATCTCTCTAATATTTTCTCTCTAGGTTTCCCTAAATACTTTATCCTTATCTTTATATAAAGTTAGATCTGTAAATTCGTTCTTCTCTTTTAGATTTTAATATTAGCAGTATAAGTTTATATCTTCTGTAGCTTTCTCTATCTTACTACTTTTTAGTTATAATATATTATATAATATTTTTATTACTTTTCTGTAAGTTTTCTTATCTTATAAATAATCTATTTTTTTATTAACTTACCTCTTCTTATATTATTTTACTATTTCTTAATAAGAATTAAGTAGGGTAATTTTATTAAATTTATCAGTCTTATAAAACTTCTTTCAGTTTAATAAGCTATTCTGGATTTTCTGATTTTATATATAGTTCTTCCTTATCTTCTTTATTATATTATTATAAATTAGATACTACTTTCTAGGCTAAATTAGAAGTTTTACTCTACTTTTATAAAAAAAAGATAAATATATCTTTAAGTTCTCTATATTATTTTTAGGGTTTTTTATATTCTTACTAATTTATAGTTAGAATATAGCTATTATTCTTTTCTATTTATTAGTATTAAGTTTATAAATAAGCTTATTATAACTATATAGAATTTAAAAAACTTTATCTGTAAGTCTTAAGGTTCTTAGTATTATCTAGCTAGTTAAGATAATATATTATATTATAATTTTTGACTTTAATTTGTCTAAGATAGCGTAAGAATGCCTCCTTATCCTGATCCATAAGGGACTAAAAAGAGATATATCCGCCTCTAGATACTATTAAAATAGACGCCAGCCGCTTAAGCTGAACTAACTAAATAAATAAAATAAAATAACCTCCTCTAAGTTTAATCCTTCAGTAATGGAAAATAGGGGGAAAAATCTAGAAAAATATGTTAAATTAAGAGCGTTATATTCACAGATCTACGGTGTAAGTAGCATCTTAATTGCAAAAGTAGTACTCCAGATCGTGTAGAGTAGTATAGTGTGTGAATTCTGTGTGTTCTGCCACTATTCCTAAGTCTGGCGCTGCAGACGTAGGCTTACGGCCTGTGCGTGCATACTGCTTATATAACAACCGAGGCCTACGGCCGAGGCCCAGGCCTATCACAATACCTATAGCTAGAGAAATAAAGAAATAAAGATAGGTAGAAGTTTATTCTAAGTTAGATTATAAGACTATATATAATATAGAATAGTAAGGTTTTTTCTATATAATATATTTATTATATTAAAAGACTAATTTATTTAGTAGACTAAAGAGGTTTAGTATTCTTTAGTAATTAAATAAATATTTCAATTTGTTAAGATAATACTACTATTTAACTAGTAACTCTTAATAATATACTTTATAAATACTTCTAATATTAAATAGAATAAATACTTCACTTTTACTAGGTTTACTACTTCCAAAATATAGTTTTATATCTTGGAATAGTTTACTAACCTAGGTTTAATAGTAATATTACTTATTAATCTATAATTTTTAGCTAATTTTATATACTCTTTATTTCAAGTACTACTAAGTGTATAAATATTATAAAAATTCTATTAAATAAATAGTGTTTTAAATATCTTCTGTATGTAGTTTTATCTTTTTATTTCTATTAGGAAGCGAGATATTGCTGTTTAAAGATGAAATCTTAGGTGGAGAAGTGGCCGAGTAGGGGGTGGTGGCCGAGTGGGGGGTGTGCTGACTTATCGAGTACCCCAACCAGAAAAACGCTCCACTTCCTTCCATTGCGCGACTCCCAGGTCGTCGGCCGACTTACACGCTGACCCCAGTCCATGACCAAACGCAGTGGATCCCGACCCGGTTGCTATGACGACTCGGTGGAATGAATCGACCAGGCCCAAAACCGGGAAAAGCGCAAAGCGCAGCGAAAGACGAAGAAAAAAAAAAGGCCCTCGAAGGGGGCAAAGCTGCCCTGACCATCCCCCCTCCCCCACCGCCATCACCTCCCGCCGCCAGCGCTGGTCCCCCAGTCTGGAAGCATTCCTGAGCAAGCCCTGACGTTGGACACGAAGTCGATGGGGTCGGTTGCCTGGGTCATGGGTCGGGAAGAGGTGACGTTGGATAAGACGAAGTGGTGGTGCTGGCGCGGATACGTATCAAGCGAGCCCCACCGAAGAAACCGGCGCACTGTGTCGGGTGAAACGGCGTTGAATGCGACAGACCAATGGGAGGTGGCTGAAGGTCCATGGGAAACGGCAATTGGTCAATGGGATTCTGCAAGTAATTAAACGCGATGCGCGTCTAAACGCGATTTCACGCGCGATGCACGCGACACGCGACGACAGCTTGCGAAAGTTTCGCAGACTGACGACACCCACCACCCTCGAAAGAACTGCCTTTGGTAGAGCCTCTCTTGCGTCTTCTTGACGACGACTCAGTGGCGATATGACGCCAGTTGCGGTAGTATCAGATTCTCGGTCCAATTCCACATCTATTTCCGAATGTTCATGTGGAGTGTAACTTGGGGTTTTGCCAACCTCATGCCCTTCCGAGTGGAAGCGGCGGGGGCTGAGCGATTTACCCACGTTTCTGATGCAAGCCATCAAAGCAGCCCCTCTTCAAAGCCAGGGCGTACGTCGTTTTGCGGAGCACACATTGTCCCCTGATGTGATGTTACTCGCTCTCGTGGAACGGCAGCTTCCGACGGTTCTTTGTCGGAACAAAGTGCCCTCACACCGGCGCTACTTCTTCAGAAAGCAAGTAGGCAACCCATCGACGAAGGGGCAGGTAATGTGGGATTAAAATTCATCTGAAAGCGGTCGTTTCGGGGTGCTCAACCGCTGTTCATGACCGAAGCTCGAGTCATGCGTCCTCGGCGGCCGGAAGGGAGGAACGAGGTCGCATGGGACTACATGTTGCCACTGCGAGTAACACGTAAGAAACAGGCCTCGAAGGATACCGTAGCGTTCTTCAATACATCTTGCAACACCCCGTGAGACGAGGATGTGCAAGGGCCGCGAACTATTTGTCGTTCAGCGGCTGCTAATTGGAGTCTCTTGCGCGAGGCAGAAGACCTACATAGAAAGAGGATTCGGGTAGACGGCCGGCGGGATCTGGAGCGCTCACCCTATGCAGCCTGAAGAACAGGGCAGGGCGTCGAACTGATCTGACACACACAAGTCTGTGCCGTAATGCCTTTGTGCAATGAGTGAAGCGTCTTGGAGAGAAGACTGTCAGTTCGGAAGAAGTCTAAATGGAAGACGTGCTGGTGGCACTGCATGGGGAGCACGTTTTCCTTCGTGGACGGGCTTTGCAGCATCACTAAGATACTCACGACGGGACATACCCCGTTTCCACCGACTGAATCGCCGAAAGGCCATGGTCTTGGTTTGCCTGTGACATCCTTGTTCACCATCTGCAGAGAGACTCTTTGGGCATGACATCGGCCAGAAGCAGAGAGAAGGGGGGAGGACAGTTATTTGATTGACAATAAGCAATAGGCAGGCCCGAGTGTGAGGTGAATCGGACCATTAATTACCAAAGACAATAGGCGCTGAGAGCGTGGGAAGAGACTGACTCAGACTAGACTTGATGGGGTCCAAGGCATCTACGAGCTGGCGTCGTCTGTGTGCTTTCCATTGTCAGTTGACAGGAGGGAGGATCGAGCCGCATTTCTAGCACCAGCGTCTGAGCGAAGAATGGACGCCGAGGGAGAACAGACTGTGTCTGTGTCATTCAGGCGACGTCGCTCCCTGGCGAAGACGCAAGCAGCAATATGACGATGGAAGTTGGAACGAACAAGAGCGATAGAGGAAGGATGAAGAAGGATGAATGCCTATAGTGGGCGGATGTCTCGCATGTCTTGCAGATGCCGTCGTTTTTTTTCGGCCGCAGAGCCCAGGGAGATGGAATTGGTTATTGGTAATAGTAGGATCTGTATGGTATAGCGTGATTGGCTGAGGGAGAGCTTGAGACGACGGCGAGACAAGCTCAGCAGTGCCGCCTTGCATGAACGAGAGGAGAGACAGAGAGCGAGAGGTAGACCCGGGCAAGGAAGCAAGGAGGCGAGCAGTGCAGCTGTGATCGCAGATCAGAGGAGCCAAGGGGTGTGTTGGTGGTGGTGGTGGTGGTCTCTTGATGTCCCGAGAAGACACGGCCCTTGCAGGTGCGGCGTAGATGCAGGTCCGACAAAAAGAAGGCACTACTGCAGGTAGAGGAGCACTGAGAAGGTGGAAGCGGGCGATGAATGAGAAGAAGCAAACACAGCAACCCAGAGTCGAGGTTCAGGCCGAGAGGCGAGACCTGGACAAGGGCAGGGAGGGAGGGCGTGTATGGACTGCCCACACTTGATCTATGATGAGGCGAGGTATTGAGAGAACCACGTAGAAGGTCCGTGGAACGGTGGTATCTGGGAGCCAAAGATTGAATGAGGTTGCACTATTAGCTTTGCAATAGCCCATCTGTGATCAAGAGGCATACTGTAGCAGGAGCAGAGCAGGAGGGTCGACGGAAAGGTCGGTTGCAAGCTCGGACCCTCTACTTCCTACAATCCATTAAAATCCCTGGCGAAAGAAGTACGTACAGCTGCTTCGAAGATTCGAAGAAGGTACACAATGCTCGTGGATACCCAGACAGTGACGATTTTCACCAGTCGTGCGTGGTGTCTGACCACGTTCCCTGCAAAGGTAGATGCTTGCTCGGGTACAAGCCAGACCACCCAGCATTCTCTATAGTGGGACAAACACTGTGACCCCACTCAGTCGCAAAGAGGTTGCAGCATGCAGTTTGCGCCCAGCCAGTAATTACACCCTGTCAGGCCCACCCAGCATCACCAGAACGGCAGGACCACGACACTGGACTGAGCGCCCAAGGACACACCCAGCGCCAGCCCAGCCAGCACACCACCTCAGTTTCCCATCCCTTTTACACGACTAGTTCCCCCTCCCCCATTAAGCCTCCGCCATCCCATCGGCCACCTGCCACCTGCCACCCCAAGTGTCTGCCGCCATCTAGGACCAACCTTTCCTTCTTCATCCACCACCTCATCCGCAACGCACGAAGACCTTGATCTGCTTCCTCACCGACACAAATCACCACACACACAGACAATTATTTGCTCATTCGCATTCCTCGGCAACGTTCCATCCCTCGCTCGATCTACACATCAGGATCCTGGATCAAAAGTCTCGCCCTTGATAACTCCTCGCGCCCCCCACAACCTCCTGTCGCATTCCATCCTTTCTTATCCCCCATCCACATCCCTCGCTGTCGCAAAGTCGCGCAACACGTCGCAAGCCATCATCGACCATCACCGCATCGAAAGTCTAGAGTCAAATCGCTCTCGACACCAAACGCGCTCGAATCATCGCATCATCGCCAAGATGCTCATGCCATCCGCCATCTCTTGCGACACGTCGCAGCCGCCCCTCACCCGCCTCCAGGCCGCCATGTTCGCGTCGCCGCCTGCAAGCCCTCCCTCCCTCTCCACCCCGTCTGGGGGCTTCGGCAACATTTTCGACACCTGCCGATCCCTTCAAGCCCTGCTCTCTTCTTCTCATCCGCAGAACAACCACCACGCGACACAGCAGCCATCGACGCCCATGTCGCATCAGCTCCCGACTCCTCCGCTCGCCCACGCGCCGTCACCTCTGAAGCTGCGTCTGCGCTCGCGCGTCAAGCACTCCGTCGATGCCATCTCCAACCCCGATCACCTCCCCCGCAAGCGCATCGCGAAGCGCGCGCTGCCTCGCGGAGTGAACAAGCGCCGCCGTTCGTCTGATGATGACATGGGCCGCAGCGACACAGACGAAGATGTCGAAAGCGATCTCGAGATACCGTCGCAGCAATACCCACAACAACATGTCCCTTCTACGCCCTCCACACCAAAGCGCGCGCGCATCGCACCAGAGGCCATACCCCTCGGCCTCGAGCGCTCCGACTACCACACACTACACCTACTCAACGGTGGCACTCCGGAGATGCACAAGCCAGAAGAGTCGCATGGCCCCGACATCGAGATCGAGGCCGACGGCGAGGCGTGGAGCGCGGAAGACGACAGGATACTGGTGGAACTCGTGCTCGAGAAGCTCAAGCTCAGCAAGTCAGAGTGGCAGGACTGCGCACGCAGTCTAGGCAAGGACCGCAATTGTCTATCACGGAGGTGGAAGAGCCTCATGGTCCAGGGCGAGGTGGGCCTCAAGAACCGCAGGAGCAGCCGGCGAGCCAAGCTTCACGGCACATGGCGGTGATTCTCTGCCACCTGGTCACACGGCTTTTACCGTCGGTTCTTTTCAGCGTATCATCTCGTCTGTTTAGCATGTCTTCAAATGCATGCCACATATTGCAGTCCGGCCACCAGAAAGGTCGAAGAGTTTGGCATGGCATGTGGAATAGGGTTAGCCCGACAGCGGCGGGCGTTTTACACATCGGGTTAAAGCCAAACAGTGGCTTCTGGGAACTTGTTTGATCTCGGGCTGGCCATACTAAACCAAAGTAAGGTAGCTTCCGGGTTTTCTTTGTTTGTATCCGTACGCCGAGAAGAAACGGTGTCTCGAGCAGCTAGAAGGGATTTGGAACGGAACAAATACAACAAACTTTCATCCAACAAACAACTTGGTCCAACCGTCGTCTTTTGTATGCAAGCGTGTGATGTGCAATCGACCTTAGGCAAACGTCTTTTCCCCCGCGACATAGCCTTTCTCTCCTGCAGAACACCCACATGTCGTCTGCATATGCCGACAGACCGCCGCCATCGCACAGGCACAGGTCTCGAATCGACTCTAAAGGGCCGTCGCTTGGTCGCAGCTGTCACAGCTGTCAAACGCACTCCCAGGCATGTCCCCGCCCCCAAACGCATGGACAATTCAACTCGGCCTGCGGCGCGGCCATTCATCAGACCAAGGGCACTCCCGCGATGCCAACCACCTTCGACGCGTCTCTGTGTCTTACCGGGGCCGACGTACATGTTCCTCTGCGCGCATGCAACATTCTGGTGCCATGGCCAGATTCGTGAGCCTGATTGGGGGGGGGGTTCAAGTCGGTTCAGTCAGGGTCCAGCGGTTGCCCCCAGCCACCCGCAACCCGGAAGGCTGGTATCGTGTCGCATCGCATCGTTGACTTGCAGCGCGGGGGGGGACAAGCAACAGCACAGCCCGGCCCCAACCTACCATTTTACAGAGTAATTACCTATGTATCCGTACGGAGTAGACGGAGTATACGGACCAATGTATTCACCTGACTACTAATACTCCGTACGTGGGTAAAAAGTCAGGTACCGGAAGGCGTTCCCGCAATGGGTACGATTACGGGGAGGCACGGACTATGCGTACGGCGTGCAATCGCAGCAGAACATACCGGGGCGCATTGTCCATTACCCCGGCTTTTCCCAACCTCTCTGTTTTGTTTTCTTTGGTTCCTTTGCTCCCACCACCTCGCCCACAAACGATGTCCGGGGAAGCGCTGATAGAATCGTCAACTGCCAACCTCTCTGCACAGTATCCGCAACATCTATCCGTAGATGTGTAACGCAACGGAATATCGAACAAACCACGCGCGGTTACCAGACCGGAAGCCACAGCCAGACCAAGACCATCCGTACCACTCCCTCCCCCCCAAAATCCTCTGAAGCACAGCACGAGGCAAGGGGGGCTGGGAACATCCATAGACGCGTAGATGAGGTGCCGATAAAGGGTTTCGCTGAAACAATAACCGGCGGGGCACGAACTCTCCCAAAGGTGGGGGGGGGGGGGGGGGGGGGGGGGGGGGGGCCCCCCCCCCCCCACCCCCCCCTNNGCACCGCGGCCGGGGGGGGGGGGGGGGGGGGGGGGGGGTGGCGCGTGTGCGACCACCCACGCCAATCCGACCTATCGCAGCTTTCGCGTACCTGAATCGGCCCCGAACCACACGAACGAGCCCCTGTCCATGGCCGATCGCTCTTCGGCAGACCATTACCGTGCCCGTCTGAATCCGTCCAATCCAGTGTCGAGGTCGCGACGCCTCGCTGTCCAAGACGGATGAAATGTCTCGACGACCTCATCTCCTCAGCTGTCCATCCACAATCACCATCTCAGGTTCGGTACCTTTCTTTCCATGTCTTGGAACGGAGATACCATCACCCCCGTCTTTCCTTCTTTTCCACATCCTCGCCACGCCCTCAACGGCCTATGTAGGTTGTCTGCACCCTACCCCGAGAAACACGTCAGTTTTTTTCCCTTGTCCCTCATCCCGGGGAAAGTCCGCACATCATGTAATGTAATGCGCATGTACGATCTCGCTCTGCACATGAACCCTATCCGCGACACGAAGAAGCAATAATCCAGCCTGTACTCATAATACCACCACGCCACCCCTTCCCTCATCCTCGGTGAGGGTTAGCTCATCCTGTCGCGCGCTCTGATCACGGTCGCGGTCGCGGTTGACGAGTCAAGGGATGATCAAGACAATCAATGGCGACAAGAACATGACGTGTAACACGAAAAGCGCGAACGCGCTATCCATCCATCGTGATATCCCTGCGACGACTAGTGATTCGGGCTCAAGCCCGTGACGACTGGTCATTGGTCGTCTCCAAACTGAGAAACTTGTCGCGTGAGCCGTCGGTGCGGATGACCCTCCCACCTGGCGCGAGACACGACATTGTGATGTTTCCTCGATTATTGTCCTTTTTTCACTGGGAACTTGCCATAGCGGCACTACTGCCTGCGCACCATCATGTTTCACGACGAAATCGACCATCCGAGTGCTGTCAACTAAGAGAGTCGCGGAAGCGTCCCTTGCGAAATTCCGAGGGCTATGTAGGGTGAGCTACGAGCAAAAAGTCTGTCGTGGCCGGTGTGCCATCAAGTTGCCCCATCCTCTCTGGTGCCATCCCAACTGCCACGCAATGCTGAGCTGTCATTTCTCGTCATGTCGTCATGGCAAACCGCAGTGCACGTCTCTTCTGACTGCTCACGCACAACTCGAAATCAAGACACCGACGACTGGATTTAGTCGTCGTAGGCCTCCTCGTAGGCCTCCTCATACTCCTCCCTGGCCTCCTCCAGGCGCTCGTGGTCGCTACTGCTGGCGTCCGAGTCGGCGGCGGCGGCAAGGGCTTCCTCGTACTCGGCTCTGGCTTCTTGGACGTCCTCGCGGTCGCTGGAAGAGATGGAGTCGCCGTCGTTGTCGGTGGGAGGAAGGACCGCAGGAGGAGCATTGGGGTCGTTGTAAGGGTCCTGGTAGCCGCCGTAGGCGGGCTGGGCGGCCGGGGCGGCTCGGGCGGCAGCGGCCTTGCTCTCGTCGTCCGAGTCGTCTTCGCGGTTGTCAGCACGGGGTTCCATTTTCAACAACTGCAAAGCTGCAACCTAGGCGTGTACTTACCAAGAGCGTTCGCAATCAGGGCGCCGCCAACCGCACCGACGGCCAGACCACCGGCAGCGCCGAGGAGCATGCCAGAGCTGTTGCTCTTCTTCTCCTTATCCTTCGCGCCGTAAGGGTTCTGACCCTGATGCTGCTGCGCGTAGGGGTCGCCGCCGCCATAGGGAGCGCCGCCGTGGTTACCGGGGGCACCGCCGTAAGGAGAGGGAGCGCCGTAGGGAGAGGGGGCGCCGTACGGGGCACCGCCGCCGTAAGAAGGAGCGGGGGAGCCGTAGCCGCCGTGGGCACCAGAGTCGCCTCCGAAACCCCTAGTGTCGCTAGGGGGGCCGGGAGGAGCGCCGTAGCTGGGGGTGCCGACGGGGCCGGTGGGGGGAGACGGGTGCTCCCACTGGGAACGACCGGTGCTCTGGTCGACGTAGAACCAACGGGAGTGACTGGGCAAAGGTTAGCATGGTCGTGGGTAAGATGAGTGAGTGGGCGAGAGGGTGGTCCGACTTACTTGGGATCCCACTGGCAGAGCCAACCACCGGACACGGAAGGAGCGGCCATCGGGGGCGCGGCGGACTGGGGGGCCGGAGGAGGGGTCTGGGCGTAACCGGACGGGTTGCCGTAACCCTGATGAGGCTGTGCCTGCGAAGGGTAAGGGTAGTTGGAGGGAGGAGCGCCTCCGTACTGCGGCTGCTGCTGCTGCTGCGAGTAATCACCGTAGCTGCGGGATCCTATGAGAGAAGCGCGAGTCAGTAACCTTATCACAACGACGACGACAGGTTGTCGACTTGTAGTGGTGGCTTAGGTGAGGGTATAATGTGGTTTGTCAAGGCACAGGGCAATGTGAGTGTCACAACTCAAGCGCCATTGACATCCATGTCGCTGGGCTTGACGTTGTGACATGTCGGTAAAAGCTTGAATGACTTGGTATTTCCATGGCCCTTCTTCCTCCGCAGAGACTGACTGGAGACATGGGCAAGAGTAAAGAGAAGCTCGACTTACCCGTCTGTTCGCTCTGGTGTTGCTGCTGGTGTTGCTGCTGTTGTTGCTGCTGGGCGTGGTCGTCCTTCTTCTCGTCCTTCTTCTCGGCGGGCTTGTCGTCGGAGAAGGAAGTCTTGAGCTCCTCGAACTCCTTGGTGAGCTTCTTGAAGAAAGACATGGTTCTTTTGACTTGGGTCGGTTAAGTCGGGCTTGTTGGGTGAATGTGAGGTGATGGGGATAGGGGACAGTCAGACACGTGTGATGTAGGACGGAAAAAGCGGCAGCGGCCGAGAAAGATCGAAGGGGACCTGCGCTGCGTAAGCTTGTCTCGCGAATTTATGGGCGGTCAAAACCAAGAAGAGGAGCCACGTCAAGCGAAAGAGGGGAGCGGGCGGTTACCTGTGATGCGTTGGAATCTCGTTGGTCCACGAAAGATGTCGAAAGTCTTGGGTGCTTCTTGTACGCCGCAGAGTAAGGGCCCAAGTGGAGGCGAGGCGAGGCTCGTAGACGAGGTGTGTGGAGGGCGTGATGGGTTCCCTCCCGGCGGTGATTGTCCAGAGAGCCGAGATTTGTGAATGGAAACACCTCACTCAGACACGGGATGAGTGTCGCGTTAGGTGGGTGGCTAGTGTACCTGGCGCAGTACAACGTGGTGAGGTACCCTGGTTCAGACAGTCAAGGTATGGATGAAAAAGTATATGAACACCCAAGAGCAATGAATAACGACACGCAAATCAATTCAGTTTAGGGACAAGCATACGGTACTCTTGAGGTGGACTGCGTAGAGAAGTTGCGTGAATCAGCAGGTCATGGTAAGGTTGGAGGAAGGTGCCGCCGCGTCAGGGATCTTGCCTCAGGTAGGTGATGGCCGCCCGCACACCAGACCACCTGGCGGGGGAGGAAGGTACATTATTTTGCTGTGCACTACCTTACTCCGTACCTTCCTGGGCAGTTGAGCGCCTCAGATGTGCATATTCAAGTGCTGCGTAAAAGCCAAGGCCCTGGACAACGCCTATGCGATCTACTCTGTCCACCTACTGTGTATGCTGCAGTACGTGAGGAAAACCTCGAATGCCCCTCCTCATTACCCATTACGGAGTTGTCTTTCCCCTTCAAGTCAATGCGAGCGTGACCGTCTCAAAGCTAAGTCTTGCCTGCGACCCATATAACTGTCTCCGGATGACTCCGCAGGTCATTCTCATAGTCGCAGCTACATGCGGATACATATAGAGCAGAGGCCAGGCGTGCCAGGTAAGCTTGAGAACAGATCTGCCCTTCTCGGTACGGATACGCTGTCGCGATGTACAGATACGATACTCCGTACGGCAGCTTATTACCTACCTAGGTGTTGGAGGTCGTCCAGTCTGATACGGTGAATGTTCGGCAGGGGGCCATGTTACTGCGCTGAGGCACGCTGTAAGGCATGGTATCTTTAGTGTCCCCGGGAGCAGAAGAAGGGCCGCCGCAAGGCAGGAACGTCTGGGAACGTTATTGATTGGCGGTTTCTCTTTCTGGCTCCCGTTCGTCGGTAGGGCAGGCAGGTGCACCCGGGGCAGGGGGTCCACGGGGTCCAACCGACGGGACATGAAGCGACAGGGGCACGTCTCCTTCCTTCTGGTCAGGGCAAGTGCTTCACTGCGAATTTCACATGGTTTGGTTTGGTGCATCGAATTTATGAATCAATACTCACTGCCAAAGTATACCTGGCCCAGCTGAATGTCATGGGTCCTTTAGATTGCAACCGTGCCAGATAGAGTCAGGTCGAGCTTACTTAGATCATCAAGAAACACAATTTTACCTAGGTAGGTTTGAACGACTAGGAAGGCCGGACTTGAGATGTGTTCTACCGACATGCGAGTCCGACCTTCTTTGCCTTCACACACACAAGACATCGCGCACAAGTGCCCGCCGTCGCGCTCCGCCCTGTCCGCTGTCATGCACCGGAGCCGGTTTTAACAGGGCCGACTTGCTCAGGCCGGCCTAGTGCTCAAGCCGGCCTAGCGCAGCGGCTTCGCAGCTCGCCTTACCCACCAAAAATATCTAGAAAATGGGGGTTTACCTTATTACGAGTGGAGGCTCTAAAGTTAACAATTGGCCTCTGGAAACAACTGCCCGTTCTGATTATGTCCAGCCCAGGGAAGAAACAGCGGTCGACTATGCGACTCTGGTCCTACTCGTGGTGGCGATCTCTGCATCAGTCATCCCTCGTTATCGTCGTCGCCGTCGTCGTCTTTGTTGTCGTCGTCGTCCCTTGTCGTATGCCATACATGCTGCAGCATCCTCCATGACAGCCGAGCGAGTAAGAGTAGAGTGGGGTGTGACCTGGCCTGGTGACTTGCTGGCGACAGACGTCGACGAACGAGGCGACCGAGGGGGCAGAAGAAAGAGTCACCATCTGTCTTGCATGTGTCGGGCAGGTCGGGTTATTATGAGAGATGAGACCACCATGGCATGGCCCGAATCCAAAAACAAAATCGTGGCGTTGCGGTTCGTGACTCTTGCATCGCCGTCGTGGGTGAGCTGGGCCAATCGACAAAATCACGATCCAGGGGTCTCATAGACGTTCAACGGGCTCGGCAACGGGTCTCAAGACTCGTCGACGGAAGGTCATTTGCTGTAAAACGGCCTGCCGAGCTGAGGAGCTGCAGATAAACTAACGCTTTTGGAGGTGGACGCGTACGCTTGCCAAGAGAATATCGCCAAGAGAAAAAGATGGGTTGCTGGATGCCGACATATCCACAACCCCAAGAGATTTTACAAGTGTCCAAGAACAACATGGATCGGCGAGGCCGTTTCGTCCCGTGCTGAGGAGTAACAAGTGAGATGCAGTCGCACGAAGAAGCAGCTTGTTTAGGTTTTTTTTTTTTCTTGTTGCTGGTTAATGGGCGTAAGTGTCGCCGTGCAGTCATAAACAGCATATGAACGACGTGCCGAATAAGATACGCAGGTTGACAGGATATGCCATGCCAATCCTCTGGGCCAAAACCCGTGCCGAGAAAGCCCGGCATCCCGGCCGGAACCCCGTACTCTTCGCTTTAGCGTGCCGTAGCAAGGATTGTCTAAATCAGAGGATCACCGCATCTCAATTGGGTGGCCGTACTGGGCGCGTCCGCGGACCCGATGGACCCTTCAGATTTACCTAGCATCCTGTCCTGTGGTTACTGCGTAGACGAGACCCTTAGCCACCCCCAAGAATAGGTTTGAGTGAGGCGTAGCTTGGGTTCGCCACGAACGGCATTGATTTCCCGGTCTCACGGGTAGTACTACGTACATACTAGAGCGGGATGGTCAAGCGAAGAGTCCCATCGCAAGGCGAAGCAAATGGTGCTGGGTTGAAATGGTTGGCTGCAGAGTCAGCGAGCTGCAGCGCCGCAACGCGGAAACGGAGACCGGGGAGGAGCCACCTTTCACCTCGGGCCTGCCGTTGTGCTAAGGTAATAATAACAATAAGCAACTTGGATTGGATTGGGATTCTTGTCGACTGGCCTGACCTGACCTGACCTGACCGAAACGGACAATCCATCTTTATTTCCATCCTCCCCATCCGTCCTCCTTTTTCCGTGTGTCGTCTCACTTGCATCTTCACCTTCCTTGTTCTTTCCCTATTTGCTCTTTCCCTCACCACCTCATCTTATACCCACTTGCCTTCTTCGCCCACACGACCACCTTAATTTTACAAAAACACTATTTTCGCAGCCTTGTTGCGACCTCAGTATTGAAATCACTCGTCACTCAAACACTCAATTGCAATCATGTCTCAGTACCCTCCCGGTCAGCAGTAAGTACCTTGATGGCGATGGCCTCATCTAGACATCTTCAGGATCTACGCATCAAACTGACACACCAACTCCAGGCCCTACTACGGCTCTCCTCCCCCTCCTCCCCAGCAGGGCTACTACCCCCCTCCTGGCCAGCAGCCTGTAAGCTTCAACTGATTCCTCAAAGGCAAAAACACCACAGCCTACTCACATTGTTTCCTCTAGATGTACTACCCTCCTCAGGGCCAGGCCCCCCCTCCCCAGGAGGAGAAGAAGGATGACAAGGGCTGCCTTTACGGCTGGTAAGTAGCCCTCATCACAGAAGCCCCTTTTGTGATTCACTCACTGACCTGCTCTTTCAGCATCGCCACCCTCTGCTGCTGTTGGCTCTGCGGAGAGACCTGCGAGTGCTGCCTGGAGTGCCTTACCTGCTGCTTCTAATCCACCTCACCACCCAACAAAAATCCACAAATACAAGCGCGACAAACAATGAGATACCACCGAATGCGATCACGGCCTCACTCCTTTTTGTTTAGGAAATGAATGGACAGATGGCAGCCTGGGTGAATGGAGGGCAAGATGGGTGAATATCCTGAAAAGGCTGTTTCTCTTGTCCTGGTGGACGAATTTAGACTCTGGCCCTGCGGCTGGTTTGCAAATGGGAAGGGTGACATTCATGGCCAGTGGAATTCTTCTGACACCCCTTCCCATTTTCTCTTACGATTACCCACATGGCGATTGCGTTTCGCTTTTTTCCCTTGTCATTAGGTGGATTTTCAGGCTCCCAGGGGACATAAGCTAGGTAGCAGTCTCACTCACCATGGACTCACACTCTGGTTGAATAATTGGAACATGAAATCCATACAAACTAATGCTCTTTTTGAGGTGACATGAGAGACAAGAGGGTGTCACGTGTGATGTGATGTGTTTTTGAAAGTGTTTGTTTGCTCTGTTCTGTGTTGCAATGGAGGTATCCCGCCTCAAATGACCAGATGCCTGCCTGCCTGCCTGCCTGCCTCACTATGCTGTACCTCAGAGAAGGGGTATCAAGGCAGCAGCAGTGCTTTTTCCCTCTCCCCCATCCTTTCCATTCTTGAAGAGACTTGCCAAAAATTCAAGAAAAATAAAATCACCATTCAAAAATATGACGCCCACCTCAGCTTTTCTTCTTTCTATTTCTTCCCATCCTTGGGGGCCATGAGCTGAACGAATTCCTGGTCTGTTGCGATTTGGCAAAATGCCTTGTTAGCCGCGATCCCCCTTACGTATGGGTGTGGGCCAATTTAGGAACCCAGAGTGGGGGCGGGGAGGGATGGATGTGGGTAGGAAATAGCGAGAGCAATTTGCGCATTGGCGCTGTTGCTACCGCCGAGCGACGGTGACGGTCACGGTGGGGGTAAAGCTCACAGTCAATAGACCCGTTGCCGTCCAGGTCGGCGTGTCTGATCATCTCCTCAATCTCGTCGTCGGTGGCGCGCTGGCCGAGGGAGAGGAGCACCTGACGCAGTTCCGAGGGCGAGACGGAACCGCTGTTGTCCTTGTCAAAGACCTTGAAGGCGGCGACGAGCTCCTTGTTGGTGTCGGTGTCTTTGCTCGAGGGCGCGGGGGCCTCGCTCATGATCTGGAGGAACTCTGCGTCGCCGTGTGTGTCAGCGGTGCCCACGACGGAAGCGAATCGGCACGTTGGTGGTGCGCTTCACGCAGGACGTACCGTCAAAGTCGATGTCGCCGTCGCCGTTGGGGTCGACTTCCCTGATGAGGTCCTTTACCTCCTTGATGCTGGGGTTCAGGCCCAGGGACTTCATGGCGATCTGGAACTCCTCGGCGTTGATGCCGCCTGTGAGGGTAGGTTTCGCATCAGTGAATGTGTCGCATATTGTGTTACTGTGCGCGGTCGGAGGCAAATGAAGAGATCATGACTAAGACTAACCGGTGCCATCGCGGTCCTGTTTACGATGTCGTGTTAGCAAAGCTGAGGTTCATCCCAAGATGGAGTGCTGGCGATCGCATTGTGACGTGACGAACGGGCCGCCAAGTTTGCGAATTCAGGGTTGTCGGGGGATTGGGTAGGCAGGCATAAACATACAAAGACGGCAAAGACTGCCTTGTAGTCCTTGTGCTGCTCTTCGGTGAGGTTGTAGGGCGGCTGCGAGAAAAACACCACGGTCAGTCCATCTCTCCATCATGTCGGCATCGGAAACGCGATAGGTGCTGGATCGGGAGGCGAGCTGCAGCGAAAGAGGGGCACTGCCGAAACGGACCATTTTGAGTTCTGATTGCGGGTGCTGGCGAGCGTTGTGTCTCGTGAATGACGGGAGTCGATCAAGGCTTCGGTGAGAGCAGCGAGTGAGGAGAGCGGAGAGCAAGAGGCCTGATTACGGGCTCTTTCGGTCGTTCGGTCTGGTGATCGCGGGTGGTTTTGTTGACGTTGAAGGTGAAGACGGGGAGAAGAGGGGAAGAAAAACAAGACAAACGGACAAACAGAGCAGAGCCCCTCGCGTGGTCTGGTCTGGTTTGGTCTGGCCAGCCTGCTCGACTGACTGCTACAACGTTGCCTACTACCTACCTACGTAGCCAGCTTCCTAGTTCTTGCCTTGTGCGAATGGTTTGCCAAAGTGCGCGCCCCCCAGCTCGATTGGCCTGGATTGGCGACTCGACTGGGCTGAAAAGGCGGCAGAGCTCCAGCTGGGCAGCTAAAGATAGAGCTGATGCTGGTCTGCCATGGTCATGGTCATGGTCATGATCCATGGCCCATGGATGCTGGTGTCCCACTGAGTAGCGAGAGAGCTAGGCCAGGCTGGCCAGGATAAGGTACTGAATGATGCCGACGGCCTTCACAGCATAAGGTGCTGTTAACTTTCAATATTGTCGAATTTGTATACTGCCTTGAGATCCAACGACCAAACTGCTACGGAATAGATGTCGAGTCTTTTCTCTCGTAAACTCTTTGGGTACCATAAGTAGGGTACCTAAGGTATTCTCGCTCGGAACTGATCACGGCTAGCATGTGAGGTAAGGTATGACGCCAGGTCGCCCTATGGCTGTTGCCTCACATCAGGTAGTAGTATACCTCCAGCTAGCACAGCACACCCAGCACAGAGGAAATCGCCCTAGCGCGAATCGCCTGTGAGGGTCTTGGCGGCAGAGCCCATTCCGCCCGCGGGTCTGCAGGCGTACGCGGCCACGCCCACGCAGCCTAACCTCAGATGGGATTAGACAAGGTGCTTCTCTGAATCGTCTGTCCTTCAGCCCTGGCCGTGGCTTGGTGTCGACCTGCTGCAAGTATGGTAGGGCCAATGGAGAGGGGAGAGAGAGGATCTTCGGCTTGCCTCCCGTAGCTGCACCTCTCATCAGATGCGGTAATGTGCCATCCTCACATCCTCACTGAACAGCAAGCACTCCACTAAGCTGCTGCAAAGTCTGGGCGTCTACTTCGTCCCTTCTTTTGCAGCTGCGGGAAAACCGCTCGGACTTGGCATTGGCGTCCTCGTAGCAGTAGACGGCGAGCTTGGCGCGTCTTCAGGGCTGTTTCCACCCTTGTTCGTGCTGCTGATGCTGTTGCTGTTGCGTGATGATCCGGGCTGCGGGCGCTGGCGGATGCGCTGGTAAGGTAAGGCAGTTTAAGCTCATTGTATTTCAGTACTTCGAGGTCAGGTATCTCCTCTCTGTGGCGACTCGCAGATCAGGGCAGCAATCGGGTTGGTGTTTAGGGGGAACGACACCCACCTCGACCTTTGTGAACGTGCAAAGTAATTGTCGAATTAATCGTGTTCTATTCTCAGGACCAAAAAATAGCGCACGAGACTACGGATATACTATATACCTCTCGGGAGCATATAAATAAGATTCCGTGAGGTATATACTAGAGGTATATCTCTCTCAATCTAATATACCCCCCCAGGGAGAGATCTCTAAAACTTCTCCCTGCTAGTATACACCTTATAAATAAACTTAAAAATAAATCCTTTTATTTAGAATTCTTTTAAGATTACTATAAATACTCTCTATATTTTTTTGTAATTTCTTAAATAATAACTATAAATTATATAAGTAAGATATTAATTAGTTAGAAGAAAATTAATTTTATTCTCTAAGTTTAGCTTCTTATTAGTTAAGATATTTTAAGTTTTAATATAAGTTATTAAATTTATTATATAATTATATAATTTATTTTTCTTCTCTTTTTTAACTCTAATTTTTAATTAAATAATATATAATTCTCTAAATAGGATCTCTTTACTATTATATTACTAATTTTATATAGAGATTTTAAGATATTTTCTCTTATTTATAATAATTTTCCTGAAAAAATTCCTACTTCTCTCTATATATTTCTTACTAATACTAAATATATTAAGAAAGTAATTAATAATATAACTAAAACTACTATTAATAAAACTATTAATAATAAAATTACTATTTATAATAAAAGATATTCTAATTATAAGGAAGTTAAAAAAATATCTTCTATTATACTAAATATTTAGTAAAATATTTTATATTTACCTCTAAATTCTCTATACTTATAGTTAAGAAGCTAAAAAAAGCTACTACCTCTAAAAACTCTCTCACTATAAAAACTACTAAAATAATTTTAACTTTATTAGGTTATAAATATAAATATATTAGTAAGGATAATAAAGATAAACTCTATAATCCTTATCTTAACTACTTCTCTTTTCTTACTAAAAACTGAAATTAATTTAATATTTATTACTAAGATTCCTATTACTATTATAAATATTATATATCTAGTAATATTTATAAACTAAATATAGAAATAACTATTTACCTCTATACTAAATTTCTTATTATATATAATAATAAGATAGTTAGATTTATAATAAATATTTCTTTCTAAAGTTTCTAATTTAATTTCTAATTTATATATTTTCAGATTAGGAATACTAAATACTAAAAACTTTATAATATTATTACTACTATTTATAATAATTATTATATTTCTACCTTTACTACTAAAAATAACTTTATTTTTTATATTATCTCTATAATACTTATAGTTTTTATAATTCTTATTATTACTATTTTATCTCTTATAGATTTTTTCATTAGTAATACTAATAATATTAATTTTCTTCTTTTAGCTGAAAGCTTAATTACTAACTTATATTACTTATTTAAACTCTATTTTTCTATTATACTAAATAATTATATTCCTAATATTCTTTTTAAATCTCTTCTTAATATATATAAGTAAGTAACTTATTATAGTAATCCCTCAAGATAGTAATATAGTTTCTAGTCTCTTATTTTAAACTTTAATTCTAAAGGATTTATCTTTACTTATAAACCTTATACTCTAGATACTTTTTTACTTATAAACTTTAATTTTAAATTAAGGAATATTTTACTTTCTTATATTTTCAGTTTATTTAATTATAAACTTATAAGGTTTCTAATTAAATTATATTCTATATTAATTCTAACTAAGAGAATTTAAATTATATTTTTTTATTCTTCTTAAAGTTACTAATATAGTTTTATTAAAGGAGGTTCTTTTAGTAATATAAACTAAATTACTTTTAGAATCTCTCAAATTATTATTTAGGTAATATTTCTATTAGACTATCTACTATAAGTTACACTAAGGGAGTATAAGTAACTAATAATCTTTTTTTAGAAATCTCTTAATAAAGTTAGTAATTATAAATATCTATATATTTCAGATAAGTTTGAAACCTTATAAGTTTCTTTATTATTAAGCTTACTATTTAGAGGTTATTATACTTAATTTAAATTATTATTAGTATACTTTTAGAAATAGGAAACCTTATTACTTCTAAGCTTCCTATAGGTAGTTAGAATAATAATAAAGTTAGTAGATAATTTATAAATAATATTTTTTTAGCTACTAAGGAGAGAGAAAGTAACTTTACTTCTATAGTTAATATAATAATTATAGATTATTTTATAGCTTTCTAAGTAATATTACCTCTAAAGAGTTTTATTATAAGGTTTTAAAAGCTTTTTTAATCTTATATATTATCTCTAAAATTTATATCAGAAGAGACTACCAAAGTATTTTCTAAGCTTCTAAATTCTATACTATACTTAAAGTATAGATATTAAGTTTTATAGATATAGTTAAGTATTTAATTTACTGCTTCTTAATATTGAAACTTTAGGTTTTAGTTAAAGTAGGTTAGTTAACTAACTGTAAATAGTAAATCTAACTTTATTATTACTACTATATATAATATAATATTAACTTTCCTCTAGTAGAGGTTAATTTCTTAATATAGAACCTCTCTATTATATAGGAGGAGTTCTAAATATACTATTAGGAAGTAATCTCTCTTTTTAAGCTTATAGCTTTTTAGTAGGAGTTTATAAATCTTCTCTATATATATAATTTATAAGAATTATAACTTTTAAGCTTCTTAATTATATAGTATCTTAATATTTAGGAATTACTATAAGTTCTCCCTTTCCTTAAAGTAGTATTATAATTAAAAACTTCTAATAACCTCCTTTATAAGACTTTTATATATTTTTAGATATATTAGAATATAGTCATTAATATAGAAGAAAAATAGAATCTAGCTTTTTTACTAGCAGCAGTTTTCTCTAGAGATATAAGAGAACTATAAGTTTTTTAGGTTTTTCTTAAGATATTATTACTAAAGGATAGATAATTAATAGAGACTATATAGTATCTTCTAGAGCTTTAGAATTTTCCTCTATCTCTTATACTTTAGAGGTATCTTTATATAGATCTCTTTATTAATATCTATATAGATAAAAATATTAATTATATTATACTAAAGAAGCTTAAAGTTAAATTATACTGTAATTACTATAAGTATTTAAAATAATATTCCCATAAGTATTATTATATAGATATTATATATATCTTTTAGTTACTAGTTTCCTTATATTATTAGGTAAACTTTTAACTTAAGTAGTTATCTATACTTATTAAGTTTATATATATAGACTTAATAGTAACTAAGAATTATTTAACTTCTTATAGTTAGTTTATTAATTTTATCTTATAATTTTAAAACTTAGTAGTTTTATAAATATACTTCTTTAGCCTCTCTAAAATTCTATATTAGTAGGTAAAAACTTTAAAAACTTATATTTTTCTTAATATAATTTAGATACTCTTTTCTACTTATAAGCTATTAGTAAAATATTAGGAGGGGAAGTAACTTTTATTAATATATACCTTAAAAGCTTAAGGATTTTATATTATATAATAGTAGTTAGAATCATCCTGAAGGTATATAAAGCTCCTCTCAGCTTTACTTTAAGCTTTTCAGACTACTTAAAAGTAGTAAATATCTCTATAAATACTTTAGAAGCTTCTTATAGATTTTTTTACTTACCCTATCTAGTAATCTTTCTATTATATACTCTAAATTATCTATTTTATTAAGATTCTTAAGTTAGCTAGATTTTAAATATCTACTAAATATAATAACTAGTCTTATATAAACTTTAAGATGTTTATATATTTTATATTCTACTAGAAAAATAACTTAAAAAAGTATTTATAATATTATCCTTACTATTCTGAGATTATATTATATCTACTTCTTTATTTTATACTAAGTAATAAATACCTCTTAGAGTATTATTATAAAACTTACAGATTCTAAGGAGGTTAGTAATATTAATTAGAATTTAAATTTAGTTCTAATAAAAAATAGTTTCTCTTAAAGGTCTAGTTTATCTTAAGGATCTTAAATACTTATTTACTTAATATTTAAAGTAATTAAGGAAAGTTTTATAACTTTATCTACTTCCTTATTAGTATCTTACCTTATAGTTATATTTTTTAACTACTTTATAAATTTAGTAATCCTCTTTTAGATCTCTTTAAAGTTTATCTAAGAGATTTCTAATATAAAATCTTTTAGGTTACTATTAAAAAATTCTTTCTTTCTAAAAATTATATTTCTTATTATAAAAATTTCTTTCTAAAGAGAGTTTTAGATTCTAAAGGAGTTACTTAAAATATAGCTAACTAGAAATCTTAAGAATATTTTTAGTGTGAATTTCTAGTAGTAATATTATTTAAGCTGAATCTTTTAAGTTATTATATATACTTAGTATCTATATATCTTTAAGTGGGAGAGGTTTAAAGTTACTATATATATATTTTTATCTTTCTAGAAGTAATAATAAAATTACTTATATAGTATCTTATAGTTTTAAGAGGCTGAAAATATATAGTTATAAATATATATAGTAGCTTTCAGGATTTTAGACTATAAGATAGGAGGAAGAAATATCTTAATTACTATAAACTTTATATATTTTTTAATTACTACTATTATTCTCTCTACCTTACTATTTTAAGTCTGAATATTTAGTGTGGAAAGTTTAAACTTAATATCTCTCTCTTAAATCTCTATCTAGATTACTCTATACTTCTAGATCTTATTATCTATCTTAATCTTCTTAATTAATATCTTATATATAATTTTCAGGAAGTTAAGAAACTTTCTAATTATATTTAGAAACTTTCTTATTTTTCTTATATAAAGATAGAAGTTCTATATTAAGTTTATTATTTAATCTATAAAAATTATAATAAATATATAGTTTTTATAACTCTCTTTAAAATTATAAAAATTTATTATAATTTTCTCCTTTAAGTTAGTATATTATATTATTTCCTTCTAAACTTTTTATATTATTTAATATATCTTACTTTTTATATATATATTATAGTTTACTATATAGACTACTTATAAACTTCTATTTATTTTAATATTTTTTATAATAGTTAATAAGTAGTTTATTATTTTAGATTCTAAATATTCTAGTTTTAAATATTAAAGTTCCTGAGATTTAGCTATTAGCTACTTTTATAAGGATATAGTATATTTATATAGCTTATAAGACTTAGGAGATTTATCTTTAAGTAGTAATATTTACTTTATAGATATTTAGAAAGATATTTCCTTAAGAGAGTTATATTTTAGTATATATTACCTATGTATAATCTTAAGAGAGTAAAAGTAGTTTTTATCTACTTTTTAAATATAATTATTATTTAAATTCTAATTCCACTATAAGTTATATTTATAAAACTTTCTAAATAATATTAAGTTACTTATAAGGTTAGAATATAATATAATATTAAATAAATATAGTTTTATAGAATCTTAGGAGTTTTATATTATTATTTCTATATTATTATAGTTTTCTATAGTAAGTTTCTAAGTATTAATTTAGAGGTAGTTACTTATTATAGCTTCTGAGAGTATTTGAAACTATTTAGTATTATTAAAAATATATATTATTAATTCTGAATTTAGAATTATAGATCTTATAAAGATATAAAGTTTATTTGAGATTATTAAGATTATAATAATCTTTCTATAAGAATATCTATATAGTTAGAACTTTAAGATTAAGTTTATAATTTTCCTTATATATTTTATAAATTTTTTATTAGATTTTATCTTTCTATTTATAATTTTCTAGATATTTAAATTAAGTTTCTAAATAGAATATTTAAATTACTTATTAATATAGAAATATCTTAAGAGAGGATATTATAGTTAGTATATCTTATAGCTAAAGCTTCCCTTTAATTTATAATTTTTATTATTATTAGATTCTTATTTATAATATTTATCTATATATTAATTAGGAGTTTCTCTATCTTATTAAGTTTAGTTTCTATTTTAATCTCTTAATATAATAGAAAAACTTTCTTAAGTTTTTTTATTATTATTAGGAGTATCTATAAAGCTAAAAATTCCTCTTATAGGTTTATTTTAAGTTAGAATAATTTCTTATTCTAGAAGAAAAAGTTAAGTGTAATTTATAATTTTAGTTATTATTAGAATATTATTATAGACTCTAGGGGAGACTAAAACTAAATATAAGAAAGCTTATAATTTAATATAACTGCCTCTAAGTTTTTTAATATATTCTAGAAACTAAATTAAGAGTTTATAAGAGTTTAGTATTTTTATATTAAGATATTTATAAATTACTTTCTCTTAGTAAGTAACTTATATTTCTATATTACTTCTTAAATCTAGCTTCTTTCTTATAAATTTAGTAAGAATTACTATATATTCTATAATTACTTCTATCTATCTCTTAATCTTACTATAATTTATATAATTTTTAAATTTAAATAGTTAGATATTAAAATCTCCTATAATATTATAAGAATATTTTAAGAAATTAGGAGAGATAATATCTTTAATATATTTTTATATTATCTATATTTTTTTTATTCTCTTATAATATATTTTTACCTAAAAAGTATATTTAGAATTATTTTTCTTATATAAAATTATATTTTCAGTTAAGAGGTATTTAAAAGCTATAATCTATAAAATATTACTTTCTATATCTAGAATTATTATATTATCTTCCCCCTTAGGAGTTATAGTTTAAAATAAACTTAAAATATATATAAAATATTTAAATTTTAATAAGTAATTAGAGATATTTAGAATTACTAGTTTAGTAGTAAGCTATTCATATTTAATATTTAAAATATTTAGAATTATTTTATTATAGGTTTTAGAGTTTATAAGATTCTAAAAGTTATAAAAGTAATATAAAAATTTAATTTAGTTAATATAGAGAATTTAGTTTTTAGAGCTATTTAGAATAATCTTTCTAATAGAGGTAAATATTATTTCTTAGGTTCTTAAGAAATTTCAAATAGTTGTAAAATAGTTAGTATAGTGTATGAGACTCTTAATTATTGAATTAATTATGTTCTATTCTCAGGACTAAAAAATGGCGTACGAGACTACGGATATACTATGTACCTCTCGGGAGCATATAAATGAGATTCCGTGAGGTACGTACCAGAGGTACGTCTCTCTCAATCTGACAGTAATGGGCTGTTGCGGGTTCACGAGCAGGATCAGTCTGTATAAATCCACTTCCCCGGCAGAGAAATAGACCAGCGATGCCTACCGGCGGAATGTGCGCGTAGCTGGACAACATGAATACGCGCAAGTGAAGCAAACATTTGGAGAGAAAGCAACCATTTAGTGCAACTATAGCCGAGAAGCTCCCGGCAGCCCCTCCTTCGTTTCCCCTACCTACCCCTAAATCCACTGCTCCAGCATCAAAGGCGTCTCATCCTTGGCTGCCTCTCGGGTCTACACGTATACCGCCCTACCTCAGGTACCTTACCTACCTACCTTACTTGCCTCATGTGCCTAGGTAGGGTAGGTAGGTACCTTACGGCGCTACGCTGTGAGCTTTCCGGACCCCTCATCTCACCTTCGGCACCACGACAGCTCCAACACACCAGTCTGCAGCTGGTTTCTTCATCGGCGTCCGTCCAAGGCTCACCCCACTCTTCATCTCTTAACCTCTCATCATCCCGTTATCAACACCTGGTCTCCAGTGTCCTAAAATCGATTCTTCTCTGATCACATTGCCGTCTTCCGTCTCCGACCTCTTGGTTACTCATTACGCCAGAGGCTTGTTGAACGCCATCCAATTCACTCAGAGTGGGTTCACCCCTCCTCCGCCTGTGCCGTGAACAAGCCACTCACATCACACTCTGCAGACAACAGAGGAGTCCAAAACGACCAAGATCCTCTAAGCTTGTCCTACTGCCCGGAACGTTGTGACTTGTGAACTCGCAGACATGTCGGGCTACCCTGGACAGTTCGGTTACGGCGGAGGTGGCCATGACGGAGGTCACGGTGGGGGTTACGGAGGTGGTGGCGGATACCAGCCTCCTTCCGGTCCGCCCCCTTCCCACCACGGAGGCTACGGCGGAGGCTACAACCGTCCTCCGCCCGGTCCTCCCGGAGGTTACGGCTCCTACAGCGAGGCACCTCCTAACCCGAACCCCGGCAATAGCTACGTCGGCAGATACGCACCTCCTCCGTACCCTCCCCCTCCTGGCCTCGACGTCTATGGCTACCCCATCAACAGCTCTCAGAACCAGGGAAGACCACGTTAGTAACGCATCACCCCGCTCCCGCTGGACTGTAGCTTACCTGCCAGACATGCCCACCGTGAACTCCAATGAGTGGGCTCACGGCAACAGAAGCGCACCTCCTCCCCCTCCTTCCGGAATCCAGCAGTTCGGCCACGGTGCTCCCGAGGGCTACGGTTTCCAGTACTCCACCTGCCAGGGCAAGCGCAAGGCCCTTCTGATTGGTATCAACTACTTTGGCCAGGATGGCGAGCTGCGTGGCTGCATCAACGACGTCAAGAACGTCTCGGCCTTCCTCGTTGAGCGCTACGGCTACAAGCGCGAGGACATGGTCGTCCTCACCGACGACCAGCGGGAACCCATGGGCCAGCCCACCAAGCAGAACATCCTGCGCGCCATGCACTGGCTCGTGCAAGGAGCCTCGCCCAACGACTCGCTCTTCTTCCACTACTCGGGTCACGGCGGCCAGACCGAAGACATTGACGGTGATGAGGATGACGGCTATGACGAGGTCGTCTACCCTGTCGACTTTAAGAATGCCGGCCATATCGTGGACGACGAGATGCACCACATCATGGTCAAGCCGCTGCAACCCGGTGTCAGGCTGACGGCCATCTTTGACTCGTGCCACTCGGGTTCCGCCCTCGATCTGCCGTACATCTACTCCACCAAGGGCGTCCTCAAGGAGCCCAACTTGGCCAAGGAGGCCGGACAGGGTCTGCTGCAGGCCTTTACCGCGTACGCCTCTGGCGATCTCGGCGGCGTGGCGAGTTCCATCTTCAGCTTCGGAAAGCGCGCTATTTCCGGCGACGGCGCCTACGAGCACACCAAGGAGACTCGTACCTCGCCTGCCGACGTCATCATGTGGTCTGGCAGCAAGGACAGTCAGACATCGTGAGTGTGCCCTTGGTGACTGCCCCAAAAGGATGATTCTGACAGCAGCAGCGCCGACGCCACCATTGCGAACCAGGCCACCGGCGCCATGTCCTACGCCTTCATCAGCGCTCTCAAGGCGAACCCCCAGCAGAGCTACGTCCAGCTGCTCAACAGCGTTCGCGACGTGCTCCAGGAGAAGTACACCCAGCTTCCCCAGCTTTCCAGCAGTCACCCCATCGGTACGTCTTTGCCTTTACGCCAGTCCCAGGCTGTCATGCTAACTTATCCAGACACCGACCTGCTGTACGTGATGTGATGGCAGGCACGAGCTACGGGGGGGGGGGGACGCACAAAATCGGAGGGAGTTTAGCACAGCAATGAAGATGGCGTTCACTGATTCTCTAGTAAAATGACTGCTTCTCTTGGGGTATCGGTCCTGTTCCTCCCGCAAATCGATTTTAAAAACGCCTCCTCTGCCCTGACGTGTTTGAAAGACGTTTACCACACGACCTGTCGCTGAAACCTGCCCAAATGCAAAACCGCGTGCCGTCAAACCATCCTCTTTAATCCTCCATGTCCTCACCAAAGGGGTCACTGCCAAACACTTTGAAAACAGGCCCGCTCTTCATCCGCTTGGTTCTGGGTTCGTCGGAACCGGAGCACAGATCAATCAGATCCTCGTCATCTGCCTTCCTCTTCGTCCCAGCCGAGGCGGCGGCGGCGGCGGCGGCGGACTGGCCGGATCCCACGTTAGGAGATCGCTGCGCCAGCACGCCCCTGCTCGATCCGAGACCCGGCTTCCTCTCGAGGTTGTCGAACCGCGCCTTTCGCATGGACGGTGACGAAGTACCCGAGCTCACGACTTCGCCTGCGGAGTTCTTAATCTCCCACTTGGAACCCGTTGGTCGCTTCTTGCGCGCGCGCTCCGCTTCCATCACGGCCTCGAGGAAGCCGCCGCCCGCCGAGGTCGTGGGCCCATTGCTGGGGTGGATATCCGAGCTTCTCGACGGGCTGGGAGCGCCGTAGCCTCTGTCTGAGAGGAAGCGCGTGAGGGAAGGCGTGGGGTTTTTGGTAGCTGCGCTGCGAGCCCTGATTTGGCCGCCTGCTGAGGAAGTTTCGCGCTTGACGGGAATGTGCGAGGGCGTTCTGGCGACAGCAGGACTCCTGCTGGCGGGGCCCCTGACGACGGCGGGGACCTTGGTCGGAGGACGGGTGAGGTCCACCCCGGCCTTCATGTCGATTTGGGGCGGAGAGGACGAAGGTGAAAGGGGTGCCCGTCTGGATCTCAAGAGACCCATCAGCCGATCTCGAGCGGACAGGCCGGCGCTCTTGAGTTGGGAGCTTCCCGGGATGAGGGGTTTCTTGACGGAAGAGAACATGTTTCTGGACCCAGGCGATCCGGCCGAACCCGGGGTGGGTTGGTTGGCGCGGTTATTGGGGGTTACGGTTTTGGATCGGGCCGAGTCGCCGCCCGAAGACGGTTCCCTCTTGACATGTCCGTTGTGTGTTTTCGAAGGAGTTGTTTGAGAATCTTCCGCGGGTCGCGATGTTGCTCTGGGAATATCCGAGCCGTCAGCCGCAGGCGAGTTGGCTGCCTTCACCGGGTTCTTTTCCTTCGTCTCATGAGTCCCGGCGTTTCCGAGTTTCCACATGATATCCCCCTTGTTTCCGAGGAACGGCAGCAGAGTGTTGGGCATGAATTGGCGGACAGTTCTGGTCGCTTCCTGTCTCCGCAGTTCCTTCGCCTCGGAGAGCTCCTTGTTAACGAGCGACGCTTTGGTAAGCTGCAACGTTGCAGTTTGCAGGTTCTGACCAAACACCGCCGCCTGCAAGGGTTTTCTCTGTTTACGGATCTCGTCCAAGAGATGTTCAATGACATTCCTGGGCTTAACAAGATGAAATTGCCTCCAGCCCGGTTGCTCGAGGAAGCCGTCGAGGTACCTACACTCGTTACAGCACTGCGCCAATGGCGGGACGGTAGCCGGGGGCTCTTCGAGCTGAGCCGAGAGGTCCTCGAAGACCATCTTGTCGTACAGCTCGAACATGGTCTGGAACAGTTTCTGGTAAACTGCGACGTCGGGCATCAGGAGATCGTGCAGGCTTCGGAGACATGGCAGCCACAGCGTTGCCATGTGAATAGGCTTGATCTCGTTTTGGCGGTCAACAATGTGTTGGACGAGGTTCGCCGCCTCCTCGAACATGCCCAGTCGATCGAGATTGCTGAAAAGCCCAGCAATTGTGGCGAAGCTAATCGCAAGCGGCGAAACACTGCTGTCCCCCGTTGGCTCAGACTCACGCCAGGCCTTCTTTGCGGTTTCTGCCTCGAGGCTGTCGTCCTCCGAGACGTTGCTGACGAGGTCGCCAACCTGACCCGTAGTATGGGTGGTAATACAGAGAGCTTCGTACTTGTGATAGAAGGCCTTGACCTTGTCAAGAGGTAGCTTATCTTGTCTCGCAAGATCGAGAAGTCTATTGAGCAACCCCAACATGAACTGAGAGTGTCGCCAGAAGTCATTCGGGCTGTCAATCATAGCGCCCACCCTTAGACGGTTAGATTGTGCAATCGATTGTCAGATACCGACTTACAGCTCAGCCCAGCTCCCAAAGTCCTCGAAGAACCTTACAAAGTCTGCCATGACCCTACCGTGGGTTGCTGATAGAGGGGCTTTGAAATGCGCGGTCAAGACCGACTTCACAAGATCTACAGCAGTCTCCTGTTCCTGGACGCCTTTGAAGTCGTTAGGTATCTTATTGATAACGCTCCCAATGTACAGGAAGGAGCCGCTGTGGAAAAGAAATCGTCGAAGCCTAACAAATAGTCAGAAGAATGAACAACGACCTTGGAGCAGCAATCGTACGTATTCAGTGCATCGGCGGCTGAGTAGCCACGGGGGTTCGAACTCTCGCATACAACGGTGTAGTCGATGGCGGGATGCAATTGGGACGGGGTATGATCCACCAGATACTTGAAAAGAGGGATATCTTTGAAGAACAAGGCAGCCGTGATCAAGCGGCCCATCAGTTTGGCGTCGAGAGAAGCGAACCACATCTGCCAGTCGTCCAGGGGTAGGCCGAGGATCTCGGCTTCCGCTGGATGGCTGTCTGCATCTGGAAGTGCATAGTAGCAAAGGGATCTCAACGAATTGATGTAGACTTGTGGCATTGACGAAGTCCGGCACTGGTGCAGCAGATACTCCCAGATTGTGAAGGCAGGCCACCGCTTCCCCCTCCAGGGGATGTGGTCTAGCTGGGTAAGCAGAGGGGCAATCATGACGGCCTATCACAGATCAGTTTTGTATTGCGCGACGGTTCCTGAGCGCAGAGCTCAGGCAGGCTTGACTAACCGGGACAAAGTAGTCGTCGCCAGAGAGTGTCGTTCCTGGAATGATGCTCTGTTGCCAATCAGGATTGCATTCACGAACTTGACGTTCTTCGTCAATGTGTTCAAGTTCCTGCCGGCTCTGGTGGAAAACGCCACGGCGCGCGCGCTCCCAGGCCAGGTTCTTCTCGTCGAGGATATTTTCCGTGTTCAAGTCGATAGCCTCCGCAGCCCGGATGCTTAAAGGAGCGCTAAAATGGTCTATGCGTGCCAAGTGCCGTACGTTCTGGTATGTTTTCCGGCGACACCCCTCCGCACGTTGGGCGCGGAAAGAGCCACCAGGCAAAGGTTGGAGCGGAATCGACGGTGTGTACCAGCAGGTAGTCCCCGTATACTTGAGGACGACTGTGAAAACTTCAAATCCGAGCTTCGGGGACATATTTTTGAGATTTTCCACCAGAGCAGAATCGGCGGCAGACAATTCCTCCCCGGACATCCATCTCAGACAATCTTGGACGTTTCCAGGAGGATGAAGGTGAAAGATGGCATGTTGATTGCCTAGGTTGCGTTCCTCAATGTCAGAGCCCCAGGACATGAGACAATCTGAGATACGGTCACGAGCGGCCTTGAGCGCGGCATCACGCTGCTCAGCTTCAAGGCCGACGTCGCTGGCGCTGTGGTGAGTGTAGGAACCGACGACCGTGTAAAGTGCTTCGATCGCGTCGTTGAGTTTGGAGCGAAGCGCGTCGTTCAGCGGTGCGTCCTGCCCACGGCAGGGGTCTTCATTTGATTCCGACATCGTCAGGTCATCTGAACTACTGTGAGGCTGATCGATCCGTGCATATAGCAGACGGGATGGAGCGCGTCTTTGAGTGATTCGATTGAGAGTGACCTTGAGGTCGAAAAGAAGAGCGGATGTCACGTTGACGACGCGTGCATGGATGGGGTGATGAGTGAGCTGAGAGCGCTCTCGCAGTTCCGCGCAGCCCAGGTGAATCGCCCGGCACTTGTTGTTAGTGGACGTAATACAGGTAAGGTACCTACCTACCTAAGGTACCGAAGCCCGGTAGGTGCCGAACGTAACCCCGCGATCCGCCCCGCTTTCACAGCTTGGTTCGATCCAGTGTTGCTGGAAGCCTACCTTCATGGGAGGGTTGAAAAATATTGAGACACAGCACTTGTCCTTAGTTTTTGTTTTTCTGGGGATGGTTGCAGTCCCCGGAGTATTGCGTTGCAGCGTCACCGAATGGAGAGAACGAAGCCTTGTTGAGCGTAGGAGGCGATCCCTACCACTTAGAATTCAAAGTGGAGGGCAGGACAAAGACAGTTCCTGCCTACCTAGGTACTCAGGATCACAACTGTCCGAAACGACCTTTTCTGGAAGGAACCTTGGATCTATTTCCACCTGCTGTTTAGCCATATACCTAAGGTAGCTAACATGGTCAAGTTTTCATCTACCCCACCTCACAACAAGCGACTGACTGTCCTACACTGACGGGCGCTTTGAGTATATGCAATGCCTTGATGTGCGTTGCGCGGGTTGCACATGAGGCGCGAAGAATCCCATGGATTCAACGCGCTCTACCCTAGTCTTCTCCTTTCCGCGTATTCGAACATCAAGCCGGGAGCTTGTAAGCTCATTGACCAATGTTGCCAGCTCATGAGATGGAGCAGGTCGTTCCACTCAGATATTGCAGATGGCAAGGGCCGTGCCGGGGACTATTACGATTACGTTGTCCCAATAGGTACGGGATTGCACTGGCGCTATACCCGTACAAATGGGACGGAATGTGGGCAGTTTATATTGCATTTCAAAAACTCATGTGCGACGCGCTCTTCCACAACCAGGCGGACAATCCCCAAAACCCCCACAGCGCAGCCAGCGACACAATCGCCAGCACAACGAGGATCTGGCCCCTCATTTCAAACGCATCATCGACCTCCATCCGCATGAGCTTCTTCTGCTTGCTGTGATAGTACCACCCGCCCTGCTCGTCCTTTGGACTTGGCGACGCCTTGGGACTCGGCGTCGACGACTCCCTGGCCACGTAGTGGTACGGCGACCGCCGGTATACGACATTGTGCAGCCAGCCCGGCATCCAGCCTCCGCCGTGGCCGTGGTTTCGCGACCGCTTTAGGGTGTATCTGATGTCGACGTAGACCAGCGAAAGTAGGAATGACACGAATATGATGGGCGTCATGACAGCCTGTCTTCGTTAGCATTCTGGTCCGAGCCGGATGAGATTGAGGACTCACCTTGTAAATGGTCGACTGCTGCACCGCTCCGCCCTCGCTGCTGCCTCCTCGCGAGGTGGTGACTTTGGTGGCTGTTGCCGATGACGACATAGTTGCAGCTTCAATGCCGGGCGCTCTTCGCAACGGCAATGCAGGATATTATCGGGTGAAATTTGGGTCACAACCTGACTTTGATAAATCAAGAATAAGTACCGCAACGGTAACACTACCAGAAGGCGTGATGGCTGGAAAGTGCAGAGGCAGACGTCACATGCGGCGGGCGGAGGAGAAGTAGTTAAATATCCTCTGGGTAATACCTACGGGCCTAGGCCGCCCGGCCGCTTCGGGACTCCCGGTGCGGGAGGTACAGGACCTAAGGAAGCAAACGTGGAATGAATGGGATGCCACACGCCGCGCCGCCCTTGGTCGCTTTCGCTTCCCGCACCAACTCGCCCCGTTCGTTTGCTTCGAGCTCAATTCCCTCTTTTTTTTCTTCTTGCGCCCTGTTTCACGCAAGCACTGCGGACGGGATACGGGAGTGACGGAGTGGACCCCACTTGGCGTCCTTGGGGATCAGCAGGAGAAGGTCCTAACTGCACCACAATCGACACATTTTGGGCGAGAGAAATGCGTCCCAGCACTCTGTCGCGGATTGGATGGAGTAACTGAGTTCCGCACCAGACGACTGAACGAGTTCTGTTCATTAGGAACGCCAAGTGCGCCGGCAAGATATGGCAAGGCATTCATTCCCATACCGGACCAGGGCCAGCAGGGCTGAGGCGGCAGAGCAGCGGCAGAGCAGCGGCAGAGCCTCGAAAAACGTGACGCTAGCGCTAGCGACGCAACCGAGCATCGTCGCTCGAAAAGGTACATCACATCCTCAGCCACAGGTGCGACACATTGCGTCGGTGATCAGCAGGCGTTGCGACGAACACCATGGAGCTTCGCTCTGAGACTTTTCCCCGCCCTACTCCCTCGGCGCCATCGGGCACCACCCACGCTGCCGATCCAATCCCAAAGGACTGACTTGGTGCTGCTTTTCACATGTGTATTTACATATATCGTTGGTCTTTGTCTAAATTTTGTAGAAAATATGGCACGTAATCTACCGAGTGTTGTGGATATCGAGAACCAAAATGTCCTGAGCACCGACGCGCGTCAGGTCGTCCATGACCAGGGCGATCTTCTTCTTCTCGACCATGGAGCTGACGGCGACCCAGCCCTCCTCGTCGAGCGTCGTGATGGTCGGCGCGCGCTTGCCGGGTGTGATGGCCTTGGCCTCGACGAGGCGTGACCTCTCAATGTTGTACTGGCAGAGGACGAACTTTTGAGCGGTGATGACGCCGCGGATGCGCGCGGCGATGAGCTCGACCAGATCGACGTTGGACGGGGAGCGGGACTTGATGAGCACGGCTTGCGAGTCGACGACGGTGTCGATGGCCTCGAGGCCGGCGGCTCTCATGGTCTCCCCGGACTCTGTGTGGTGGTGGTCAGCTTTCGGGTCTTCCGACGACCAAGGACAGGACAGGACGGCCGTCTGTATTTATATTGTCTCTACTCACCAACAAGGTCGACAATGCCGTCGGCAACACCCAGCGCGCAGGCGGCCTCGACACTTCCGCTGAGCTCGATGATCTTTGTGCGCAGCTTCCTCGGCGAGGTGTTGCTGTTGCCGTCGGCGTCGGTGCCCAGCTCCAGCTTGGCAAAGTACTCGGCGGCCAGGTCGACGAAGCTGGTGCCGATGGTCTTGCCGACGAGGTCCTGCGACGTGGCGTAGGCGCCCTTCTCGGGGACCTGGACCTGGAGCTTGCAGGCGCCGAAGCCGAGCTCCATGACCATCTCGCAGCCGCCGGTGGGCTTCAGCGAGTCGGCGGCGTCGGCGCCGGGGCCGGCGCTGAGCTCCACCGACGCGCGGCGAGACTTGTTGTAGGCGATGACGCCCGCATCGTGCTCCTGCACCTGGTCCCAGCCCGTGATTCCGAGGTCGACGCGGCCCTCGCCGACAAAGGTGGGGATGTCGGCGGCGGGGAGGAAGATGAGGGCGATGGGGAGGTTCTTGACGAGGGCAATGTCGAGACGGCTCTCACGGCGGAACTGGATGTCGGCGCCCTCGAGCAGGTTCAGGGTGGCAGAGTTCAGACGGCCCTCTGGAGACGAATGTCAGTCTCTGTCTGCGTGGTGGTGGTGGTGGTGGTGGTGATGACGATGCGTGACGGTCGACTTACTCTTGGGCACGGCGAACAGAAGACGCCCCTCCAGGCTTTCCTGTGCGATTAGCTTCTCCTGGAACTGGGCCATGGTGGTCTGGCATGTGGGAGGGACAAAACCAACTGGTTCACCAAGTCCATGGTATATGCTGTGCTTGCGGCGTCGCGGTACGTGATTAGAGGTGGGGTTTACAACGTGTGCCCTGTCGAAGTCGTCACGGCCTCGAAGGTTGGGCGGTAATATCGGGTGCGCAAGTTATGGGGCACAGCGTCGCAGTCGAGGCCAATGGGTGCGACGAGATTTCTGCAGCGTCGAGCGAGATGTCGGTCGTGGAACGGAGGCCGGCGGCCGGGGTGTGTGCGGTGAGCAAGTATACCGCCGAGAGTCAATTGGCCAGGGGAGAGATATTCAGGATGCGGAATAGGCGACGAAGCAGTTTGGTTTCTTGCGCGACTTTGTATTTCTCCATGCACTAGCCCAATCTTCGTCATTTGCTGCGTCGCGGAAGCTGTCCGGTAGGGCCAGTTCGGTTCTAGTTCTGCGATGAGTCAAAAAAACGACGACGATGATGGCGGTACCTAATTAACTCGCGGTATTGCCAGGGCAGAGAGGGACGGAATTGTTGTGTGGGCTGGCCTGTTAGCGCGTCGTAGCGCCTACACGTTGGCCTATGTCGGAGCTGCGACTGGCTGGGTCGTCTGTCTGTACCTTATCTGCGCGGAATTAAAAGGTTCGCAAACCACCTCAGATCAAGAAAGTATCCGTACTGTCGGTCAAAAAAATAAAAATAAAAAAATCTCGCAGAGGTGCGACGCTTCGATGGCGGGGCACGCCGTTGAACGCGGGGCACCTTTGGGCACCGTCTGACGTAAGGTTCACTGTCCAAAGGGCCACGGGACGCGGCATTGCCATATCCGTCGTGGCCTCTCGAGTGGGGAGGGACATGGGAATTGAGATGTCCATTAATGATCTAGTGCAGCTGTGCTATCGGTCATCGGGCATTGGTGAACGATGGCAATTGAACGCTGATTCTTGTGCTTCGGAAGGAAGCTGTAGGAACATCGGATTCTTTTAGACCTGGCGTTGGAAGCCACCTCATCCCACTCGTAGCCCAAATAACTACCCTCTTTGCATTCGACTAGGCAAGGTTCAGTCTCAACCACTTTCGAAGAGCTGTTGCGCCGGATACCACTCCGGCTCAACGTCACCAATGGAATCCTACGGCAGGATTCATCTTGAGTATAAAACCTCGGTTCAACAAGTCAAGATGGTCGTCGACGCGCTTCGTCAATGGGTTCCTGATGGATTACTGGGGCATGCCCAACGTCAAGACTCACTCACCTGGACCCCTACACCTGGGCCATTGATGTTGCAAACCGACGAGCAGCGATCCCCGGCACAGGCGACGACATCGTTAGTGTGACCTACTCGATCGATGTGGCCCGGTTTGTCGTGCGATCGCTTGATTCTGATGACTGGCCCGAGTTCAGCATTGTCGTCGGTTTCGACCGGACGCTGAATCAATCGCTGTCCACTGCCGAGAGATTCCGGGGTAATTCAATCCATCCACACGTCATTGAAGAGCAGAGTAAACTTAAGTAATGATTATAGGCAACAAGTTTGAGGTAACGTTTGACGACGTAGAGAAACTGAACCAGAACGAGGCCACCATTTTGAACGAAGCGGAGGGTGTTCTGAAAGAGCCCATCGCTATAACAGCAATATTTGGGCGAATCGCCATAACTGGCCACCTCCGAATGCCAGCGCAAAACCGCCTGACGGACAATTACCCGGAGCTTCGTCCGATAACGGTCAAGGAAATGCCGGAGCAAGCATGGATGAAGGAATGATTGATACCTTTACTCACGTTGTCAACGGCCTGACTCGATTGCCTGTGAGCGATGGACTATCAAATAGGTACTAGTGACCTGTCTGGATAAGATAATGCAAGTCAGGCTGAAAGTCGTACAGTAGGTAGGTAGCCTCCAACTGCATCCTGTCTCAGAAATGTCTCGACAGCTGAACGTGGTATGAACCTTGGAATGTGAAGTAGTTGTCCGAAGTGTCTCTATCAGCATTGCTCGTAGACCCAGCAGACGCACAGTCGCCAAACCCTATATTCGCACATCGCAACCAAAATAGATGGATTCGGGCCCCATCGAACATCGACCAGGAACCGATTTAAACAGGCTGATGGAGGACCCGGCATCACACGGAGACGGAGCTGGACACTCGGCCTCTCCCTGCTGCCGGAACCTCGACCACGGCTCCAAAGCCACGGCGCAAGACCCCTGCAGAATGGGTCGAGAAATGTCTTGGAGAAACTCACAGCAAACAGATGGACGAATCGAGTCAAGAGAAGGTCCCTGTATACAGGCCTGTAACGTTATACAGGGTCTTGGACGCGACAGTACTTGTAACGTCTGGACCATGCCGCATGATGCCCTCCCTCGCATTACTGGTGACTGCCGTACTTGTAGACCCCAATATCTGTAGGTTTTCGACTACTTGGCCCTCTTCTCACCTCTCCAAGGCGCTCAAAGTCTATTCTATCCTACCCACCTTACCTTTTGCCTGATACACTGTGTTATTATCTCCAAGCGTTCCGCCTTGGCCGGTCATCCGTTTGCTGGTGTAACAGAATGGCCTGTCCCTCCCTCCCTACCAAAAGGTCTTGCCGAATCACTCCCTAGGTACTCCGTACTCCGTAAGTAAGGTAGGTAATCATTACATTATGCCACGGCCCGGTTGACAGCAGATGCAGGACACCCAATCTCGCATCTTCGTCGCAATCTTCTCCCTTGTGCATACTTCGTCGACACCTGGTTCGATATCTCCTCCCCCCATGCAGACGGATACAGCTCCATAACACCTGTACCTCTTCCACTCCACAGGAGCTCCCAATCAGTGGCAGCTTTCCTACCACACATTTGCTCGCTCCCTTGGCTATTGCCCTGCACTGCGCCGCCGCTGCTCTGTCGCGTTACCCCAGACGAGATAGCAAAGACAGCGAGACAAATTGGACTGGGTCCCCGGCCAGGCACAGCAGCAAACGGTGGGCATGACGCGCGAGCGGCCCAGTCAGTGAGAGGTGTCCGTCCCCAGCCCTGCCAGCCCTGCCCGGCTGCCCGCGACGACGCACCCCAGGGGATCTGCTTCGAACCGCCGGTCTTCTTAAGATCCCCAGTCCCCCCTTCCCTCTCCTGGGCCTTTGCCCAAATGGAACAGACCTCCAACAGTTCAACGACGTCGTCGCATGATTCTTCACGTCACCCACCTTCACTTGACGACTCTGGCGGGAAGTCCACCCCTATCAGAACACCTTCGCGATCTTCGTCCAGCAACGGGGAAGAAGGAGACAGTACCAGTGGCGTAGAGCTTGATGACGTCTCCAAGCTCCGCAAGCCGCCCCTAGCGCATCGAGAAGAACCGAGAGGAACGATACCCGATACTCGAGATATCGCCGACCGCTCAGACGAGGACTCTGACGCGGAAGAGCACGACGCCGAAGACGACGCTCTGGTGCTAGACCAAGATCCCGCCGAAATGTCGAGCTGGTCGGGACAGCCCTCCATCAGGGGGAGCTCCGAGGCCATTCGGATGATTCTACTAACCTTCAACACTCTTGGTATCACGTACGTGTGCCCGAATGTCGTGCAATTGAGTTTCGACGCTGACGCGACCTGAACCGCAGCTTCACATGGGGAATTGAAATGACATGTATGTCACTGCACTGCGCCCCAGCCCGACTCTTCCCCCCGCTGACTCGTGATATCGATAGACTGCACCCCGTACCTACTCAACCTCGGCCTGACGAAGAGCAATACATCGCTGGTGTGGATTGCCGGTCCGCTGTCTGGCCTGATCGTCCAGCCCATCGTCGGAGCCATTGCGGACGAGTCCAAGTCGAAATGGGGCAGGCGACGGCCCTTTATCGTGATGGGATCCGTCATCGTCGCGGCCGCACTGCTGACGCTCGGCTTCACCAAGGAGATTGTGGGTCTCTTCATCACAGACAAGGAGACCGCTCGCATCTTCACCATCATCCTCGCCGTGCTGGCCATTTACGTTGTGGACTTCGCCATCAATGCTGGTATGTAATGTAGCCTTGGCACTCGATTGGGTCTTGCTAATGCGGTACCAGTCATGTCGTGTGCGAGGAGTTTGATCGTCGATACCCTGCCCATCGAGAAGCAACAAACCGGAGCTGCTTGGTGTAAGTGGCCCTCCACCACGCAATCTTCACATGGCTAACACCCACCCAGCCAGCAGAATGTCGGCCATTGGACACATGATGGGCTATATAGCCGGAGCCGTAGACCTTGTCGGCATTATGGGGACATGGCTCGGCGACTCCCAATTCCAGATCCTTACCGTGCTGGCAACCCTCCTCATGCTCTCCTCATCCGCCGTCACCTGCTGGGCCGTCACGGAACGAGTCCTCGTCTCAACGAGACAAGACCCTCGCTATCCCGCCGGCCGCTTCAAAGTCTTCCGCCAAATCTGGTCGACCCTGCTGCACCTCCCACCCCGCATCCAGGCCATCTGCTGGGCCCAGTTTTGGTCGTGGATCGGCTGGTTCCCCTTCCTCTTCTACAGCACCACCTGGGTAGGCGAGACGTACTTCCGCTACGACGCCCCGGCCGACGGCAAGGCGTCCGACGACTCCCTCGGCGACATTGGCCGCATCGGCAGCATGGCCCTCGTCATCTACTCCACAATTACCTTCATCGGCGCCTGGCTCCTCCCGCTCATTGTCAAGTCCCCCGACGACAACAACTTCACCGCCCGCCCGCCGCGCGCCATCGCGCCATTCCTCGAGAAGTTTACCAAGCACAAGCCGGATCTCATGACGGCGTGGATCTGCGGCCATCTCATGTTCGCCGCCGCCATGTTCCTCGCCCCCTTTGCCAGGAGTTTCCGCTTCGCCACCTTTCTCGTCGCCTTCTGCGGCTTCTCCTGGACGATTGCCATGTGGGCTCCGTCGGCCTTTCTCGGCGTCGAGGTCAACAAACTCAGCGGCGCGCGCGAAGGCGGCGGCGGTGGTGGTGGTGGTGGCGCCGCGGCATATCGCAGGTTATCCAACGACTCCAACATTGAACTCCCGACGCTGGGCCAGGACCAACCCCTACACCTCGAGCACGGCCCGGAAGATACATCACAACCATCGTCGTCCACGGGCGAACTCTCGGGCATCTATTTCGGCATTCTCAACATCTACACCACCCTGCCGCAGTTCATCGGCACCTTCATCAGCACCATTGTCTTTTCCATCCTCGAACCCGGCAAGAGCCCCGAATTGTCGGATGCGCCGCAGGAGGAGCACCACAACACGGACGGACCGAACGCGATTGCCGTGTGTCTCTTCATCGGGGCTATGAGCTCCGTCGTGGCCGCGTTTGCGACGCGGAAACTTAAGTACCTCTGAGCTTTTTACATTTTTAGAAGTTGGGTTTTTGTTTGTAAAAGTAGCGCGGGGCATGTATTGGCGTTTAGGAAGAGGAAAGGGGTTCTCCGTCACCGAGGGCTGTATTATCAGAAGGTCTGTATTCATCCATTTAGGCCATTTACGATGCGTTGGGAACGGAAGACATGGATCTAAAGAAGCGTGTGCTGGAAGCTGCGCCCCAATCAATACACTGATCATGTGTTTCGCTACGTCCGTATCGTGACCTGCGATGAACTGTTTATACTGCGCTGCCCGTACGGTGCATGCTGCCAACTCGTATGTACAGTTGCAAGCAACCACACCGCGACCACAGCTCTTGTGCCGGCGCTGTCCAAGGGTATCTCGAATGTCTCATGACGCCGATACGTTGGCATCTCCTCGCCTCGCCCGTATCGATCGCGGTGGACCACGCCGCCTCGTGTGTGTATGTGTGTGTGTGTGTGTGCGCGCGCTCAACCACGCTCCTCTCCAATGCCCTCGCCGCTACCTATCAAACTCTACTTGTCCTTTTCATTCTCAGAGACCTTTTCCCACTCGTCTTCGGTGCTGACGCTCGACTGCGTGCCCTCCGCGGCGCTCCCCTCGGCCCTTTCGGCGGGGGGGGGCCCCCCCCCCCTCCGGTCNNCCCTTGGGGGGGGGGCGCCCCCCCGCCTCTTCAGGTCGGCCGCCTTCCTCTGCTCCAGCGTCTCGGCCTGGCTACTGCCCCCGCCACCGCCACCGCCGCCGACAGTCTTGTTCTTCTTGCTCGCGCCCCCTACTGCGCCCTCGACCTCGGTGTCACTATCGTCGGTGGTTCCCGGCACGGCGGGGGCTTCGGCCGAGGCGGCGGCGAGGCGGGCCTTTTCGGCCTCCTGCTCCGCGTGGAGGGCGAGTTCGCGGGCAAACCAGTTTACGCTGTACCATAGCCCGCCGGAGAGGACGGAGAGGATGGCAAAGTGTATGCTGTAGGTTGCGACGAGGAGGACGAGGAGGAGGACCTGGAGGGCGGCGAAGGTGACGTTGGTCGCGATGAGGAGGGTCGGGGTCGGGCCTGGGGTGAAGATGGACTCCCAGAGGTTGGTGACAAAGGCCGCCATGTTTGCGATCGGGAGGAAGGGACTCTTGGTGTGGAGTTTTTATTATTTTTATTGAGAATTTGTCGAAGCTCAAAGGAGTCTGCAAGTCGCTTGCGGGAAAAGCGTCTGCGGGATATTTCGAGCTCGGCGTGCCTTTTCTGACGATGGATGGTTTGGCGGTACAGACGTGCGTTGGGCGGGTGAGGAGGTGGATGACGATGCACGAAGATGTATTGTGTGGGGCGCGCGGGATGTTACTGGTAAGATATGATCTGCTCCGAGGCACGGCGCAGACGTGTTATCGCGACGCTGAAGTTTGGCGATCGTGGTGTTGTCAAGGATAAAAGCCAAGGCGGTTCGGGCGCATAATAAATAGTATCCTTTGAGGGTCCGTATGAGGTGCGCAGCGCAGTCCGGGTGGGTGGTGGTGGGCAGAAGAGGGGCCCGGTGGCCTCGAGGAAGGTGAGGTAAGGTAAAAGAGGAGAGGGTTCAAGGGAAGGCGGGAAGGTGCCGTCGATACGCGGGGCATTAGGAGCCGTGTACCGCAACCCGACTTTTATTCACCAGCTCTACACAATAGCCAGATGTTCAAACCAGACACCGTGTTTTCGCCATCGGGACATACCAAGACATCATGACACTCGATACGCGATACCAGAAGATGACAGATGGCAGTTGTTGTCTCGGAGCAAGGTGGCATCTACATCTGCTCGAGCTGCCCCGGCATCGCCATGCTCTACATTGACAAGCTGGATGTACATCTATACGGATCGCCTACCTAGTAGGCAATAATCGGGAAGAACTATACCGAAACACTTACACAGTTTCTTCTCGCGTCATGCGGATGCCTAGCGGGCAGGCAGGTAAATCCAGAGAGGCAAGCAGCAAGCATTAGTGATGCCGATGAGAAGGCACGCGCAGCAGCAACGTAATACGCGCCTTTGAAGAGACCACAGTCGCAGGGCAACCCGCGTCTGAGTGACGCCTCGAATGCGAGAGAAACGTCACAGAGGAGCAATAAACCGTGGGGTCGTGACCTCCCTCGCACAATGCCTTGGGGAACCGAGCCGAGATGACTGGCCTGCTGACCGCACCGAGTCTTGACATAAGTTACGTGCGAGCCGAGCTAAGGAAGGATATCTTGGCAAGCGAGTGCAGGCTCATGACTTTATTTCCAGGTGCAGCCAAATTGCGGGGGAAAATGATCCAGTATGGCGCTCTCACGATATGTCATGCTTTCATTCACAGCCAGCACCCGACATCCTAGTTCATCCAGACGATGATGCATGGACGATAACGGTCTGTTTCAACAACCTGACAGGGTCAAGAACCACAGACAACGTGCCCAATGCAGTGCAAGTGCCCTGACTTCTGCTCTTTATCGCCTCCGGTCCCTCTCATACTTGGGAAACACATCGCCTGGTTTGGTTTAGGCTGGCTGAGCTCAGACAGAAGCAACAGCCCTCCGCTAATTATAAGCTTCCCCGGTGTCAACTGAAGAAAGATAGTATGCAAATCCTCCAGGAAAAGCTTAAATCCACACCGTCGATGCCGAAGCTTCCAAGGCAAGGCAAGTGAAGAGAAGGCCGTTGGAGGAGTCGAATACTTGAGCTTCCGCAGACCGGAGTGACGAGTTGAGAGTATGCTACGCAACCTGAAATGACCCGAGCTGAGATGACCTGAACGAGGCGCAGATCAATTGCAATAGTGACCGACACCGTACGTTACATGCAACAGTCAAACCCTCAACCAACGTTTTCAGTAAATTCTATATACACAAAAGACATACCCACGACCAAAATTCCCGGTGGAAGTAAGCGAACATCGGGAAAACGATCCAAAGTAACAGCTCAAGGTGCCAGCTTCTTCGTTCGTCGGTCCGAAGGGTACGCTCAGGGTTGCCCACCGTCAATGAGGTAGACGTTGTTTGCAGCACGCATGATAGGCCTGCCTGTTTGAAGCAGTGGGGACTGCCCGATCTGCCCTCAGTTTCTGTGGTCTCAGCGGGCACCAACAGAAAACGGAGCTCAAGCTGGAGCAGGAGCCGACCCTGCGTGAGTGCCTCATCCAGCGAAGTCGACACTAATTCCGGGGTACTTTCACCCTCTGGCCCCCTGTTCTGAACTGCCCTGCGCTGAGACGCGGCCGACGGCAGTGGGACCTGGCCACTGGTGGGCCTTGCAGCAGGTGGTGCCCCGTAAACCCCCTACCACTACCACCATTTTAGGTACCTACCTCAGGCACCTTAGGTAGTTAGGTAGGTACCTTGAACTGGAGCCGTACACTTACTCGTAGGAACTTTGGATAAGGTTCCTCACCTATTCCCATGGTTGAACAGCCTCTGCGTCTCTTCACTCTGTCGTTGGAGAAACCTGGTCTGCTATGGTAAAAAGCCATTGGCTCCTGTGCTCTCATTAAAGAATTTGTCTGGGCCCTTACTTCTCGTTTTTGCCGTCTTATAAAAATAAGTGTCCATCTTTGTGGTGAGGTCAACCAAAGGGTACGTACCCACGGCAGTGTCGTCACCCCAGCGCGAGCGAGGCTGCGACTGGACGGTCGTCCCGTCAAACCATCAGTCCAACCAACGTACCATCACCGGGACGTCGATTACGACGGCAACCAGCTTGTGCCTTCCTGTTGCGTCGAGCCGGATTTTACCCTCAACACTGCACCCTCGCGACATGCTGCGATAGACGTGCTTCAGCATTCCTGGCTACCCAATTACCTCGAATTGTCACCAATCAAGGACCAGACCCTCCCTTCCGTTCGGAATCGTCTCTCCAACTCTTCCGCAATCTCGTGTCCAACGCCGCCACCACTTCGGGAAACGCCTTAGCCTCTGCATTTTTGAGAAGGCTCGAGTCATATTCATCTTGATCGACACATACCATCGATTGGTCTCTCCCGGTGCTCGACACCACCAAAAAGCGATCCATTGCCGCATCTCATACGCGGCGACTGTCGTTCCTGCATCAGCAAGAAGCATGCGCTGAGCCTTTTCGTCACCATGGCTCCAGCCCTTCAACCCACCGACCCTACCACTCACCAAGCCACCCAGTCCCACGCCGCCGCCTTCGTAGATCCCATCTTCGACGACGCCTTGGAAGAGCCCGCGACGGAAAGCGTCGACGATGGAACCGATGCCGGAGACGATCCAAGCGCCCTCGTGCGCAAGCTTATGAAGGGCAAGGACAAAGAATGGGATGCCGTCGCATCCACCAAGTCTGGCAAAAAGCTCACCTTCCTCGAACTGCCTGTAGATGTCTTGCGTTTGATCATTAAAGAGGCAAGTTCGAACCATTGCTCCTGTCCTTTTACCCGTGGGCGTACCAGCTGACCGCCGCGCTCGTAGATCACGCACACGAACGACCTCACCTCCCTTGCCCTGACCAATAGAAGTCTGCACAGTCTCGCCATTCCTCACATTTACTCCAGGTTCGACATTGTGTGGCCCGATGCCACCCAGCTGAACATGTCCGACTCTAAGAGTGTCGACGCACTCACCTACGGTCTCTCCACCATCTGCCTCGGCAGCACTTTCGCCCACCGAACCCGCAAGATTCTCGGCCCTGCCTTCAACATGGCTAACCCTGGCTCGGCCCGCCAGACGCAGAAGAACGACTACGCGAAATACACGAGAAAGTTCTCATTGGGCAACGGTCCTACCGACTGGGTGGCGGATTACATGATCTCCAAGGAAAGCGGCAAGATGCTGGGCACGCTGGTGGCGCTCGCCATAGAGAAGATGGTCAATCTGGAGACGTTCGTCTGGGACATGCCGACTGGCGTCCTGTCTGACATTTTCATGGCACTGGCATCCATCCCGGAGCACAGCGAGGACGGCGAGTCCAAGCTGGAGAAGGTTTGGATCAGATGGCACGACAATTCGGATGGCGCGCCATCGTCGTCCTCGAGCCCCGCTCTTTCGAACCCCTCCCATCCTACGGCGTCCGATTCGAGCAAGCTGACCTCCATTGGCTACCTGATTTCTTCAGGTGCCGCCCATTCAACCTCTCGGCCAACGGTACCGTATGCAGAGTCGCGGGTCGAATTCCCCACCTTCTGCGTGCTTCCGCCGCTCAGGAGTCTCACCGTGTTAGATATCGACGAGCTTGCCTACTTGGACGAGATGGCCGTGGTAGTGGAGAAGTCGAAAGACTGTCTACAAGAACTGCGCGTCGGCATGGCGCAGAAGGCCATGAACAAGGACTTTGCTCAGCCTTGGGATGGGCCTGACTTGCACCAGGTCGACCGGGCTGCTCGCTGGCCGGGTGAGAACACTATTGGCGACAGGCGATTGGGCGGAGTTCTAGGAGTGCTTGTCGGCCGAGTTTACGACATCCGTCGCAAGACGGCCTCGAGGTCCAAGGAGAAGAGCCCAGTATCCTCTACTCCCGCAGTGCAGTCGACAGAGAACACGACGCAGGATACGATGACAGCGGGCGCGACCGGACCTGGAACAGAGAGTCACGACAATGCTGGAGCAGACGATGCGACGGAGGTCGGCTCTGACAGCCAAGCGGCAGACCATCTAGTGGATGCCGTCGAGGAGAACGTAGATGTCACAGAGCAGGGCACCGTCTCTACAGAGCGACCTGTAAACGAGGAGCGGCCAGCTAAAGGGGCAGACAGAGCCGGAAAGACCTCTGAGGCTTCGCGCAAGAGAGTGGATGGCAAACTGAGGGTGCGCACCTTGGAGCTCGAAAGGGTAAACCTTTCCATCCATGTTTGTACCCAGGCTTTTGACTGGTCAGCCTTGACGACCCTCACGATCTTGGATTGTGTTCAGAGCGAATTGCTTTGGAAGGTACTAAGAAAGGACTTCCCGCCCATCGCCACATCCAGATTGGGATCCCACCCATCCACCCACAAGGTGATGCAGTACCAGATATCCCTCAAGAGCATCCACACCGACGTCGTCTCGAACTCCCTGATCAGCTTCTTGAGGGACACCCTCGCTCCCAACAGTCTGGAGGTGCTCTTCCTGCAAGACCGTCGCAGGGTGGGCCCGCAGCCGCAGCCGGTGACCATTGAGCAAGTATTCAAGGGCGTCATCAAGAAGCACCGGGGAAGTCTGCAAAAAGTCCTTCTCGACGGTTCAGATCGCAAACCAACCAACTCGTCGTCAAGCGAGATTCCTCGCTGGCGCAAGTGGGTAATCCCTACAGAGATGTTGCTTTACATGACGAGTGGGCGAATGTCAGGTCTGAAAGAACTGGCCGTTTCTCTGCACTACAAAGACTTGGTAAGCATGCTTCTACCCCTTCAAACAAAGGACTCCAACTAATTGAGTCCCAGCACACTTTCCTTCAACGATTACCTAACATTCCCCTTTTACGATCACTGAACATTCAGCATATTGCTGATCACGCTGTCGGTGGCTTCGATCCGAGGGAGCTGGCATTGCAGCTGGTGGATATCATTACACTATGCCCAGAGATTCAGCTCTGCTATGTGGGTATCTCCGCAAAGTGCTTTGAAATTCTGGAGTGCAAGCCAGCAGAAGACAGGAGGGCCTCAGTTGCGAGCGTGGCAATGGATCACGGCGTGACGGCACATGATTCAGGAGCTGATGAAGAAGACGACGAAGAAGATGGGACTGATACTGAAGAAACAGCCAGTCAAGCGGACGAGGAGACATCTGAAGAAGAAGCAGACGACGATGATGATACCCCAGTGAGCGCAGTAGACGTGGATGACTCACAGTCAGAGTCATCCGTGGCACAGGACTCAGACGACGAGTCGCTGCGGGATGGAGACTATGGCTCTGCGCGGCCACGCCTCCGGCTTCGCGAGATTCTGTTTTATGATGACAAGGTGGCTATCTTCAAGGCTCGACACGGCAGGCTGTAGGACAGCACTGTCGTGGGCTAATGAGAGGGGCAAAAGGAGCATTAGGGGTTTGGCATCCAGCAGGAACCTTGCATGCAGCACATGCAGCCAGACGGACACATCCTACGCTTGTGTCTCTAGGACTGGCTGCGGGAGTCCTTCTGAGATTTGGATGCTATGAGTTTTTCAGGCCCAGGTTTTCTCTTTATAAATGATATCCCCCTTGGTGTTGACCTGTAGTATGAAGCTGCTTGTGACATTTATGAGTCCAGTGTCTTTGTCTCCTGATGGTCGGTCAGAGCTTGGCTGCGCCATCCTCCTTAATCACGAGGAACGCATCGCAATACATCAACAACACATCAACCAGCCAGCTTTACCTAGAGTTAAGAGGTCTTGTATTGATCCTTGGATACGTCAACTCTTTCATGGCCACTGCCGTGCACTAACAAGCAGCTAGGTCCATATGCCAGAGAACACTACATATTAGGAAGCGTACTACTAATATCCCAACTAGCCTGATTCCATCCTTGGAATTCTGAAAGCCCAGTCTGTATAGTGTTTGCACATACACACACACTCACATATACACCTGCATACCTAGCTGTTTCGTCCATGCAGTAGGAGGGAGGAAAGATTTGATCTAGCTCTCTACCTGCCTGTCTGTGTGTGTGTGGGTGGGGTGCTGTGTTTGCAAGTCGTGTGTCTTTGTACCTCGACTTGTTCAAGTTCTCTACTATTCATGCCCCCGCAGCCTCTGTAAAAGGTCGAGATGAGATCCAATGTTTCTTGGGCAGTATCACAGGATGGGTGGAAGTAGTAGTAGGTAGTATTCGGGGTTTGCTGGTGAAGGTAACGAAGATATCCTCCTGGTGTTCCCCCCCCCTCCTGTAGATACACCCCAAACCTACCTGAGGACTTGTAGAGGTTCCCTGAGGGGTTTGTAAGCTGGAATCGTGATATTCGTTCGCGCAGGAGTTTGCAGCTCTTGCCTATGAGAGTTGACGGCCTTGTATCCGTTGGAGAGTAGCCTACTAGTGTTGTATATACTATTCCGGGTCTGATTTTCGAAAAGAGATGGTCGCCTCTGCTTTTCAGATCCCCTTTTCAACCGCAGCAAGGTGAGAGGACGGAATAGGCGTGACGGAGCAAGGCTTTTTGGCAGGCTACAGACGCCGTTGCCGCCCACCGGATCCAATGATGGCGAGGGCAAGGGGCTGGGGCTGGGGGAGGGTGTATGTGGGAGAATGGAGGGGCAATAGATGGCGCGGTGTGCCGGAGGGTCGGCCAGTTCATGGCTCTACTTTGCCCACTCCGGGAAACATCCTGCCCTGCCCAGCGGCATTTCTCCTTTCTTCCCCCTCCCTCTCAGAGGCTCTCCTCTCCGTCTTGGAGGTCCTGGGAGGATGGCGAAGCACAGCTTTCGAGGTACAAGTACGAAGAGGGGGTGGAGGGACCGTGGCAGGGCATGCTGTACTTGGGTATGCTCTAGCATGTTGGGTGGGGAGATGGGAGGAGGAGGGTCGAGGATGTTGCTGGTTGGGTTCTCTGCTGGTCATGCCCCCCCCTCTCTCCCTCCCCCGATCCTGCCGTCGAAGGAACGAGAAGCAGGGAATCCAGCGTTGAGGAAGAAGACTTCTAACCCGAGTCGTGGGAGAGGCGTCGAGCGGGAGGATCGTGATCCTTGCTCCTAGAAGAGAGGGGACGTGTGTGAAGTCCGATGGGACAGGATGGGGGGCACATGGCAGGGCTTCGCGGAAGTGACGAGGGTTATTTGAGAACCTCTTGAGCTGTTTTGGTGTCGAGTGGGTGTGAGACATGACCGGGTTGGGCTGGGAGGAGATTCGGCCCCCCGGAGCTCGGAAGCATATCAGTAGAGTTTGTAAGCCTTCGCACGAGTGACGGCGTGAAATGAAGTTCTAGAGGCCACGAGCAAAAGTTTCGGCGTGTTTCTTCTCGTTGTGCTGCTGGCTATTTTCTTGTCTCCGCATTGGAGTCACACTGTTGCTTGGAATACCGATGCTCTCCTTGTCCAATGGGATATGCCAGCCGACGATCTCATCGCGTCGAAGCACGTTCTTCCCCCTATGGTTCAAGTCCAAGGTAGCATGTGTGCAGGGCGAGTAGTCCAGAGTCCTTTCTTGATAGCGTACCCGCGTCTGTCACGTATCAGACAGGGACCGACGTGGTTGCCTGGAGCTAGATGGGGTTACAAATGAGAAGGCCCAGGACCGGCGCCACGAACAGCTTCGAGATGAAGCAATGAGTACATACCGATAGATGAACCGCAAATACCATCTGTACCATGCGCGTTGATGAGGCTGGTTGTGTAAGGCCGATATGAGTGCCTTAGCGGTATCCAAGCTGAGCCATTGCCCGGAGAAAAAAGACTGAGCCAGATCCCACGGGATGCGGTATTTCCCATGCTTCAAGACCCAGAACAACAGGGCTGTAGAAGGGGCCTCTTGTTGCGGGCATTCTTCAAGAGCCCACGAGAAGCTACCGCCACCACCGCATATCCACGGGCGTGGGTGAACGCTACGACAGACCTGGTCAAAATTAAGCGGGCTTCCGCTCTCACGTTTGATGACAAGTACTGCGGCCAGAACTATCCCGCAGCCCACCCCCTCCCTATCATCGATTCCTTCGGAGAACTTCATGGCCCTTTATGGACAAAGTGGAACGGTGGCCCTACAAGGACGCGAGGAACCCATGTCCCTACAACGCCGCCCATTTCCGTCCGGATCGAAAGAGACGAGTGGTCCGGAACCTGTGCCTGCGTTTGACAGCAGCGATTCGGGAGGAGAAAAACGTGGTTCACGATTCCCTCTGACGGACTGGTATGACCACCGTCAAGTCGTCGTTTTGTGGTTCGACGCCGGTCACCCATTGAATCCTTCTCGATGACAACATTCATCTCCGGCTGGGCCCCTCCTCCCCTTGAACCAAACGTGACGGACGCCGCAACCGACGTCCAGACGTTGATTGAAACCTTGGGCCGGCGAGCAGGAGAACCCCAAGCCACGACGAGCGGTATCAAGACGACTTGTCATTCAAAATAGAAACAAAATAATTCTGTAGCCTAGAATATGTCAGTCCCCAATGTCCGGACGAGGTGGGGTGTGGTTGGTCCGTGTGGCCCGTGGGATCGGCCTCCCTGTACGGATACGTCTTGTCGTCTACGGAGCCTCAGCCACAGTTCTGGGGAGGATCGCCCGCATCGCGCTCAAGCCACGCCCGCAACTCAAAAGAACGGAAAGGAGTGAGAATTGGCCAAGTCGGACTGGGCTGAGGTGAGAACGAGCTCGGACGTGAGCGTGGGCGTGGGCGTGGGCGTGGGCATGGGCGTGGGCCAGAGGGAGAGAGTGTGAGAGAGGCTGAGAGTGTGTGAGAGTGAGAGAAAGCGAGCGAGAAACACCACCCCATACACGAGGCTGACTTTTGTGTCGTCACACGCGCCATTCGTGCTCACATGCACCCGCTCGTCTCATGCGTCGTTGCTGTCTTGATTCGTCTCACTTTCTAGGTCGTCCGTCCCGGCGTCTGCTTCGTCTGCATGGCTGGTATACGACCTGGGGCAATGGAAGTCGAGGCTCGGATGGCCTTGAGATCGGATCTTCGCCGCTAGCCTCTCAGACGTCGCCCCTTCTCTAGTTGAGACATGCCACTGGAGTATCGTCGTCAGCCACGGCACATGAATCTTTCTAGCCTTACGGACCGTGCGTCTTACCAGCTGCCCGGACGGCCGTTCGCAAGTCGCACATTCATATTACGGAGCATAAGCGTCAAGATCCGTGGAACTACGGCGAATTCGGTTGCCCCGAACCGAGTTGAGTGAATCGCGGGCTTAGGCCGTTAAGTCCTACCATAAGGACGAGAAGCCCCGCATGCGCTGGGGTCGGTTGTCGAGATGTTTGTTTGGTGTTGTTCGATGAAAGCTTCCTCTTTGGGTATTCGTCGTAATCACGAGACCGTGATGATGATGATGGATGGCCCGGGATAAGCAGTAGAATCTTCTCCCGTGTCGTACGATGAAAACAACCCCCCCGGTTCAATCGTGATTACCGTACTTGAGCCAGTACAGCAGTTATTGCTGCATCCCTTGGTCGGCGAGTCGTCTTATGGCACAGCCGAATCAACGAGAAGCAGACGCAGACGCAGACGTCGGTTTGCCTGGGGCCAATAGCCGAGGTGTGAATGATGACATACAGCCACAGCCGTTGCAGTTGGTGCGCCCGCGCCCGGTGCGTTCTTACGTATCGTAGAACGCTCCTAGTAGAGAAAGCTTTGGGCCCTCTGAGGCAGCATTGCGGATCGTCTGCTCATTTCAAGAGGTGGACGTTTTTGGCACAGGGGTCACGTCCCGTGCTGCGTCTTGGGCGGCGAGCCGCTGAATCCTCCCGTCAAGCCAAATCATCCATGCCCCCCCCAGGAGTATCATAGAATGTGTGACGCCATGGCTTTCGTCGTCCCTTGGCCCTGGTTTTAGCCGTTACAGCGTTGAATTGCCAGCCAAAGTATAGATTCCGTCAAGTCTGCGTCTTACATTTGATGCTTGCCGGGACCAGTTCGTGTCCATTGGCAGGCTCGGGTTAGGAGACCAGGTCCCACCGGTGAGCAAGCCAAAAGGTTGCATTTGCAGTTCTAGACTCATTCGACAGGCCGGTGTATACCGGTGGACAGTACAAGTACCCTGTGCATACTCGTGCGGTCCGCCTTGTCCACGCGCGATCATGATCGAGCTGACGATGTCATTAGAAAGGCTGTCTCTGTCGGTGGGCGGTACAACAAGCATCACATTTCAAATTCGCTGGACATGCAAATGTAGCAGCTCTCGGCCATGTCGAAGACTCGGATGACGGACCACCCCCAGTGGCTTCCCTTCGGGTACACTGCAGACAGCTGAAGTTTCTCGTCCATAGGGGAATGACGAGACGCCACTGGTGGGTGGGCTGGCGGCAGCAGACTGTTTTGGAATCCGATGCTGCATGTCAGATTTTGGGACATTTGCAAGATGCAGAGGATGGTCGGTAGGTTCCTCGTAGGGCTGGAAGGAATACGTGTGAGTATGTGGCAGCGGAAGGATTCTGAGTGTGCTGCCTGATGGGTAGTATTCGTGAGAGTGAGAGGGCGCCCTTCTACAGGTGTATGCGTAAAATCTGTGTCTTTCTGTAAACGTGGCAGGCCAAAACGATGCCTGTATGAGGAAGATGAAAACCCATCACTCCAATGTCCATGGGGTGTGCGGATGACGTCGCCATGTTCGTTGTTACCAGTGCCGCTTCTCTACACGCCTTCATCGTCACCGGCAAATCGGCAGCCTCTATGCCCCGGAGACCCTCGGGCACTCACACATAGCCGGAAACTGAACCAAAAGAGGCAGTTTGACAATCTCTAATTGCTCTAATTAGTCTGCATTGTGTAGTGTGACTCGAGACATCGTACAAGCCAGCCCTAAATTGCTCTTCGCCCTACAAGGCCGAGGAATTTGTGATTCGTTCGTTGGTGGGAGCATTTGACCTGGAGGATTCATGGCTGTTCAACCTGGCTAGACAAGCAAGCAGTCTGGAACGGTTGAAGCTCGCCCAAACCCCTCGAATGTTGCATTTCTAATCCGCTGACAGACCAATGCAGCGCCCGCAGCATACATCGCAGTAAGCCTGCATGGCTCGTCCGTGAGCCGCCGCCGGGACGCTTCGGAACCTCACCGAAAGAAGCAGTAGCGTTGGCTGAGGAAGACTGTGACTATAGCGCGTGTGGCGAAACTCCACCGACACCGTCAAATCGGAAACCGCATCTTTGCTCGATGACTTGTGAAGCTTGGCCGAAGAGATTGAGAAAAACCTGGGGAAGCGGACACAGCTCGGATTGGCACTGCGTCCAACACTTGGGCACACTGGACGACTTTCGGGGTGTGGTGAATCTGGTCTGGCACCACAAGCAATTCACCTCTCACAGTGCTGAGCTCACACTCACTCTGCTAAGAGCCGTCGAGACTCATGGAGTACCGTCTTCGAATAGTCGGTGAGGCTAACAGACAGCTATCAGCCGTTTGACTTTTAGCAAAATTTGGATCTGAGATACGGAGCGTCGCGGGGTAATTGCACAGACGACTCGAATTCGTGTGCCTAGGCTTTCTCTCGATGTGACGGCTATCGGCTCATTCATCATCATCACTCTGCACGCTGTAACGTGCGTGATTAGGGAGGCCGAGACCGGGCTAGTCAATAAACGACGCAGACGGCGTAAAGTTGTCCAGTTAACAGTACTGTCTGTGCAACTCAAAGAGTGCCATCGTCGTGCCTTGCCGGTTCAGTGGGCCCAGAGCCTGCGCAATTGTGTCTGTCCTCATTGACCCATATACAGCCGGCGGGTTACCTGTACACGCGTGAGTAGTATCGTCTGGAAGGAGAGTCCGAACTTTCGGGATTACGGCCGTATCTTGTCTGTGACCTGAGCTCGGATGGCCCCGTCTCTATACTCCCAACGTCCACCTGTACTTTTGAATGCAAAGTGAAGTGTTCCATCGCCGTGGCAGTGTCAACATGACTTGCTGCCGGCCCGGCACCAAAAGCACAAGCGACTGTGCCCCGCGACTTCGGACAATGGTGATAATCATTCTGTATTCGTGGTGCACCCATGTTCAGTGTGGCCCGTAAGCTCGTGGGTAGATGCCTGCACCGCATGTTTTCCCGCCCGCAGACTTGGATTCCCCGGAAACATGACTTCTTCGTCATTTTGACTTTCGAACTCCAACGACTGTGTCAAAGTTTGGGCTCGGCCGATTTGTTCAGCGTTTCCTATTATGGCAACTCGTATATCTAACCAGACGATTAGGCGTTTTTTTTTTCGATCTTCCCGCCAGAGTGCATTTGCGACAACTCTCATCTCACGTAATCGGGGATCGTCTCCAGGTGAAGACATCTCACAACGCTCGAGTCTCTTGCGCTGATGCGTCAGACTCGCCCCACCTTGATGATGCTTACTGAGAGGCCAATCAATGCCGAGAAACGAAGGCCCAGCTCGTGTGTGTGAGGAATGCAACAGGCGACCAGTTCATGCCCCAGGTCGTCTTCTGGAAGCTCCAAGTCGCATGATGTACTTGTCGTGACAACAGACCGGTGATTCAGATGTCACGAGAATCTCGTTTGCGTAACCAGTCGGAAGAGGCGTATGAGACGCACCCCTGGTCTCGACGTATGGAGTGTGAGGACATACTGTGTCGAGCGTTTACCAACCAACGATTATGAGCAAGTTTTGAGGTTGTCGGACTTGAGCTTCGGATTTAGGTAGCCAAGCGTACGAGGACTCGTTTTCACTCTGTCCCCATGCTCATTTCGTCAGCGGGCGTCTCTTTCATGCCGCGACCACAGCGGTCATCAGGAACTTTCATTCTTGGCGGCCGTCAAGCCCACAGAGCGTTCTGGATCTTTTGGCTATTGATCCCCCAAACCGCCGTTGTGTTCTTGTCACGGCGGCATTGGCTGTTGACAACAGGCGCCTGCCTCGAGTCCTCGCCCAGTCGCTGCTTGCGCCCGCGTCTACGACTGAAGTGTCATGGAGTAATAAAAGCCCAATGACTGGCTCTGCTAAACGCTTGGTGTTCACACCATCCGAAGGCCTTCCATAAACAGTGCGACAACATGACCCGGTCTATCCAAAGACGGCTCGCATAGGAGATGGTGTATGGCAGCAAAATTCGGTTTGCTCCCGGATATAAGGCTCGTCCGGCATTCCAGCAGGGAAATCGGACGGACATGGAAAAGAAAGACAATGGTGTCTGTCCGTCCCAACACCATGGCCTAAGCCTTGTGGATCCACGGGCGTGGTGCGGAGTAGCGACAGGGGCGAGGCCTGCTGTTGTGAGGTCGGCTGCCGGTGTCTAGCCACTGGAGGTGAGTGGCCTGATGATGGAAAGCCAGGTAGTAGGCTGGAGAGTTGCGAATGCGAGCTCTAGTCCGAGTTCCAGTCTTGGTCAGGAACGACGAACGACCTGCTCGGGTCAAATAGCAACCCAGCAAGCAGAATAGCGATTGTGTGCACACTGGACACTGGACACTGGACACTGGACATTGGCGATGGCAACAGTGACTTGACCACTGACGCGGGCCTCATTTGGGCCCGCTGTCCGAATACCCTCTTTGGGCCCTATTGTTGGCACCCTGAAAGTGACGATCTCGCCGTCCGTCTCAAGGCAGCAGTAATAAATGCGCCCGCGTCGAAGTCGACCTAGCTGCTCCGTCTAATATACAAATTGCAACGGTCTCGGGACGCCAGCCCACGGGTTGCACTGGTGCCGGAGGGGTCAGATGCGATTTGGACAACGCAGAAGTTGGAGGCGGAATTAGAGCGTCGGGAATGTCTTTGCAGAGCGTTTTGAAACGATGAAGGGCGGGCAGCGTGGGCTCCTGGCAAAGCAACGCCGTCAGTGGTGTCAACTAGCCGTAGTTGGCCGTGGAGGGGTGTGGCGATAACAAGTTGTCAAAGGTCTTTCCCCGCATGAACAACATTGCGATGGCGGCGTGGGTGGTAACGTTTTGCTCTGAGGGCAACAGGAATAGTGCTGTACGGCGGAGAGGGACTAAGATTATCTGTGCTGGTCGAGCTTGGAGCCCGACATGAAGCTGTGTGACAACGTGCAGCATGTAGTGTAGCAAGATGGTGATTTGATGAGGTGTCCTGCCAATGGCCAAGGAAGTGTCCAAGTTCGATGGGTATTCGGATACAGTACTGTGGTAGTCGGCTATTATTGTGTTGTTGCTATTTGAGAGGAGGTTTGTGCGGGTGTGTGGGGGAGCGTGTATGTGTATCCGAACTTTGCTGGCATCTCTGCTTGTCAGAGATAGGTGACGGCACCCAAGAACTGGGAAAGGGACTTTTGTTAGCTGCTAAGCCGGAGAACGATGGGTGCAGAGCAGAAGGCGTCGATGACGGACAACGGAGTACCACAGTAAGGCAGATACCTAGATGGTGGTTCAAGCGTATTGGCTCAAGTCGCCGTAGTGGTGCTCCGGCCTTGTAGCCCAGCAAAGACGCGGCAAGCTTCCAGTCCCATCTCACGACTGCTTCCCATCTCTTCCGCAGTATGATTCATAATTTCGTGAGTCGTGAAGCTGTACTACGCAAGGCGGATGCGCAGGTACGGATAGGCAGGTGCTGGCGATCAATGTCCCAAGGCAGCGGGACTTATCCGAAAGAACTGAGTACGTCCTGGCGCCCATCGAGTCGTTCAGCCCAGCTTGTGTCAGCCAGCGCAGCACAGCCGGAGAAATTGTCTTCAGCTAGCTCTCAGCTGAGGGGCAACACAGTCGATGGTGAATTGACCTGTATGCAAGTCGGGTGCAATCACAGGCGAGGCGGACGAACGGTTTTGACGAGGTGCGGGAAGGATGAAGCGCGACGTAGAGCGGCAAAGAGGGAGGGGTTAAAGTATGGAGTGGGTATGGGGAAAAAGGCTGCCTGGCCTTAACGCCCGTGATGAGATGACGGCGCCGGTCGAGCTGAAGCTAAAGCCAGAGCAGATGACTAGACTATCTCAGTGGCAGTACACACTGCCCAGCCATGCGCATGGCAACGTTTGACTGGAGAGAATTTCTGCTGGACGTTGAAACAACGACGGCGTCTCTGCAACCTCGAACCAGGTAAGAGCTTCCTCCATAGCATCAGCTTGGTGACTTCCGTCGTGGTAGATGAGATGACATAAGCGTACCAGCCACGGCTCCAGCCCGAGCCCATTCAGCCCCAGCCCCAGAGCCAGCAACAACAACAACAACAACAACGACAACAGCATCAACAACAGCAACGGCGACAGCGATAGCAATAGCAATCGATAGCGTGAGGGCCGATGAAGACAATTCGAGATTCTTGACTAGTATGCATTGTCAGCTTAGAGGCTTGAGGTGTTGTGATATTCTGGAAAGAGGCTCAGAATAGGCATGGTCGAAGAAGGGAAATGCCTTGGGCGAATTCACCGCTCTTCATGCATCAGTCACACAGCCTCCACAGCTTCGTGGGCGGGCGACGATCCGGAAGACCTCACCTCCGGGTCGAACGTCGTCTCATTCTTCCTGGTAACGATATGTCGGTAGAGAGCAAATGGTACTCACGAAACCATAGTTATCACGACGCCGTGCCTGTCCGTTAATATTTCGAGAACAAAACGGATCGGACGAATCGGCGCACGGTGTGTTGGGGATTGTGGTGTACTTGTAATAGCAGCCAATGCCGTCCACGTCTGAAATTGGTCAGTGCATTGCATGTCAGAAAAGTATTTACAGACAGGATGTGGCGTCTGGGAAGGTTATTGCTGCTGACGGATGCTTTTTTCATCTTCCTGCATGGAAGACTTACCGTCCCAACAGTTAAATGCCCTAAGAGACTGTCACTTAATAATGAAACAGCAATTTCCTTAGAATGGCTATGGAAAAGGGACGAGAACGGCTGGCTAGGTACTTTGACGCAGATACGGCTAGTAAGCCCACCTAGCCTGGTTGTTTGACATTGCCGGTGCGGCACCGGATCGGATTCTGCGTGGACATAAGCTCCAAAGTCCACAGGTCCATAGGGGCATCCTCGTTTGTGACTGCTAGGATGACCTAGGGTGTAGCTCGTGGTGGCATGAATGCCGTTCGTTGATTAGATTTTGGCTCTCGTGTCCGCACCCTCGGTCGGATGCGGAATCGGAGCAATGACATCAGCTCCGAACTCAATTCATGACTGGCTGCGGTCACTCGATGCTCATGACCGGACAGCAAATATCGTAAATCTCCCGCTTTACTTGAAGCCGCCTGCTCCGTGTGCCATGGCACGGTTCCAGACATGACTCCGTATCCGTGCCGAAGCTTCGGAGGCCAAAGTCGAACGGGCGATTTTGTCACGCCCCTGTCCTGGGTTGAATGTATTGACTAGGTAGTGTACAGAGGTTGGTGGACGTACGTATCCTTCATCTACACCAGTCCTGCAGTGTAGTGTGCTAGACCACTCTGCGATTAGAGTGCTTTTGATGCATTTTCATTTCTGGGCTTCCCGCTCACTTTCAATTGAGGACCTTTGTGTATTTTGCTCTTTTGCACGCTGTCTGATTACCTGGTAATTAGTTCGCCTCTGACTGCGTTCGAGTTTTAATGACAGGGGTCTGGAGCTCCGAGCAGGTCCAGCAGTCGCAGGGGTAGGAATCCTTCTGGCGACCCTCAAGCTCGCACCGGTTTCCGAGAGTAACAGTACCTACTACGTAGTAGTAAGGCACCTCCTCAGTCTGTCGTGGTTGCTTTTCCTTGCCTAGGAACCTGGGGCGAATAGCACCGCCGTGCAGCAATCTTCTGGCCAGATTCTTGTCCCTTGTCTGATATTCCCCGTCAGGCATCACCGTTCGAAACCTTCACACATGTCTTTAGTCGATGTTGTCCGAACAATTGGACAGGGCATACGGGCGAAGACGATATGAGGGGACGGAAATCTCGTTGTTATGACGTGTGACGGACTGTAATCCAGTGCAACTGCAGTTGTATACACAGCACCTAGGTGTCGTAGTTGCCATTAATGTGAGGAACATACTCATTGCCACCACCAACACCAACAACGACAAACTCCCACCGGACCAACATGCATCCAATTATCTGCCCTGCCAGTGCCGGGCTAGGTTCGCAACGGCAAACGGACCCGACAAACTGGCTCTCGGCCCAGCTCTGGCAGCCCCCGGGACTCAGAGGCGTCGATTCGAGTGAGCATTTGTGGCCAGACCACCATGCGCTTTGTATTCGTTTTCAAACGCCAGCTTGCTCGCTCAGACGTACGCCTTCGTGGCCTTGGAGGAGACTGATGTGCACGTGTACGTGTGCATCCTCTTCTTACACGCAATTTGCTACTTGAAGCTATGGACTACGGAAGACTCTGGGTCACGTTGATAATGTTTATCTCTCGGATGGTGCTGTTCGAGATTACCTTGGGCGGTGGGTACCTACATGTCGAAACTGCTTCCTCAAAGAGGAACAAGGTGAATGCAATAGGTACTGCCTGTACGGATACCTGCTCTACTATCTATAGTGGACTACGGAGCACCCCCATCGCCTACCTATATCGGCATCTCGACCTTGCTTCGGTGAGAGTGTTACTGTGTGCTCCGTGTCCGTACCTGCCCGGGAAACAATTACCTTGGCTAAAGTCACAGATAACCTTGGCCTTCCGTCTCGCTTTGCTTTCCACTGAAACTTCAAAACCGCTGCAGCTGCGCCCATGAGGCTATACATACAAAAATGATGGACACGATGAAAGGAACCATGAACGTCTATCCCAGCAGCCAGAGAGCTTTACCCGCAGAACGTGGAAGTGTGATGTGTGTGCTTTGCTTGAATGAGCGGCTGCCTTGAGTGCGGATAATGTACGTACCGGTACACAGTAGGTAAGGTAGCCCAGCAAGCGGGTGACAAAAAAAATGATACACAGAAACATTTCATACAGTATGACTACAGTATATCAGTAGTAAAATGATTATGTTTAAATCTCATAGAGTATAGATTTCAGTTATTCAGTACTTATAGTTTAAAGAATGTATCTTTTTATTGAAAATCAGGCCTGATTCTAGTGCGTGAGTATGGTAGAGATGTGGCGACAAGTCTTACTGTGTATCATTTTTTTTGTCACCCGCTTGCCCAGGTAGCCTACCTAGCAAGGTAAGGTGAGGTGGATAAAATAGCGTTCCCACAGCCCTGCAGACCATACTTACCAAGCAGGGACGTTGAGGGTACCGACCAGGGGGCTTCGCGCAGCAGCTGCCAATGCTTTTGCAGAAAATGCTGTAGCCTATCGATCTCTTCCCCGTCTCCGCCACAGCCCCATGTCTTTCTTTCCCTTCCATGCTGCCATCGCCCACCGTACTCCTGTTTACACGTCCGTCCCCCATGGATTAAGGGACTGTAGACTGTAGATGCGATGCTCTGCTGTATGCCTACCTTTTTACCTACACCTACCTAGGTAGGTAGGTACCTGAGGTATCTACCTACGCAGCCATATCTTACCGCATACTCACCTAATACCTCAGCTACAACCTTATCTGCTCTAGCTATCCTACCTGGGAGATAGGTGCCTTGCATCGCGAAAGGGGGGGAAAAGACGTCTTCTTCTCCCCAGCTTTCCAAAGTCCCTACCTAGTAGATCACGCACACACCACACACATACTATGTAGAATGCCAGCACGCACACCTCGCCCTACGCCTCTTGCACCGCTCTTCTCGCTCTCGACCGCCTTGATCCGCGTTTACACGCCCCCCATCACAAGTCCAGTCCTACACCCACTTCCTCCTCTTCTTCTTTCTCCCACCCACGCCCCTACACGTCCCTGACCTTCTCTCTCTCCCTCACTCTTACTCTTCCAACCCGTAACTGGTAGCACCACACCCCCCTCCTCCTTGCTCATTCTCCCCTCACACGCTGGTCCGGTCTCTGGCCGTCTGTTTCCCGTCCTGGGCGCTCAACCCCATCTCTCTACATTGCACTACGCGACCACTACCCAGTACCTACTTCCTGGACCCCTGTCACTGTCCGTTTCGACCTACCTCCTTGTAGGGTAGCTCGTCTCTCTTGAAATGGCTGTCCCGTCTCTTCGTTGTGTGCCTACCCTCCGCCTGGTGCTGCCGCATGGGCATCGGACAGGGTATTCTGTACTTCAAGCAGAGAGGTCGGATCTGCTACCTGCCATGTACTCGACCTCGCCTTACACTACTGCCTACCCAATGTGTAAGGTAATAACTCCACATCTTTCACTGCCCTGTCCACTTGCCATTTATAAGACACTGTCCGCTCCTGGGCCTGTGAGGCTGAGATCTTTAACCTTCTGATGAATATCCAAGTATAGCATCTGTGATCTCAGTTGATCCAAGAGCCTCCACATACTCTACCCATCGAACAATCTTCCCCTGTCAAATAACCTTCGAAATACCGGTGCCTGATTTGCATTGGTCTCTTATAAGTCCTTCGTCTTCCAAAACATCGTCACCATCCCCATCATATCAACCGATACAAAGACGCTTGCTGGGACGTACACCATCACTCACAACAACACATCACATCCACAACATCACCAACCTCCTCGACCTCCTCGACCTCTCGCCAGCTCGTCCGTATGTGCCATCCAGAGTTTCTTCGTACTTCTCTTTCTTCTTCTTCTTTATCCATGGCTTCCAGTTACTCCGAGCAGGGTTGCGAGAACTCTTACTCACTTCCACCCAGATCCCGAGCAGGAAGCCGTGTATCAGCCACAGCTGCTCAGTTTGCCAACATACAGCTCCTCGATTCTCCCAGGAGCCTGCCGTTAGAGTCGAGCCCGTCCCTCAGGTCCGAGGCTCTCCACTCCTCCGGCTATATCAGTCCCAATCCCTCGAACTCGGCCACCTTCCTTCCCACCCCAAGCTCTCAAGGATACTCGCCTTTCCCTCTTCTACCTGCCGAGATCCTCAACGCAGACTGGAACGACCACGACCTCCATCACCACGCCCAAGACTCGAACCCTTTCGTTAGAGTAGACCCGGTCCAGGACTACTCTCATATCCCATCATCTTCGCCACCGCAGACTGGAGCCAGCATGAGGTTCGCTCCCGGCTGTCTACCACCCTCTCCTTAATCCGTACCTAACAAATCTTTTTCCTAGCGCTGTTGCTATTCCCTTTGACCCGACTTTCACTATGGGTAGTCGATCTGCGTTTGCCTGGCCAGGTAACAACCCCTTTACTCTCTCATCTGTCAGGTCGAATCTAACGCGCCTGATCGAAGGCCTCGAACACCACGAGTCGAATGGTTCCCTCCTCGGTCACAACCTCGCATCTCTCGGGTCGACAGCAGAAGCCAACCTCGCGTCTACGAGCGGATCCAGATCAGTGACGGGAAGCCCGCCACGAGGGGCCATGACGCCAGAGCAACGGGAGCTCAAGAAGCAGAGGGACCAAGTTCGAAGAGACTCGAAGACTTCTGCACGAGTGAGGAGGGCTGGAAGCAATCCTTACATCAACTCGCCGCCCCTGTCAATGCCTGACGTATCGAGTACGATGGGTGTTCCAGTCTACACCACAGCACCCGCCCCCATCTCGCTTCTTTCAGAGCCAACGACGACCATGGGCAGCTCAAACTACCTGCCATCCTACAGCCCACCCCTGTCGGACCACGGTTACCAGAGCGGATATCCCCCGATGGCTCCAGCATACAGCCTCGGCGGAATCGACTACTCGAACCAGTTCCAAGCACCAACACAGTACGGGTATGTTTGCAATGCCTTGGGAGCGAAAAGACGAAGGGGAAAAAGCAGACCAAACTAACAGAACGCCTCACAGTCGACCCCACATTCCTGTCAGCCAAGACCCGAGCCTGATGTACGGTGTTCCGCCTTCGATGACGCCCGGCGCTGGGCCAGACCAGGGAGGACACGTGAGGGTGGTGCAGAGCCGGCCCAAGCCTCAGTGCTGGGAGCACGGCTGCAACGGACGCCAGTTCTCGACCTTTAGCAACCTCCTCAGACACCAACGCGAAAAGTCGGGGCAAGCAGCCAAGGCGACATGTCCCAACTGCGGGGCCGAGTTCACGAGGACGACGGCACGGAACGGACATCTCCTCCACGACAAGTGCAAGCAGCGCCGAAACACATGAACAATCGGTGTGTTGGGACCCAGACTTGCCATTCATTACGAAACACACGCAAACACTCCTATGGCATTCGAGACGGCGTGTGGGGCCTGTTGGGCGGGGGGAAGGGAAAAGGCTGGCCAGACGTGGCTACCTCAGCGCAACCAACAAAGTACGAGAACGACCAACACCGCACTGCGTCAAACCCCCAGCTTTTTTGGATTCCCCCGACTACCATTTTCGTTGTGTGTGGCGCGTTGGTGGAAATGATGAAGGAATAGAGAGAGGGGCGGGGGGAAAAAAAGGGACTTTTGCAAAAGGCGGGCAGACGTCACCCAAAAACCTGATTTCGATGGGACGACACAACGGCGGGACAAGCCGGTCAAGGCATTCGGGAGGCAGACGGTGTTTGGATTTTTCTTCTCATTTCATGATCATGCATTTGCTTTTTTTTTTTTTCCCGGCAACAAACATCTGGAGGGGACTTTGACTTTCGTTTTTTCTCTTCTACTTCTTCAACCACCTTCAGATATACCCCTTTAGCGTTTTCCGGCGTCTTCCTCAAATTGGGAAGACCGAAACGCGACTTTCTTGGCCAGACATATATTCCCGTTGGCATCTTGCTTGGACATATAGTGCTCGATCTGGACATATTTTTTTTGCCGCATGGCGGTTTTCAGGAACAATTAAACAAGATTCAAATGATCAAGTTATCCTAGGTTCTCACCAACATGAACAAGATGAATAAGCACCGCACTCAGTCTAAAGCTACTACAAACCCTGCAGATGGTTAAGGAGCTGCCTGTGCCCTCGGCCACTCTTGGTTCACCCAAGGCGCCAGGGTCATCGCTCCCCTTGTCAATTCTTTGTGTTGGAATGACACGCTCTGCTCTCTGCTTACCTCGTACTTTTCAAAACGACGGGGTTTTGGATTTCGTTGGACGCGGCCAGTGACAGACTACCGCCGACGACCGGCCAGGCATGATGCGGGGGTGTCAAAGACCAACCCCCCTTTCGCGCTTCGGCGGCGGCGGCCGCGCTGCGAGCCTGAAGACGAAGACCCTCAATTTACGGGAACACTGACAAAGGGAACAATAAGCATTGCCGGGGTCAAAGACGTAGGAGCGAGGACGCGGTAGGTTACGAGATGGGGCCGATACGGTCCCGATTCGAATGCCCCCGGACCCGCGACCGGGCCAGAACCTGCTCGAGTCGCGCGCACTTTTTGACTTCTTTCATCCGAAATCTCGGTTTGAACCTTTTGACGACAAGGTTGTCTCGCCATGGAGATACGACGGGTTTGTGATGGTGATGAACGAACAGCAGCGATCAGACAAGACAAGAGGACCTGGCCGTCGGAGTCGCTCTCCGCTCATGGGGGAGGTGGGTATCCGTAGCGAACGTGGATTGGGCATGTCAGCGCCGCCGCCGCCTAATCGACCCCGTTGCGCTCGGGGATGCTGCCGGTGATGTCAACATCAGTCGAGCGGAGTTTTGAAGAAGACGAGGTGGCAGGCAGGCAGACGTGCTTTCATCCGATGAGCTAGGTCCAGGTCCAGGTCCAGGTCCAGGTGCTGGAACTGGTTTCTGAGCAAGGTCCAGGGTCACAGGCATGGATAAACCACGGACTGTGGGGCCATGTTACCAAGAAGCCGGTGGTGGTATCATTTCTCTTCCACGTGTAAGTGAGGGTGCTTGCTCGCAAGCCTGACCGAACTCTGCGCGCGCAATCAGTATGCCTGACCTGATGTTATTATGGGCTATAACTTGTCACGACCCAAATTGCAGTCGAAGATGCCCGGGAATTTGGGGGTCGATACGGTGGATACAAGCTCCTGATCGTGCCGCTGCCGTTCCGAGACGACGTGGAGCTAGCCCGAAGCTATGATATTCGTCAGCGGACCAATCTGCGAGAAATGCCAGCCGTGACTTTTAGGTGGCGTGCTGGTGCGTGTTCCACGAGTCGTGTGTCCGACCCGATGAACAAAGACTAATATAGGATACCGCTTGAAGAAGACTTCGAAGAATGCCTGCCGCGAAACCCGAGGTAGGCAAAAACATGAGCTGCTGTATGAAAGGATCGACGTTGACGCAGTTGTAAACGGCAGGGAAAGTAAGGGAAAGAAAATCAAGTTGGGTGCTGATTGAAACGCCGCTGCTCCTGGGTTCCTTTCGTCCCAAGGTCGATCCGTCCTTTCAATGCCCACGCCACAGCCAGACTTAACGTCGTGCAATCGTGGCAATGTCGTTGAAACCCAAGACCTCAATGACATCCAGCGATGGCCAATGGGCGTGTCCATAACTTTTGGACACGAAGGAAGCCAGCCGGCGGCGACTTGCATCTTCACATCTGTAGTGGAAGGTGCGAGGGGCATATCGACTTAACCCAAACCTCTTCTGTCGACACTAGTACCGGCGGGCAATTGAAGACCCGCCCCCCGTCACAGCGAGCCTGGATCTGGACCTGGCCTGGAACCTGGAACCCGGGCTCGGGGCCTGTGGAAGTCTGGCAACGGGTCGTGATCGCCGCCGCAGACAGCCTAGCTCTTCGTCGTGAGGCAACGAAATTATATCCCATGCTGTTCTGACAGGGGCTACAGCAGTCCTTTGGCGCATGTCTCGCGCAGCAGGATATGCTGGGCCGCAGTTGATGCCCTCATTGCCCTGAATGAAGCAAGCCTGTCTCGCTTATTCTGCGTTGCGGTGAGTGTCCAGCAATCAGCAGGAGTAGTCATGGCTGAACGATGCGTACCTTGTAGTTAAAGGTACGCATACTGCAGATGTATGGCGCGCAAGGATCGTGCAGCACGCAGTACTGAGTACTACGTATACAAGTATTGCGGTGAGGCATGGTAGGGACCAGGCGCCGTACCGTTGCTTGGAGAACTGCAGGTAGCCTCCCCCGCCATTCCACGCCCCTCCACCCTGTACGACACAGCCGCAATGGAAATAGGACGGGTCCTGACGTGGAGAAGACGCGACGTTGTGAGGTTGTAACGCCCCGGAACAATAGCCTAGGATTGGCCTAGGTTCATCTCTGCAAGACGATTCGAGCATTTGGATGCTGGCAGACGCTTTGTTTAGGCATCGAAATAAGGTCGAATCAGAGATGGGGCCAGTTTAACATTATTCCGCGTCGGAAAGAAAGGAGTATTGCCTTTCCTGATTATTGAGGCTTGGGACGGGCCGTCCGGGCGAGGAGGATGAAGTGATAACGGGCGCTGGCGCTGGTGCTGATAGCGACTATTCTTGATTGTGGCCGCGGCCGTGGAAGGTACACTGGCTGGTGGTTGCGATGATGGCAGTGGTGGTGGTGGTGATATTGTCTGTGTCTGTGTTGGTGTCATTAATGATACCAACAACGTCGTCTATCGCTTGCTCATCCAACCTTGGTCAATGTGGAATCACGCGCGATTGTCAGCGGTCCTCCGCGACGTATACTATGTAGGCCTTGAAACTGCGGGCGTTTGTGTTGTGGTGCAGCGTCAAGGGCGCGTCATCCTCCAAATGCCAACCCATCAGCAGGCGCACTCTTTCTTCTTTTCTCGCGTCCGTATCACAGTACGGGGATCGTCCCACGCACACCACTGTGTAGCAGACAGGGCAATGAACATGGTTAAAGAAGATGGATTGCATGTCGGTGCAGGAGAAGCGATGTGGGTGCCACCCGGTTGGTATCGAGGTGGAGAGACGACGATGGGGAGTCGCACTTGCAAGCTCGAAGAAAAAGAATCGATCTGAATGGACGGCCCGGACTGTGTGCGATGCCCCACTTCCCCCATCGAGCAGAAGGGCCATTGCTGTAACGTGGGCCTGCCTGCCTTGCCTGCCTTGCCTGTCTGCCCTCATCCGACAGACAGGGGTTCAACTGGTGCAGCCGGATGACAGTGAGGAAAGGCAAGTCGCGTCGAGCGAGTGGGCACCTGCTGTTACCGCAATCACGTTGGGTTGCCATTGGAATATCATGGTAAGGTAAGGTAGTGAGTGCAGTCTCATCACCCTACGTAACTACCTTACCTTACCTACAATGCCCAGCGCTTGCCCAGATACGCTTCTTCTGACCGAGCTTGTCATTCGCCTTGTGCGTAACAGTACACACGTGCTGCAAGTAGCGATACCTCTTGCTCTCTTTTCTCAAAGCTCCTTCCCGTCCATGTTGGAGCCAACGCAGCACGGCAATGGAAAAAAGAAGCAGGAGCAGAAGCAGGAGCAGGAACAGGAACGGGAACGGGACAGGACGGCTGCACACACCACCGCCACCGCCGCCATAATACAAAAAATGCCACCTACACCTACACAGTAAGGTAGCTGGGTCCAGCCGTGGTCATCAATGTCGTCGTCGGAGTCGGAGTCTCTCCGCCCCCAAGTTCCAAGGTGGAGAAAGCGGTTCGAGTCGCTACCCGAAACTATCGCAGTGACCAGCCGGTGGTACTGGCTTTCTGTACTTACATAGTACGGAGTAGGCAAGCGGTATTTCCTACACGACGCAATTCGCAGTGTGTCGACTCGGCGTTGAGGTATAGCCCACGTAGACCGCACCCCCTCCCCTGCTCCATTCACACCCCCCAAGGTAGCCAGGAGGCTTGAACCCTGCCCTACAAGGCACATGGCTTGCAGGGAACACCTTCAGGTGGGCTGAAGGCCGGAACCAGCCAGCCAGGAGGAGATGGGCGGCTTTTGTTCAAATATTCGAGGCATGGCGTGGTCCTGCCGCCAGCGCCAGCGCACACGCATACCCATACCCATACACAGTACTCATACCCACTAGACAGGCTGGAGACTTGGGAAGGGGGAAACAGCTGATCAAATCTGAGGTCATCTCTCGCAACTCACTTCGCAAAGGAACTTCTGCGCCTTTCACATACATGGTGCATGCCAACGTGCCGGTGCGGTGCGGTACCGTACGGCACAGCACAGCAACCAGACTCAAGTACCGTAAGCCGCGCGTCCGAATCTTGCAACCGCATACGATCAGTCGCGCTTCCTCCCATGCCGCAATTTCGACCACTCGCGTAATTTTACGCAATGCAATCTACGCAGTACGTCTAGTTATGTGGGCACTCTTTGGCCTCAGCGTGTCCGTAAATGCTTCATCAGCCAGACCAATAATAACTTCAAGTAGGGGTGGGGGAACATCCTTTAGTCTGCTATTGTCCCTTCTTGTCGAATACGGCTCGTCGGGAATTGTCGTCGACGAATGGCGTCCATACAGAATAGCCATTTGCTCCTCCGAGACTCCGGCCATTTTCAGAGAGCCTGGTGTTGTCGACGTGGTTGATGGGCAACCTCACACCTGCTTGTGCAATTTGTACCCGCAAATCCGACAACCAGAGCCACCGTGACTGAGTGAATATGTTGACCTTGAACCTGGAAGACATTCCTGTCTTTCCCGGTGTCGTGGTGACTACCCCGAGAACATACCGATCGCTTCGGAGGCGGTCGCGACGTCTCGACTCGAGGACCGGGATAGGAAGCACGGTCCGTAGACGGCAGACCCTTCGGGCTATACTGCCTGTCTTTGCATTGGAACATGTCAGGCCTGCGTCCATGCCAAGGTGAACAAGAGCAACCTCCCAGTGGACGAAACTCCCTCACAAGGACCTGCAAAAAGTTCTCTCCTGAGCTTCTTCATAGGGGGAGGTTGCGATGCGTACGCATACCGTAGTGCGCTGAAGTCCTCGGGATGCTCCACATGGAGGGGCCGGGTGGATTGCAGACGTCCCCCAAGCTGCGTGGCAAACACCCTACCCTAGTTGTGATTTACAAGCACGTCTTCGGTCCCGTTTCTTCGGTCCCGTTACGCCCGTCGGTGAATGTCTGCGACGGACGGGCAGCTCTGGGTCCGTTGAACGTCGGGTAAGTCGGTGTTCTGCTCCGTCTTCCACTTCCCAGGCCCAGGCTCTCGGCCTTTTACTCGTGACATCCGTTGAGATTGTTGCGACCGAGCCTGGAAGACCATTCCCCCCAAAAAGAACTGGAAAGATCTCAGCCGGAGGGATACAGGTCGAATTCGGCAAATTAGCGACCAGTCAGACATGCAAGTGGCTGGTTTCCCTTGTTCTTTGGACCTTGTCGTTGTCACTTGCCTCTTGAACATGCATCAAAGAAATGGCGCTTATCCGACGTCTTTTTGCCCCTGAAAGCACGGCCGAGCTGGCTTTGAGATCATGCTCATTCATGCTCAACATCGTCCCAGGAAGAAAACCGAGCGTCCTGCCGCTCCTGGGAGCAGCAAAAAAAAACGAGGCAGGGTAGCTTATCAGATAGCTGTCGAGCGCAATCGATGGTAACAGTATCCCGACGTCCGTTGCATGAGCCTCCCGCTTTGTTGCAGATTTTCAATCCCAGTGCCTGCTCTCCCACAGGTTTGACGTGAGCTGTTGTGGAGCATCGTGACCCTTACCGAAGGAGGGAACTACTATGTAGTGTCCGTACACAGTACTACAAGAGTCCAACTACCTGGGACCTTGGGATCCCATGAGAGGGTAAGGTAGCATCCGTGGAAAAGCACCCGCCCCTTGTCTTTCTGGGTGTATACGAGCATGTCAGGGTAACAATGCTGCAGTTAGAGGCAGACCCACTCGGCAACCCTTTACGTAGTACATTCGGATGTCGACCAGTCGTACGGATACTCTGAACTGGGTATGCTGTGCCGTCTTCGTCACCTCGTCTACCATTGGTCTAAATACTCAACGACGTCCGTCATATCTCGGTTGCCATTGGCTCCAACGCGAGGTAGCATAAGTCGTCCTGCAAAGCCCGTTCTTGCTCCTCGTCCAAGCTTAGGCGATCAAAGTAACACCTGTGGGATAATAGAGAGCCTGGCCACCGCTCTTCACATTTTAGCAGTACGGGGCACTCGAGCGGTTTTCTCAAAACGTTTCTAGGACCACCAAAGTGCTGACAACCGTAGCTTCTTCGGTGTTTGAGCAGCGATTTTGGGTCCCTGGCGCTAAGAAAACGTTTTGATTGGTATTTGCTCGAGTCGCAGCACCTGATGAGCAGTCTAGTTAGAACATGGTGTGCTCAGTATCAGTAGTCATCCACTTCACGGCGTTTAGTTTGTCCATTGTCTTTGGGCCCGATGTGGTTTATACAACGTACTTGCGTCCAAGACCGCCTCTGCTTGCCGTGGAAGTTGACTGAGGTATCATTGCATGATATCCAAAGGCAATGAGTACGCTGACAGCTGGCTGTCGTGTTGAGCCGACCGGTTCAAGTTTGAGACATGCTTCCTAGTGAAGCGTCTATTCGCTGGTCTGTGGAAGGCGTGTACTATGTATGCGGTCGATGACGGAGATTGACGCCTAGGCAGCAGGATAACTTCTAGGCCCACTGAGAATGGAAAGAGTATTAGTTCCTAAGGCTGGTCCGCTTGGGTTCCTGTCATGGTGGCCCGGAATGTCCTCTTCGGTCCACCCTTCCCCGTTCAGCCTTCAGGCGATGCCCCAGCCTTAACAGGCAAGTGAGTCGAATCGCACGTTGCAGTGCATATATGGTTTGGCGGATAGAGAAACGGCTGCCAAGCCGTTGGAAAGGGTCGTAGAGCCACAGTCCTAGTCGAAAACGGGTTTGATGAGCGTCGACTGGTCTGAGCCAACCCACCATACACATACAAGTAAAGTTATTGCGTCCCAATGGAGGCTCTGGAAGCCGGCTGCGCCTCCTTCAAGGCCATCAACATCTTCTCTGCGAGATGCCCTGTATCCTGATCTGCTAGCGGACGCTTTGGTTGGTGACAGCCCCGCAACCCCCTGACATGCGGCCGTTCGGACAAAAGGGTTGCAGGTTAGGAGCCTGCCCTATTCTTCTTCCATGATTCGAAGGAGAACGAGGCTGCGACGGTCAGCTCAGCCGAGGTGACATGTTCAAGTTTGCTCGTAATTGTCTCCGATCAACGAGATCAACGAGAGATCCATAATTGCCTGGAGGTATCGCCATAGGATCCCCCAACTCGAGCTTCGAGGGGACTGAATGATCTAACCGCGTTTAGATAAGGAATAGTAGCGGCAGAGGGGGTCGACTCACGGTGATTCGGGGTTTGAACCATTCTTCACCGTGCTCGTTCGAGTCACTGTTAGTTCGCTAGCCCCTGAAAAGTCTTCTGGTAACGCATTAGCCAGACGGCGAGAGGCAGCTTTGACATATACGAGCTGCGTGTGGTGCCGAATACCGTGAAAGTTGCTGACTCTGGCAGCATACGTGATGCAGACGCCTACAATCAAGGCTCTAACTCCAGACCAGTCCACAGCAAGTGATTTGTCCTGAACCCAGGGCACGTCAAAATGCACCGCATGGCCTTAAGTTGGGCGCGTCTCACTACCTCAGCAAGGATGAAAGTCAGTCATAGATCATCAGAGTATGGATAGCAATTAGATGAATGTCTGTCTCGATACGGCCACCTCACCTAATCGACTACGCGTTATTGCCGTTGCCTTTTGCTGTCTTTACGGTATGGTGTCTTCGAACACGGGGCCAACATGCCCTTCTCTTCCCCGAGATACTTTGTATGCCTCTTTACCGGCAGCGTCTCGCTTGTCTTGTTCGTTCCCGGCTCAGGAGTACTCTCTGTCGCAATCGGCTCCCTGGATCCTTCGCGTTTGTTACCCCACACTCGAAGGTCTTCCTTGACAAACCGGTCGAAGGCGCCCGAATGTGACCACAAAGAGGTTGAGAGACCGTATGCAGGGAGGGTAGGTGAACATATGCAAGCCTTTACGGCGATCAGTCGCTTGGCCCGTGATGGGCCGTGACGACGCTCCGCTGGCCAGTCCAAGGTAAGCAGGTCGGGGCCGTACGGTCCATTGCAAGATTGATGGCATGCGAACTCGGTTCAAATCCAAGATTCGATACCCATGCGGAAAAGTTGTTGAAAATCCTCGATAGCTTAGACAAAGGAGCTGGGGACTGCTCTGGCTCGAGGTGGTTGAACACTGACGGTGGAGGTGGTGTGAATGTAGAGTTGTGGGAGCTGAAGGGGGTAGCGATGAGGTCCTGCACGCAGTATACTGAAGTATACTGTATAAACGCCGTGCGCGAACGGTACTGGCACATGGCCCCCCACCAACATGGAAAATCTGCGTTTGTCTCGCTTCATCCGCCTGTCCCTCCGAAGCACTAGCGCCTTACGCCAGCTGCAGGCGAAATAAGCGCGGCTCAGTCATAGGCTGAATCGTTGTTCCTCTTAAGCGCAGCGCTTGCACCACGGCCAGAAGTAAACACGACCGACCCTCACTACTGATCTAACACCAACATCCAAGGGGCGATGACAACGCTCAAAAAAAAGGTCTGGATCGGAAACACGATAATTTGCCGTCCGCTGGGCAGACGAAGTCGTCAAAGTCTGGACTCTGCCACGACCCGGGCCTCAAACTCTTTCCTCAGCCCGAGACCGCTGCGGAGTGAGCATGGCTACAACGATGAACGCGCCGTCGGGGTGGAACGGCAGAAAGCAAAGGGTTTTCAAATCTGTTTTTGACACAGGAAGCCCTCTGACTTCTCATTCGACTCCCTCCCTGATATTCACCACAAAGGGTGATCTTTTTGGAGGTACACCACCGTCACCTCAGCCACCACCACACCATCAAACGTCCGCCCACACACACGCCTCCAGCAGCAGCACGACTTTGGACCTTCAGAGCTCCCACTTTTCAACGCGTGCAAATGACTCCTTCTCTCCCGCAGAGGCCAGCGCGCAGCTTCGCTGGGATCGAGCATGGCAGGTTGTCACTAGCCGCATACAGCTTCCTCCTTCAGTTGCCGCGGAAGATTCCTTCGGTACCCTAGCGCCCGAGTCGCAAGATTATGACGGGGAGTTCTATGAAAGCTTGAACCTGGTTCTGCGCCCTGAGAGACACGCCCAGCACGCCACTCACACCGAAGACATTCTCTCCTGGCACACCCAGCAGGTTCGCCACCACTTCGCCCACCACGTCCTGCCCTTGCTCTCCGCATGCAACAGTTACGGTGACCAGGAAAAGGTGCTTCTGGGAAGTATACGGACGTTGGAAGCTGCCCATCGTCAGTATCTCTACGGACTGTCACTGATTGTGCGGGGTCTTGACAACAAAATTGCGGACGTTGCTGCTGACAAATTCCGCCGGGATTTGCACGCAGTCATTGGCAACTCCATGTCCCAGGCGCTCATGGACTCCCTTAGGGCTGTTCTTGATCGTTTAGTGCGGACAGTTCTGGGCGTGCGGGGCCGGTCTCTCTCCGGACTGTCACTGAACGCTGGTCTGCAAGGGGATGCCCAGGCAGCAGCAAAGGCAGGAGCGAGGCAGGAGCTTCTTCAGATGATTGAGGCATTGCACAAAGTTGGCCTTGCTGGCGAGAAGTTCCAAGTACTGTTCGCCGAGCTGATGGACGCCATGATGGCAGAGAACGTCAAGACATACGCCACGGGGGTTTGGACCCAGCCCGAAGCAGACGGCGGGAAGGATGCACCGTGCTCCTCTTTGGCCTCCCGGGCAGCGAAGAGCGGCACCCCTTCACACTGCATCACTGTCCTCAGTGACTGGGTGGAAAACCAATACTCCCGACTAGCCGTCGAAGTGTTTGCGCGCCTTGGCAGCAGTGGGATCGCCTGGGGCGATGTCGAAAAGTGGAAGGAGATCGCAGTCGGAAGACTGGCAGTCTTGCGAATACATGAGCTTTTTGACATTGTTTTGCAGTGGCCTGAAAGCAGGGGGGCGTTGGACGACCTGCGCCTGGCAATCACGACTCCACAGAGACGCCTGCAGCTAACGGACACGTTCTCGGCAGCGTTACAAAAGCGTTTGCTGCACCCTGGGCGTTCGACTCTGGACATCCTCCGGGTGTACATCTCCATGATTAGGACTTTTCATGCACTGGACCACTCCAAGGTGCTCCTGGACCGAGTGGTTCACTCGCTCCAGCTTTATCTTTGCCAGAGAGACGATGCGATTCCCATCGTGGTTACTGGATTGCTGTCGAGCCCTGAAGACACCAACCCTGAAGCCGGCAAGAACAAGCTGGTCGAGCTTGCGGTCCTACTCAATGACCCTACCCAACAACGGCGTCCGGCAACAGACGATGAGGAGCTGGATTGGGACGACATGGAGTGGATACCTGACCCTGTGGACGCTGGGGTCAACTACAAGCGTCCCAAATCAGAGGATGTCATCGGCACTCTCATCAATGCCCTGGGCTCGCAGGATATCTTTATCAAGGAGTTCCAGAGCATCATTGCCGGCCGGCTGTTGTCGACGCAGACCGAGTTCCCCCAAGAGATCAAGGTGCTGAATTTGCTCAAGAAGCGATTCGGCGAGAACTCGCTGCAGAACTGCGATGTCATGATCAGGGATATCCAAGATTCGAGACGGGTGGACTCTTTCATTTCAAAGTCCCTTCGCACGGGCTACGTTGGCGGACCTCCGCGTAGATCCAAGGATCTGCCTTCCTATCACACCAAGATCCTGTCGAGGCTCTTCTGGCCAAGTTTGGACAGAGAGCACTTTATCCTTCCCCGCCCCGTTGTCGAGATCCAAGGTCGGTACGACGAAGAGTACGAAAACCTCAAGTCCTCTCGCAAACTTACATGGCTCAACAATCTCGGCGTTGCCACGGTCAACTTGGATTTGGAGGACAGAAGCATCGAGAAAGAATGCAAGACGTACGAAGCCGTCGTCATTTACGCGTTCCAGGAAGACGAGGCCAGTCCGGGGCCTCCACCCGTCCGACGCACTGTCGAGCAACTCGAAGACATGCTACAGATGGACGACGACCTCATCCGGTCCGCCATCTCATTCTGGGTCAACCAACGTGTTCTCCGCGAAATCGAACCGGGCACCTTTGTCGTGCTTGAAAAGCTGGAAGACGACGTCGACGCCGGTGCACCCGCAGCCGGCCCGTCCCAGGCCGACGCAGCGGCGCCCGAGCCAGGGGACCTCTCGCCCAGGAAGCCGGCTGCGATGGACTCCAAGGAGAAGGAGCGACGGCAGGTGTACTGGCAGTTCATCGTGGGCATGCTCACCAACTCGAGCCCCACGATGCCGCTGTTCCAGATCGCGATGATGATGAAGATGTTGATTGCGGACGGCTTCCCGTGGAGCAACGAAGAACTGCAGGAGTTCCTCGCAGAGAAGATGGTAGAGGGCGAGCTTGAACTAGTCGGAGGGAAATACCGGCTGCCCAAAAAGTGATTGAGCCATGGTGATTAGTTCGCCGCGGTCGGGGATGTGGTATACGTTGCTTGTACCGCACCAAAGGGAGGAGATTGGATACTTTAGCAAGCCCGAGAGATGGCTCAACGCGGTCTGCAGCCTGGCTTTGGGGGACCTCGTGTGTCTGGCATCAGCCCATGTGTTTTCTCTTTTCTTGTAGACTCAGGTACGCTTGACGAATTATGATACCCAAGTTGTCAAACGTCTCTGCTCTGAACGAGACTATTGATCCTGCACCACGCGCGACTGTGATCCTGCCACCACGACGATTGAACAGCCCAGCAGGAAGTCGGTCAAGTCTCTCGCCTCACGTTAACATAAGCCGGGACTCGAACCTTCTCAGCGCTTGACAACCGATACTTGATCGTCGTTGTCCAGCATTCCAGGTTTGAAGTCGGCGTTGTGCGTTCCAAGTATCAGCAGAATGTAACACTTCGTCCATACCTCATCATCTCCTTTCCACTTTCCCAGGCCGTGCCCCCTCCACTGAAGCCTCTCAGCGTCGTGACATCAGGTTCCAAGGGTCATGGGTATACGTGTATTTTCGAAATGGCCAGTCTAGCCGCACGCTTCTACGCTTATTTCTAGACTCTCTTCCCCTGCCTCAGCAGATCGCCAACCTTTGGCGGCAGAACCAGCGCACTCCTGTCGTTCCGCCTGTAAAAGTCCACGACAGCCAGCGCCGTCTTCTCGGGCAAGTCTTCGTGGATGAAGTGGCCGGCTTCGGGGAAAACCTGCAGCGCGTATTTGCCTGTGGTCGCACGTCAGCGTGTGATGTCGCGATACTACAACGTCCGTCGAATCACGCGGCGCGGCGCAGCTTTACCTTGCATCTGGCCGATGGTCAGCTCCGTGTCTAATCTGTCCGTTCCCGCCAACAGCAACAGCTTTCCCCCCCTGGCCTCGAGGAACTTCTTGCTGAGGCCGACGAACCAGCCCTCCCAAAAGGGCTGCGTTGCCGAGAGATCCGTCCGCCACCTCCACGGCCGCGTGGGATCGGTATGGTCGTCAAAGACCAGGAGAGCTGGGACCGAAGTGCGCGCTGATATCGAGTTGCGCACGGTCCGAGACCGAACGTGCCAGTCGATGCCCGACTGCAGGCTCACGAACCCGCTGGGCCTCGTCGAGAGGTAGGTGAGCATGCTCTGGAGGGCGTCCATGGCCGAGCCTTCGACGACGTCCAGAACGCCGTAGCCCAGCAGCGAGCTGCCCAGCTTGCCCGTCTTGGCGAGGTCCGTGACGACGGCGCCGCCGAGGGAGTGCCCGATGAGGACGACGGGGGGAAGCTCCGGCCAGCCCATTTGGGCCTTTGTCAATCCAATGACTTGGAGGAGATCCGCCGTTAGGATGTCGAGTTTGAGGTCCAGCTCGGTGCCGTCCGTGATGGAAGTTGAGCCGTGGCCGCGGGCGTCCGGCGATAAGATACCGGCGGAAGGGAGCCGCTTCCGGATTTCGGACGACAGAGAGGCGAAGGAAAGGCCCGAGGATCCGGCTCCGTGGTGCATGACGAACAGCGGACCCTTACCGACAGGCGAGTTGAGATAGGCATGGTAGACGACGCTATTTTCGCTCTCGCCACCGGGCTTCAGGAAGAGCTCCCGTTCAAAGTATGTTGTCCAGGGGATTTGCTCCAGCGTGCGACCCCGCGACACACTAGAAGCAGCATCAGCGACGGTCGCCCCTCTCCGGCCCCCTTGTCTGTTTTTGCCCCGAGACGTGGATCAGAACTGCCTTACCCTTGAGGACGAGCGAAGAGGTTCTGGCTCGGCGACGGAATGACTGTTCCTGTTGACGAAGCAGACGAGGCCGATGAGGCTGAAGACGAGTCGCCGTCGTCTGGGTGCTCGGGCAATTCGGGGACCAGATCCTGCTCGAGCTCCTCGTCGAGGTCGTTCAGAGGCTCCGGTAGCGGGTGCAAGGGGTCGAGCTTCCTCTTCGCCCAGGCCTTTTGCAACTCACTCATTTTGGTAGGATTCTTAACCACCGCCAAGACGTGCCTAGCCCATGAGGTTGTGCAGACGGACGCAGGTGCCAATTGTGCAGAGGCGTCACTCGTTTGGCGCGGCTCACAGGCTCAGCCGCTTGGGAGGCGTGGCTGATCTTTCAAAGATTGCTTTTGGAGCGATCCAGATTGAAGAGCTGGTTGACTGTGCGTGAGTGATCCACAAGGCCGGTAATTGCTGTTGAGAGTAATGAGGTGTTGGATTGACGATATTGAGAGACCGGGACTGAAGCGCCGTCTGGGTGGATGACGTTCGGTGGGGTGATGAGGGGCAGTGAGCTGGCACTTTGTCGGCACTGTAAACACTGTGCAAATTTCCTCTTTGACGTACACAAGTACTGTGCGAAAACCGGAGGCTCCCGTAAGTCTAGACTGTACGCGAAGACCTTGAAAACCGGAAGCTACTACCCTGCTGAGTATATCAAGACCCGTCGCAAGACCTAGGGTGCAACCTGTTTCCGAGAGGAACTGTTGCTTTTTGTTAGCATTGAACTTTCTCTCCATGGATTGCCGTCGAGTCAAGCTTGAGGAAACCTTCGCATCAAGTGGTGAATAGGTACCCGACAAGTCATCCGCTACACGGCTTGGTTATTCACAGCAACACGCGCCTTGACTGCTAACTTGACTCGAGCACACCACTCAGTAAAGACCTGAATATTCGTTGCCAAGCTTCCATGGCGGAAAGAAGAATCCAAAACCTAAGATGGCTTGGATCGTAGTAATCGACCGATGTCCGATTCAGGTCGTAGAGTTGGTCTCTAGCGGTCGCGTCTGGACTCTTCCACCTCGACCAGCGGGACAACGTGATCTTGAGTTCGCCGATATCATATGCTTGGATGACATACTGGAAATGTTCTCGACCTCAATCGCATTTGAAACTATTAGAACGAATGGTCAAGTCGAGTGACTACGTTCGTGCAATAGTATACTGAGTGATGTGGGATGAGTTAACAGACGCTTCTCCTAGTGGTCCACAATGCTGACAAAGTCAATTGTAGATTCTCGAATTTCTCTTCTCCCCCGAAGCTCTGCTTCAATTATCCTAGGTTGGGTGTGATGAACAGGTTTGACATGACATCTATGGGTTGACATAAGCCGAGCCAAGCGCCCAGGCAATTGTAGGCAGCCAACCCAACCAGGTCAAATTATCGTTGTGTTCCCAACTCGACATGATTAACAGACGATCAAATACAACCGGCCTGTGTCGTGCATGTAAGCGTCTAAAGTCTCCAGGATGCTATTCCATCGCGATCATTACTCTCGTGGATCGCTGCTACCGTACCGTAGGTCAGGTGGTTTCCATTGGGGCGAGCTTTAAGCAATAGGCTATGTCGTGCCACACAAGAACCTTCACACAAGAAAGCTGCTGTGTTGGTCCCAGTAGCTTACTTAAAAGTACAGGACGATTATGGACTCTCTAAGCAATTCTGTGCATATTGTGCTGTGTGCGAGCGAAGTCCATGAGCTTGCGTAGACTTACCACTCCAGCCTTGTCCTTGAGGTACAGCTGCAGCCTGACGAATGCGAGCAAGCGTTACGAAACGGTAACGTTGCATGGACGGACCCCTCTACACTAATAGAATCAATAGTCTCTACTCTAAAAGCAAAGCCTAGAACGCTCCATGGAAAGTACAAAAATGCGCAGCAAACAGCCCATGAAAACCTTGGCCAAGCTGAGATGACCATGGTCCCCACAGTCACAGTCAGGCCAGCAGCTAGCTCCAACGTCCAAAACGCCTGCAGCAGCCACCACTGCCTCGAGTGATTTGCACACCATCTTCAGCCCAATCCTTTCGATGTAGTATTCATAGCCATCAAGAGACACACTGCTTCTCAAGGTGTTTATAGCAGGAGTATTACTCACAAGTCAGCCAGTCCCTCATTCGATGGCAGTCTCGCTCGACTCAGTTAAAGGACCCGCAACAGATACGCTCATTAAATCAGCCAAAAAAAAAAAACAAGCAACGCAAATCTCCCACGCCCACCTGCCGCTCGCGATGATCATTGCCCGCCCCATTCATCGACAACGTGGGCCAGAGCAGGAAAGCCGGTCAAGCCAGAACCTTGCGGCTCGCCGATCGCAGTTCGCGGATACCACGCTATCCGTACTTGGAGTATGCTAAAAAGTCTCTCTCCTCGAAACAGGCCGCTGTTTGTCGATCACCAGCGCACGTTCATGAACTCGGCCGAGGACATACAATACGGGACGCGTACCTTGTTACACAACACTCACCAGGCCCAGTGCAGTACAAGTATTAATGCAGTCGATTTGTAGAAAATATATACTGATCTAAACATCCCACCGCCAACAAGCCGTGGTCTTCGCCGCGAGTGTTCCAGGTTGAGGAGGAATAAAAAAAGAGGTATCTAAAACATCCTCCTCCTGTCCGGGTCGCTACCCATGCACCCCGATTTTTCTTTAATAAAAGAAGACCCCTAGTGGAAAACCTTGCGGTCTGAACGGATCAAAACATCTCTTTGTCAAGACATTTATCTACAAGCGACTGCGTGCTTCCCCCCCCTCTTCGCCGTCGACAGCAAGGAAAAAGAGAAGAAAAAACACGAGGCAGCCGTCGATATCGTGACCGTGTGCAGAGGTATGTTTTGGGAGAAATGAGAGACTAGAGGCAAGGAAATGTAGAAATGTGAATAAAAATAAGGGAAAAGATATAAGTGGCTCTTTCTGGATCGTCTTGGGTATCCGATCCATTGGTCATACATTCCACTCTTTTGGGGGTTTTGTTTTTTTCCATGTTCATTTGTTTCATTCAGGGGCCACCGCCAGAGCTGGCTCGGCGTGTCGGCTTTCCCTTCCCTTCTTTCACATCACCTTGTCAAGGTTCAGTGATACACCCCCCGGTAGCCACCGCCACCGCCGTATCCACCCTGGTATTCATTGCCGACGTTGGGCAGTGTGGGCTTTCTGTCGGCGATGGGCGCCGCGCCGAGCACCAAGTTCTCGCTGCTCTGGTTAGGGTTGTTGTAAGGCATGTTGGGCGTCAGGGGACGGTACGGAGCGTTGGATCCTGCTCCATAGTGATCGGGAGACTCGGGTCGCTTCTTCTCGGGGACGCTGGACATGGAGAAGGTGGTGCCGGCCTCGGGGTCCTTGCGGTCCATCAGGAGGGAGTTGCGGGCGTCGAGCGGCGTGAGGGTGTCCATGTCACGCTGCATCTTCTCTGTGGGGGTGTTAGACATGTTTACGCAGTGGCTTGCACGATTCAACTTACCCAGCTCCTTTCTGCGCTTGCGGTGGGGGTTCTCCTTGATGCAGGCGTTGATGGCGTTCCAAACGATGAGAAGGGCGAGGACGCCCGTGAGTGCCGACTGAACGGCGATGAGCACGACACCGGTGACGGTCTGGGTGGTCTGAGCAATGCCAAACTCCTCGACGAAGATGAGGATGCAGGCTACGGAGAGGACGCGGACGACCTGGATGGTGATGTTGATGACGTTACCGGACTTGCGCTCGAAGGGACGGCTCCAGAGGAGAAGGCAAAGCATGAGACCTTCAACGATCAACTGGGCAGCAGTCTGGGCCATGCCGTGTCCGTCGCCGGCGGCGAGAATGGTGCCCTTGGCGAACATGTAGATGATGGCGGGTACAAAGATCCACCAGTAGTCCTTCTTGTAGGACTCGTAGAAGAGACTGTACTTCATCCAGTTGCCCTTGTCCTGGTACAGGCCAGTGACGTCGCCCTCGGCCTGCTTGAGCTTGCGGGCGGTGCTCCAAATCTTGAAAGAGAAGAAGGCAAGAAGGGCAGTGAAGACGGCGAGACTGACGGCGGCAAGGGCCTTGGCAGCCCACGAGTCTCCGTTGGTGAACTGGAAGATGCAGTACAAGACCCAGATGCCGTAGAGCACAAGAACCAGCTGAGTGATGGCGCGGGCAATGGATCCCCAGTAGTGCTCGCGGAAACCAGCAAGACCCTTGGGGAAGCTGCCGAACAGGGCCCAGAACTCGAGGATGACCTTGACGAGAAGGATACCGACGACGATGGCGGCGATGACGATGGCCACGATGAGGAGAACAGTCATGAAGGTGTTGGACTTGGGCACACTGAGGGTGTTGACGAAGGCAGTGATACCCTGGACCTTTTGCTTGATGGTGCTGACGGGGTCGTCGCCAGCATCGCCGCTCGTGGTTCCGTTGACGCTCGTCTCGATCTCTCTGGCAAGGAGGACGAAGGCATCCATGGCACGCTTGGTCTTGAAGCTGTTGCCGTCGACGGTGGAGCCGTCACTCAGGACAAGGGTGCTGTTCTTCAGGATCTCGACACTGTCCTTGGTAAGGTCACCGCCGGTCGCTCCGCGAAAGTTGTCAATGGCAATCTGCATGTCGGTCCAGGGGATGATGCCGCAGGAGAAGCCGAAGTTCTTGGTGAAGCTGCGGTAGACGGGAGGGTAGTTGACAGAGAGCATGCCGTTCATGGCCATACCCTGGAACCATCCAGCGACCTCGGTGAAACTGGGACTCACGGTGCCAGCACCACCGGCGTGACCGCCGCCGAGAGCTGCACTGCCTCCAGCGAAAGCAGAGCCGACGGCGGAAATGCCCGTGGCGACGAGAGCGAGACCGGCAACACCAGCGGCGACGTACGAGACGGCGGCGACGCTGGCCGTCTTACCGTTTGTGACCTGAGACTGAATGCAAGCGACCTGGGTGTTGGAGTCGATGGTGTTGAGCTGCAGCTTGGCCTGGGCAGCAATGTCTGGGACCTGGAAGGCGATGGCTGGGACCATGCTGGCGTACTCGTCGGGGATCTTCTGCGTACCACGAGCAGAGAAAGAACCGGCGGGAACTGTGGACGTCAGTCTTGGAACCCCCATCACTCAACCGCATAGTTGCGGCACATACCTGGGCAGAGCTGCTCGACGAATGTTCCCGCATCGCACGGGTTGAAGCTGTTGGAGTAGATGGCGGTTCCGTAGGCGGTGACGTCCAAGACCGCAGTTACGTTTTGACTCTTGGCGCTGGTTCCTGCTACATCAAAAGTGACCGTCTTGTCATCGTTGTTGTACTGAATGTCGATCCTCTGTACGGTGATGGCGGAGTCGTTGCCGCAAGTGGTGAAACTGCTGGTCTTGAGGATGGCGTCGGCGAGGGCGGTGGTAGCAAAGGTACTGGCCAGGGCCAACAGCCTCCTCGGGCCCCAGTTGGGTGCGTTTCGCGTCATTGTGAGGGTGAAAAGTTATTCGGGTCTAGGGAAATCGTGGATCGTCCTGGGTTCCGCTCGGGAATCGACGATGATGCCCAAGCTGTTGATGGGTATATCCAAGTCTGTGCTTCTGAGCCTCTACGAGCTTCTTTCTTTCCCAAAGTGCTTCCAAACACAAAAATCGGCGCGGTCCCTTTCCCAGCTAAAGCAAATGTGATACGCTTTTACACAGAGTTTGAGAGAGGGGGGGAGCTGGTGCTTCGTGTTCGTCGGTTGGCGAGTGAGTGTTTACTTTGGTGAAGCGAGTGAATGCTATCGAGTCGTCGTCGTCGCGTCGGGGGTATATGGGCGAGTCGTGAGACCAAAGGAAACAGACAGCTAGAGAGTACTAGAGAATGTGGATTGGAAAGAAGTCGTAATATGCAATGGAAAGCAAGCACAGCTTTGGAGAACAGGACGACGAGAGAGAGGAAACAAAAGAGGCCGAGGATCAACCTGGAAAGAAGGGTAAGTAGAGCGGGCAGTAAAGTGCCTGTTCAGAGCCCGCGGAGTTTGATGGGGTGAGCCCTTGTGAGGCCTCGTGAAGGTCGAGAGAGATGGGTCGACGATGTCAAGTTGAGAACCTATGGTGATGTCTGGTGGTGTTGAAGGGTTTAGTTGGGTTCTGAGCGAGTGAGAGAGATGGTCTGGAAAGGCGGCCCAGAGGGTGTGAGAGAGAGAGACAGTGGCTGGGCGAAAAAGGAGGCTAAAGTCTACGGGCGGGTATATGAAACGAGCGAAAGGTGACGATGCTGAGAAGACACGCCGGTCAGGAGGTGGTGGAGAGTGTGCGGTACGGTGTGGAAGCAGAGGGGGAAGAGAGAGAATGTGTGGTTCAGATGCAAAGGAGGACAAGAAGACGGAGAGGGAAAAGGACGAAGACGAACTGGGCGAGAAGGGGAAGCGATTGGCGATCGATGGTTGGCGGGAGATGGGGAGCCAAGCCTGGAAGCGACTTCTGCGTCGTCTGTTCTCAAGGACGGGGGCCCATTCGAAAGAGACCAGGACCCTTGACGCTGCGTCGAGACTCGAGACTTCTCAGAGGTTGCGAGTTTGGCTCTCGGTCGAGGAAGGGCGCCAGGCCGGCACCGTCTTGGTCGTGTTCAACGGTCTACCCTAGTCGCCTCCACCGGGGCGCAAGTTCGATTGGAGCCTCGTCCCTGACTGTTCCTTGCTCACGGAGCATCCTCAGCCAGCCGAAGGCCTGCAAAAGAGTCGGTTCTCGTCGTACCCCTGTCGGGGTTCATACTTATAGCACGCAGTAATAACCCAAGGGTTGGGTCGACCCACGACACGACGCTGACGAACTGGGTCTCTACTCTCCCACGGTTGGGCCTTTGAGGTATGCAATGGAAAATGGCATCACAATTGTGCAGCTGTGCTTCCGTCATGTCCCCTAGTTACTGCGTGAGCCATAACCAATACTTGCAGAGGCCGAGTCGACACGATGTTGCTTTCGCGAGCCTCGAGCGTCGACTAGGATGAGACGATCCGAAGGGTACCTACTGCACTGTACCATGTAGCCGTAGTCGCATGTTCAGACGAGACTACTGCAAGGAAGAGGGAGGAATACAGTAGCGCGTCGAACGGACTGACGGACTGGACGGCGGCACGACGGACGATACGCAAGCTCGTACAGCGGCAGAGGCAAAAGCCGCCTGCCACTGGGCTAAGCAAAGTTCAACAGACAACGGGCGTCCGAGCCCCTGGTTGGCATTTGTCCAGACTCGTGGTGGTGTCGTGTGGTCGGCCAGTCTGGACTTGGTGGGTGAGGAAACGAAGAGAGAAGAGATTGAGAGGTCGGGATTCTGGCAGGGAACAAATTGCTTCCAACGGCCCGTGCAAGTACTATGTACCTACCTTACCTCTGTGCCCGGCACGTGCTGCGAGAGTACATGGAACCCCCAACTGATGGTCACTGCCACCTGCCACCAAATTACCTGCCGTTACGGAGTCCATACAGTGCCTTATCAATTGCCATGCTTGTCCGGAGTAGTCATCTTTCAGCAGAGGAGCTTCCGTTAATGGACCTGCAAAGCGAGTTACCCAGTATAACGGCCTAAGGTAAGGTACATTACTTGTAAGGTAGATATAGGTACGGATACAGGACGCACAACAGGCACCATGGTTGAAGGTGATGGATGACGAACACCACACACCACCCACCACACACTCTGAGTACCGCTCTTTACTCGACATACGTACGCGTTTGCCCATTCTTTCTTGTGGACCTGAAACAGGACTGGAGAAGAATCAGGTCAAAGAGAACCACCGTGATGAGTACTTGCCGATACTGCTGTGTAGGCGGTGCATCGGTGCTTCCGCAATGATTCATAAGTGTGTCTCTTTCCAACCACCGCCTGCCTCGTCCGCGAACGTATACCGATACCTAACTATCTAATGTATGATATATGTGCATATCGCGTGTCCATCACTACTTATATACATCCATAGGTAGCGTACGGATACACGACACGGTATGCATCACCACCTCGCTCGGATGACTTCACACTTCGACAACCAAACCAAAACATCTGAATAATCCGACTGAACGCTGCACAACTTTTGCCCCCGTTGGTAGCTCGTGCCCCTGCATGGCGTCGGGGGTCTGCGGGGGGGCTTGGCTGGGAGATGGACAGGGGATGTGTTTTTTTCGTCCACTTCTCTTCCACTCTCTTTGTCGCATTCAAAATCCTCGAGAGGGTTGGGTTGAAATGCCTTTGACGGGGCTTTTTGAGATTGCCTTGATTGGTTGCCGCCGTTCGACACTTTCTTTTCTCTTTGACTTTGGGCGCCTCGGGAGAAACGAAAGCCCAGAATCCAGAGACACATTCCCTCTCAGTCCCTCTTTCACAGACTGACGACGCAGGGAATCCCGAACGAAGCCGGTCCCAGACCCCGGTCTCGTCTGAAACTGCGCCATCACGGAGAAAGGAGGAGAATATTTTGGACCGGCAGGGCAGGCCCTGTGAGGACTGGACTGGCTCTGTCTGTTCCTTTGTGTGCCTTCACTCAGTCACTTGTTCTGTTCCGCCTCGATCGAGGCCTGGTGGTTGGGGTGTTTCTCATTTTTTTTCTAGCCATATGTCTGCACTAGGTATTCTGCATCTGTAAAGTACAAAGTTACTCCGTACAGACACGAAGAGACAATCGAGCACATGATTTCCCAGACTACGGAAATTTATTGCCGCCACAAGGGAAAAAAGTCTTGACTCTCGCTGGATCCCCAGCCAACTCGACAGGGGCACAGATTGATGAATTGAATCAAAACCCAATCAGGCCGGGCCTCGATCCCACCGTTGCGGACGGCAGACGGACGGGACTGATTTGCTTTGCTCGCTTGATTTCCGTCGATTACCACCCTACGAGATTAATCAACTGTAAAAATAACACAACCATCCAGTCCACGTAAAAGTACACAATATTGCTGCGAGCTCCACGTCGCAACCCACGCGTGGCCGTGCTACGCTACCTACCCTTCGTCACTTGTGCACATCACGATAGCGTATCCGCACGTCTCGAGGCATCATCGTTCCCGGCCAGGCTGCATTGTCATCGCATCTCCGTCCGGTGATGACGCCCCCCAACAGCCCGGACAGATGACGCAGGGGAGATCCCCTCTTCCATTATCCATCTCCCGTGGCTCCCTCCCGCTCGTGCTGGGCTGACCATGCCTCCGTGCCATCTGTCAGTGGCGCGCAAGATGCCGCTTTGCACGGACGAGCAACCGCGCTCAGCTCACATCATCATCTCATCTCAGCTTTATGCCACTTTCTGCCCACTGCCCACTGCACGCACAACCTCGAGCCCCTCCCCGCGTCCGTTCCGTCCCATCATCATCCATCTTGGCAAACCGACGCAAAGCCCAGGCGTGTCGTCGTACACGTACCGAGACTGCCAACGCTGCAGAGCACATACTGCGTACATGACCACCAGCGCACAGTCTTCCTCCCATACCTCGGATGACGGTACGTGACGCTCCTTCGCCTCAGCCACCGTTGGACTTTGTCAGTTTCGTCCAAAGTCTCATCGTATATGTGCTCACTCACTTGTGCTGAGCCACCCTCCATCAAACCCCTAAACCTTGTGAATCTTTTCTTCTCTTTCTCTCTCAAACCTCCTGTTCCTGTTCGTGTGCTTCAAACCAGCGATATCCTCGCCTGTCGCCGAGTACTTTTCCAAAACAAGTCCGTTTCTGTCTGGATCCCCCAGGCAGTTTCGTGTCAACCGTGACCGCAACGTAGCGAAACTTACCCCGTGACCCGACATGAACCCCCTTCACAGCTCACCGTCATTCCACCGTGACCGTGACCGTGACACAGACGACAAACACCCGGCAAACACGCCAAATTCAACCTCACCCTCCTTCGGCTTCTACCAAGTAGCTTCAGCCAGCTCAGACATACGTAGTACACGGCAAACTCCCGTATCTGCACCCAGCGCGCGCGTCATCACATCACATCCCGCCCATCAACAAACCCAAAACCGAACCAAGCCCTCTTCCCCGCCTCCCTAAACATGCATCATGCCTCCTCGGCGCCCCGTCCCTCGGGCCCGGAATAAGCTAGAGTACCAGGTACTCTCACAAGCAACTTCAACGCCCGTCAGTCACGGCGAGAATAGTGCTCTGCCGACTGTTCTTGGCCTCCTCGCCAGTGACATCCATTTCTTAATATGATCTCGATATACCTCCATCTCTCCGTCGTCAATGCCTTGTGCTACCATTTCTCTGTGCTCGCTAATCTATCCGCCGTCCTTTGGTGACGACTCTCTCATAGCATCAATACTATTACTTTGTTATTCACGAAAAGAAAACCCGCCGCTTTGACAATCAAAACCTCGACGCCACATCCAAACACTACAGTAAATCACCCCATGTCTCTCGCATCTTCAACCTCCAACTTCATCGTGTCTCCCTCCATCTTCCTCCTCAGCAACCCCACCATCCAAAGACACATCTCAACCTGCCACAATCAAACATCATAAAAAAGTCCAACCCCCTTCACGAAGACGCCCTTCTCCCAGCCGCGTCCAAAAGTGCCCCCTTTCCCAAGCTTTCCCTTCCTCTCATACCCGCCGGCCCGCCGCAAATTAACGCCCGTCCCGTCTTTAACCTTGGGCGGGGAGGGAGCATTGCGCCTCGTACAGAGCGGATCCGCACCCCCATCAGCGACTGCAACGCTTGCCTTGGAATCAGTGGAGATCTCTTTTCCCGCTCCCTTTCTTTCGCTCTACTATTACCATGTAATGTGCTAAAAGTGTAGTCTGCCGCTCGGCTTGATCACTCGTCCTGGGATGCACCATCCGGGCTTTCGCTTCGCAAATCAACTCAACCCACGCGAGACGAGCGACGATCTCGGCCCTTCGTCCACCTTCTGGAACGCCTTCATGAGCTCGCTGTGCTAAAAATGCTTTTCTGGTGGGGACCGAACCGACCCAGGCTGCGGTGCTTGTTTTCCCACATGGTCAATCATATTGCGTGCGTGCACAGCCAACGACGTGGGTGTATTGTACAGTTTCATCGGATGTTTCCACATACTTGGTCTATTGCAACATTGCTTTGCAAAGGAAATCCTTCTTGACCTTCGAGCCGTGTGCCCTTCTCTGCTCGCCTCGGCGGTATCGACATCCACCTGGCTATGTAGTCCCACTGCAAACTCCCGACACCTTCGGCACCCAAGTAGAAACATTCAAAAGCTCGCAACTGCATTTTCGAGTACCTTTTTGGTGTTCCGATCCAAACCTCTCCTCCCGGTCAGTCATGTTGTCGGCCGTAAATGAGAATTCGTCGAGAACAAGAAGCCTCCGCAACCTGAAGCGCGCCCGAGCAGCTCCGAGCCTCCATTCGAGGACAGAGACATAAAAACACAAAAGGGTATCCAACGCATGCGGGTCCGGAGAGAAACTACGCAAAGCAATGAACCGCAGCTGGAACAACGCCTACTGCGGGGGGTAGAAGCCATTGCTGCCTTGAAGTGGCGAGCGTGAATAAGGTGAGATCGATCCCTGAGGACGGTACTGGTGTTCGTTCAGGTTGGATTGTCCCATGAGTCCGTCAAAGTTTTCCTGGACGCCCATCTGCATGGGATGTTGTAGACCGAGAGCGTTCTGGTCAAGCGCGGGAAAGGGCTCTGTCTCGGGCGCCATAGACGACATGTATTGCTGCGGCGTGCTCATATAGGAGGCACTAGTCATTCCCATGTCGTTGATGTTGTGATACTGTTGGTTGTAGCCTTGCCTTCCGTTGTTGACAGCCTGAAGGCCGAGCATATTTTGGCTCACGGGCTGGCCGTGGTTGGGATATTGTGCGTTATACATGTAGTCCGAGTATGGGGGATTGCCTGTTGCCGTTGCGGAAAAGGAGAATTGGCCCATGCCTGTGAAGCCTGCAGATGAGATTCCAGCTTGCGGCTGGTACGATTGAGGTCCGTACGACGCCTGTGACTGTTCACTCTTGACGAGCCCGCACGCGCTAAGAGGCTCAGGGGCATTGAAGAATGACCTCGGGGGCGGGTCCTGCACTGGACTGATGATGGTGTCAGGCTCCAGCTCCTTGGCCGCAACGAGTCGGAGGATGGGTAGGCTGATGTGCTCCATGTGCTTGGCCAAGTGTACAGTGAGCTTCTTCCACGACGGATAATGCTTCCCGCAGAACCGGCATGGCTCCTGTTGCGGCATCCTGTCGGTCTCGCGGCGGCATTGTTCAACCTTCTGCCAGGTGGGATCCACCATGTTCGCCCGCTTGATGGCTGCCTTGGTCTTGTTCTTGGGTTCGATAAACTTGTGCTCTCGGACGAGATGCTGTAGGAAGTTGTCTCGGCGGTAGCATGTGTGCCTACAGTCTTCGACGTCGCAGGTCCACCACTCAAGGTGGCGATGACCTTCGTTTTCGTGGCGTACCCAATCTGCCTTGCGCTTAAAGATCTTGGGGTCCCTACAACGGTCCCAGGTACACGTGAAGGGCTGTACATCTTCATGGACGTGCTTCGTCCAGTCAGAGGGCTTCTTTGGTTTCTTCGTAGTGAAGCATAACTGGCACTCGAATTCGGCGGGTAGAGAGAGGGTAGGCGGCATGGGGATATCTTGGGGAAAGTTGTCTTTGGTAATGGCGCCCTCAACGGGGGTCGAGTCGCCGTCGCCAGAGTCAAATCCGGAAGAAAGAGGGTCGAGTTCGCGAATGTCCCCCTTCTGGTCCAACAGAACAGGCCGCCCACCCCGAGCCTGGCATAGGGCGCCGCTGGCACATCCCGCACCGACGCCGAGATGCTTTAGTCGGGCGTTGAGAAGGCTTTTGTAGCGGATAACCTGCTGATGTGCAATGCGATCCACCAAGTAGTTGTTCTTCTCGGCGAGGTCCGGATTCAGATGGAGGATGTGCTGTTGGAAGCCAGCAAAGTTGGGCGCAATCTCCTCGATGAACCTGCTGGTCTCGGAGTTCGCGTCGCCGTCTTCGTATTCGTCGTCGTCGTCATCCTCGTCATCCAAGTCGACGTTCGCTGTAGCAGGCTTAGCGATGGCAGGAACAGGCGGACCGCCACTTTTCCTCCACATGCCAGCAAGGCTGGACTGAGTATCCGTATTGGTTGGCTTTGGAAGATCAGACTTGCTCCTCGGCCTCCTTAGGGTGTTCTTGACCTGTAAACCACCAAAAGGACTCTTCGGCGACGTGATGGGAGTGGCACTGATGGAGCCTGTTCTGGCGTGAGTCGTGCCGATGGATGCCACACTGCTGCCCATCGAGACGAGCGCAGTGTTGATGCTGGGTGTCTGCGTCTTCTTGCTACCCCAGCTGCCAGGGCGAGCCTGCAGCAGAGTGGGAAGACTGTCACGCTTCTCAGGGGGCGGGGCCTCAGACTTGACAGCTTCGTCCTCGTGAGTGCTCCTTGCTCGCTTCAACATCTGGCTGGCGCTGGGTCGGCGAACGAGACCGCGCAAGTCTTTTAGGATGCTTGGTCGTCGGCCGCCTTCGCCTCTGCTGATGGATAGCTTCTTCAATATGTTTCCACTGGTAACGTTCTCGACGTCCACATCCTTGAGACTCGGTAGAGAGTTTCGTCTTCGAGTACCCCATGTCGCAGCCTTGGACACGATGGATTCATTGTCCATACAAAGTCGGTGGAAGCGGGTCATTGCCTCGTTGGATGATTGTGGCTGATACCGTTGATCGTTCGGGCCGCTGATGGGGTGAACCATGGGAGCATCGCCCCAAACCCTGTTGGTGTGCATGATCTGAAGGTCTGTGGAGTTCATTCCACCGCCACCGGCAGTGAAGTAGGTCTGTCCAGGTTGATGCCGATTCTCGGTCAGGTGGCCTAGATGAATGCGATCTTGTTCCGTCAACGCCTCGGGGCTAGTTTGCAGGTTGGTATCCTGCCGAGGCGGCGCCGGGACAGAGCCGTTGTAGTTGCGGGATAGCCACTGGTCGACTTCCTGGTTCTTTTCTTCGATCTCACGACGCGTCAGCATCTCGTTGACGCTAGCAACCTCGATCGAGGGCCTTCTATCCGGATCCAAGCCGCGGCGATCGAATGATGAGCGTTGCGGGGACGGGACGAAAGACGTCTGGTCTTGCGGAGAAATCAAGTCACCAGCAGAAGTGACACCTCCGCCGCGAGTAGTCGACGAGTCCTCGTCATCCGGCGTGAAAGTACGCTCAATGGACTGAATAGGCTCAGCATTGTCCCACATAGAAACGGTGACCCGGGGGCTCTGGGCATCCAGCATAGCGGGAGACGGTGCGGCGCCTTCCTCGCTCGAACGGCCGCTGCCGCTAGTATCGGGAGTCGGCTGAGGGGCTGGCTGCGTTGTGACGTAGATGGGCTGTGATTTGAAGGGCTTCTGCAGCTCCTGGGGTGAAATGGACATTGGAGGTTGATCGGGTAAGGATTTAGCAATCATCCTAGGATCGCTCGCCGGAGAGGCTGTATGGAGCGATGCAGTCTGTTCAGGACTGAAAGGATAGGTGTTGGCATCTAGAGTCGTGTTCCTCGGCCGAGCGCCATTGAGGGTCTGGGAGGCGACCATCTGGCTGAAGCTATCTGTCCTGCTCACCGGGTCTAGGAAGGAGGGCGTGCCTGATTCGGTTGCGCTGAAGTCGACCCCGAAGAAGGGGTCGTCCATGTCACTGTAGTCGCTGGGCTGATATTGGCTAAAGGTAGAAACAGACTCGGCTGGTGTATCGCCAAAGCTGGGCGAGACTGAACTGCTCTGGAATTGCGAAGACGGCGAGAGGTGGTTCGGGTCAACCGAGTTTGCAGTTAATCGGCGTTGAATACCATCTGAAGGGGAGGGATTGCGGGGTTCGTTGGCCTGGCCATCGTGGTACGAGGCGGCGGGCACAGCATAGGTTGCCATGCTGCCAGGGTAGCCGGTCGTGGAGGTGAGCGGCGTTTGTCGGTCGAACGTGTGTGTATAGGACACTCGGTCAAAGTGAGCCGATGGTCTCGATATCGATCACTGTGGGTTGGCAACGGCGCTGAGCTGCTCCAGAACTTGTAATGACTAATACGCCGTCATGGTCTGGTTTGCTGGTGAAGTGGTTGACGGCACAGATCGAATTAGATTCGCCTGCGATAGCTATGTGAGGCACGATGTAGTAAGAAGTCGTTCAGGAGTGTAGATGCTGTTTCTAGGAAAGAAAAACTGGCTGGCAGTAGATTGATAGAAAGCCGCAAGAAATGTGTTGGGCGGTAATAGAGGGGCAGCCTGGTCTGGATGGGTTGGCGGCGTCTTATGACCATAACATGCAGCGCTTATTCTGTGCCGATTACTTCAGCTCGCACGAGTTCGCAAGTCGCATCCAGGCACCGGGAAAGGATAGCGCAGTGGGAGCAAGGGCTCCGCAACGAACCGACGCGATGGAGATGACTTATTGATCAGTCGCAGTTGCTGTACGAGGATGACCAGAAGGAGATTATTCAAGAGGCTGTTCAGATGTTGGTCGCAACGGAAGGATGAAAGCCAAGATGGGTACTGGTGGACCGATAGACTGGGGCCAGCAGGGAGGGCAGAGCGGAAGCGGAAGCGTAGGCGTGATATGCGACGAACGACGACCGAGGTTGGCTTGTTTAAAGAACTTCTCCAGCGAGGTGTGACGGAATATCAAGACGAGACGTCCCACGAAGCGGTGATGTAAGTGACAGATAGAACGAGGCGCGCACGAGAGAGCCTAGGGTCGTGGCATCGGTTGATTGTGGCAGAGTCGACAAGCCCGAAGCAGTGGAGGAGGGGGATGAGGAGACTGGATGAAGACGGGAAGATGTTCAAGGATGACGAGGAAAACGACGTGATTGTTAGAGGGTTGGGGGTGGAATAGGGACGCAGACGAGGGGGCAGAAGAGCGCGCGAAAGAGAGACGGAAGGAGAGCAACGGCGGAACCAACTCAAGGGAGCGGAAGCCAACGTTAGCGGGAAAGCTAAGGCAGGCAGGGCAAGGTACAGCTGGTGTACTTGCATAGATCGCTGATGAAGGAGCTCAGCCCAAGTCAACAGGTAAGGTACTCTGGATAGGTCCCTCGCGACATCTTTCTTGCCTACCTAGGTACCTACCTACCTACCTACCTAGGTAAGGTACAATAGGTAGGTACCTAGGTATCTTGAGATAAGGCATGGCACAGCACATGGCATAACGCCTCCTCTTGGATTCATGATAATCACGAGATGAACGAATGTTTGCATGTGTACATAGGATACGAACATTTCATTGAGGTCGATGTCTTCAAGTCGAAATGGCCGTCTAAACTCATTAGACGCGATGAAGGACATGAGGCTGGTAGCAACAGCAATGATGATACTGGACTGCGTTGACTTCCAGTCTGCCTAACGTCACCCGCCCGTCTCTGCGCTGTCTGTAGCTTCCACCCCCTTCAACAACTCTAGTCCAGCCCAGTGCAGCGGGCGGTAACATCCTGGTCCATCTGACGGTGCGCAGCCCAATCCACCGAGGCGGTACTTGTAACGCGCCGCCACGATGCTACTTTTATTTGCCTGCGCGGTAAGACGCAGTTGAGATGCAAAGTACTTATCCGTACGGAGTACTCCGGGTAGATTTCCTCGTTGCCTCAAGGTTACATGCTGGCCTAAAGTGTCTTTCTGCGAGGCAAGGTAAAATCAGACCAGGAACTCGGCCGAAACACGACGCAAAGCCAACCCAGCAGCAGCTATTCTTGACGCCGATACACCATCCTGTCCATGACTTGACGTACAAGTAGACGCCAAACAACGGTGTAGCTACGATCGGGCTCGATAATAGCTAAGTACCTAGGCAGTGACTCTGTGTCGTAAAACAGATCGCTCGACGAACCTACCTACCTACGTAACTATTGAGGGGTTCTGGGCGCCTTGCTGCAAGGCATCTAAGCGGCGGAATGCAATCAGACGTGACGCGACCTGTCCTGCGCTGCCATGCGAACCACCTCATAAACCGAAGCAGGTAGGCACGTCCCGTTACATCTACGCAGCAAGGCGCCCACCTGGCTCTGTAAGCAGGTACCTAGGGAGTACTTGAAGATGATGTGCCTCGAGAGGAAAGGGCCCCCAAAGAAAAGGTTCCTGCCGCTGTCTTACCATCAGGTGGGTGCCTTCCTCTTCCGCGGGGCATGATGCAGCGGTACCCCCGTACCTCCGCCCATTTCGACGGGGGCGCCATTGCTACCTCATCTTGGATGAGGCGTGAGCAACGGCTGTGAGTGGACAACGGCCGAGGTGTGCTTGTTTTGGTGCTTTGTTTCGCTCCTGCTCGTAGGGCAGATTAGAACTGGGGGCTGCGATGGGTTTAGCTTGCGAGACGCCTGAGACAGCCACAGATTTCTTACAGGAGACCGAGGCATCGACTTGATATTTCCACTTGCGCGAGGCATTCTTTCCTTCTTTCCTGCAGGTTGCGCTCGTTGGGCGCATTTTCCACCACTTTTGCTCAGCCCCCAGCCCCAGGGCAGAACCACTGCTGCCCCACCGTCGAATCACCGCCAATATCAATCACCATAAGGTATTCATCTCGACACTGCGAGTCTTGTCTTGTGTTGCATACTCGGGCTAAGTATCATCATTCCTCTGTTGACCTGCAGTGGCACTCCTCTGCCACCGCTCCCCATCATCATCTGCACTTCTGTACCTAACCTAGCTTAATCTTGTGCCATCTACAGTATAACCTACCAACCCCCTCTACTCGCCTGCACAAGCCACTGCCGCTCCGCCCCTGAGCTTGACCACCTGCATCTCGGTCAGGCTGTCTTCACCGAGCAGGCAGATTACGGGGCATCCCATAGCTCTAATGGCAATTTTTTCGAGTCGGATTCATTGACATCACCTCAAGCCTGCCAGTCACAAATGATCCATGCCGTCTGCCCCATGATCTGCATCGTTACAGGTATGGATATTGGGCGCCAGGCAGACACGCGCACGATGATGCCGCTGCGTACATATCAAAGTGGTAAACAGTACCCATTTTTGTACCACCGACAGTTTGATCCCGCCTGTTCATAAGCACCGACCGCTGTCCCTGACGCCAGGATAGGGCTGTACAGCGGACACGGCACCTCAATCTTCACGTCGCGCTCGCTTTCAAGACACGACTTTCGTGACCGTTGCGACAATTTCCATCGTCTTCCTCCGCATCTGTTACGTGGAAACATAACCAATTGTGGGGTCTGGCACCATTGTGCACAGCCGCACGCCGCGGTGATGGAACTCGGATTTTCGAGGCTGCGCATTGCCACAAACTCCGTCACCGTCGTCCGTAGCGTGCCTCGTCGAGGCACAGCAGCTGACTCCGCAGGAGATGGCACGGCATTTGCAGCAATCCTGCTGCCATACCGTGTACCAACGGAAACTCTGCCGTTCGAACAAGAACGGAGGCGATGGTCAGCACAGCATTCGGCGTCCCTGCTAATTCCCTGGCGGCTAGCACTCGCTGCTGAGCCTCCTGGCTGTTGGCACCAATGGAAGGAGACGTGAGATTGGCATGGTTGCGTCACTCTGAAGTAGATCATCCATTTGACGAGTTGCCCTGCGACCTTTGACAGTCTGCGCATGGCCCCATCAGCGTCAGCGTCGAGCACCCTGATCGGATCCTTGAAAGCCCAGACAATGTTCACCGACGAGGTACTGACAAAGCTCCCAGACCACGAGGGAATGAGGCTGTAACCCTGACGTATTTTGCAGCTAGACATGCGATATTGAGGCGTGGAACAAATAGAACGACCACAAGACAGATGTGTCATGGAGAAACACGAAAGCCAAGTTGATACTGCCCTGGAAAGCAGCAATAATTACCTGGAGCCCACGCGGGAGCAACATGGCAGGTATCTTATCAACCGCTTCACAATCTTATCTAATCGGACCCGTCTGGCCCACCACGCTCCACCCCCGCCTATCAACCATCTCCATCGGCGGGAGCCAAGCATTGGTGCAGGTCATCCGCCAGGAAACTCTAAACCTCCCTCGAACTCCGACCTCGAACCTGTCGATGAGGCCATTCAGCCAAGAGTTCCGTGATAATTGGAGCCTAGCAGTCGCGTCCGCCTCACATACGCGGATATGCTGATTCCATCACTGGAATCGCTTCCATGAGCTCGTGTATACCGGCCTGGCGACAAGACTTCTTCGCAAAACCCGCCGGGCGACCTTCAACAGCAAGACGATGCGGATGGTAGTCTAGGAATCTACATCATGTTCCAGGTTCGTCTCCAGCGAAATGGCATCCGAGCTCGCTGGCCGTACTGAGCTCGGTACAACATGCGGGCACAGGCGACTCAACTGCTTTGGCATCCCCACATTTCGATGAAGACCTGCTCACAGTTCCTTGTCAACTAGCCAAATCCCCAAGACCACCTTCACCTGCGTCTTCACCGGGCCCGGTCAGTCATCCTAACCGCCGAAGAGTAAGCCTTCAGCTCTGTCCCCACCGAGTCAGCAATACCAGAGACTCCTGACCGGCACTGACGCCCACGCCAGACTCGTCGAAATCCGCGCCGCCCAACGCACCTTTGAAGGCGCGTACATGCGCACCGCCCTCTCGCAGTTCTCCTTCGCCCTCATCATTCTCAAAATCTTCACCTCGGAGTTTTACGCCATCGGCGCCCTCTTCGCCGTCTACGGCGCCGCCGTCATGCTCGTCGCCATCTACCGCCGCCACGAGGGCAACCGCCAGTTCTTCACCTCGCCCAAGGAGGAGGTTGACGGCTCCGTCTCGGTTGTTCGAAAGTTTCGAACCTCGGCGAACAGCGTTGCGATGCTGACGTTGCTGAGTACCGCGGCGTACGTGACGCTTCTGGTGCTGACTTGGCAGCTGGTGCAGTGACGGCGGCGGGGTTGGGGTGTTGGATGCACGCATTGTGCCTTTGAGCTTGGATACTGTAGTAGGACTAATACGATCTTTCAACAGAGCCCTACAAGAAGTCACTGCGGTGTAAAACTTGACGAAACAAGGCATGGAGAGGGAACCGCTCTCGAGCTATCGTGGGGGTTCAAATGTGAAAATTTCCAATACGACGGATCCGAGCCATCGGTTTCCAGACCAGGTTGCTTGCTTTGGTGCCCAATTCGTATTTGCCAATTCCGAGTAACCAGTCCAGCTTGACCCAGTCTCCCAGTCGCGGAACAACCTCGCCGCAAAAGACAAGACGCAATTTCAAAGTCCTGTCGAGGTCGACTTCGAGGGTGAAAACACGGCCAACCGCGTACTCTGCAGAGGCCATCACGCAACATTGGAGGAGGATGATGTGCATCGGAACCATTGAAGCGGTGGATGAAGGCGTTGTGCAAGTTCGAGTCTGGTCGCGAGAATATATATCGTCACGATGGACTTGACAAGATTTACTAGACCTGGTACTGAGTACTCGAAGTCTTCATAGTCTTTCATTCTCTTCAAATCCGTGGCAACTCACTCAAAAAAGAACTTTTGAAAGTCCTTTGCAGTTTTGATGGCAAGCGTTTACCTGACGCCTAAAACCATTTGTCGACTCCCTAGACATTGCCAATGATCCTCTGCCGCATGCGCAAGCTGCAAACCTCGGTCCGCGATGAGAATCCAGGAAGCTCTGATTGGGAGGACACCCGCGAGTTTTTGGGTTCGGAAACGTTGCCCGAGACTGGCGAGCCAGTCCTCCACCAACCCTGGGACGCGCCGCCGAGAAGGTCTCGTTGAAACATCACGGCGAGGCAAGCCGAGACCCCTGTGCACATGGTTGCGACGAACTGGCAGAGCCGTGTGATGCAACTTGTCCGGAGAACTAGGGCGCGTTGTGCCGATTTGACAAGCCGCATGGGGCTTCGACAGGCTTATGATCTTGGTATTCAGACGTGACGAGGATATAAGGAGGCTTCTCATTGTCATAGCTCACGCATCAATCACAACACAAGAATGGTAGAATGGTTGGCAGAAATATGTTCAATTGAGAAGCAAAAGTATAAATCAACAAAACATGTCTGTTACTGTCGAGATGTGGGGATATAACTGTCATCATGTCGAGCAAGGGGTTTGGAGGGCGTCAGAATCTACATAATCATAAAGAAATGGTTCGGAGAAGAAATGACGCGAAGATAAAGTCGCGACGAACGAGTGAAAGCGAATCGAATGAACAAAAAGAAAATGTGTCGAGAAGGGTAGAAAAGAACAGGGCCAACGAATAAGAGGAGAGAAAGAAGAAAATATAAAAATCGTGGTGAAAACCCCCGTTTCGGAACGCTGCTCGTGTGCCCCCATGCCAACCGAACCGAAATGCCTCCGAAGTGCCAACGCTTTTCAAACTCTTGCAGCACGTTCACCGACCGATTCAAAGCCAAAACCATTTCCTCTCGTAGCCGCAGCGTGGTCTTCCTTCACCTGCTGGCATATCCGAGGCTGGCCGCACGCGCGCGCACACGAGGGCTAGTCCAAAGTAGTTCTGGGGTGAAGTTACAGCAGCCCAGCATGAAGATCGGCCCGACCCGCCAGGACTTGCCGGCGGAGCCCGCCGTTGCGGCCCCACTAGCCTCCGCATCGACACGGCGCGTGTGCTCAAAATTGACGTCGGCCCAGGAATTTCTCGCCTTCGTGGTGCCGGTGACATCTACCAGGCGTGAAGAGTAGCGTCGAGGCTGTCATGACGCGAGACAATGTCTTGCAAGAGCCCAATCAAGGTCGCATCAAATGTACGACAGGAACCACCCGAGTAATACCCGTGGGAGAGGCAACAGGAGATGCCTCGGTCATTTGCGGCGTGTGCCACTCCCTTTGCGTGGATCCGTCACTTGGCGTCTCGTGTGGCCCCGTGTTGCAGACCCGTCAAGCTTGGACCTCGCGCCCATACAAAACGGAATGATTGCCAGGGGGTGCGTCTCTTTCGTCGTTTCTTGGTTTTTACGTCTCTCGGACTTCCTCCCTCAAAAAGCGTTGAAGCAAACTCATCTTCGCCAATCCGTTTTTTCCCTCCCTTACCCCAAGAGAAGTAAGTGACCCAGTCGTCGCTTCTGTTGTCTGTGCCGAGCTGCATGAATGTCGCTGTCAAAGCGAATGCGGGTATCTTTCGAAATCCAAAGTGGTCGTTAAAATGCAAATGCTGCCCATGATGTTCTACCACTGGCTCTTTCTTGTTTCCAAAAGCTGACCTGGACTCTAGGTCTCGGTCTCGGGCCTCTCAGAGGCCTGTTCGAATGGATGGCGGTTTCGCCTGTTATTAAATCGGTTGACGCGGCATTACCTGCCCGAAGAAAAGAAGAAGAGGAGGTAGGGTCTAGTTGTCCCTATTGTCTTCGTATTCCCAGGCCTCATAGCCTTCGTTCGACTTGCTGTAGGTGTACGGCTGGTCCCAAGATCCGTAACCCGGTGGAGGGACTGCGCCTGCCGACAGCGAAGTGCCCTGCGCATCGATGCCGGACATGGCCGTCGCGACTTGCGCTGGAAACATGCCCATCGACATTGTCGATGTCTTCCTCCCAAAAGAGCGGCCGTGTGCTGTTGCCGGGTATTGGGAAGGCAGCTGGGCTTCGCCGGGGAAAGGCATAGTACCTGGAGGCATAAAAGAAGCCCATCCCAGCTCCTCTCGAGCGTGAGGGTCGGCGTTAATCGCGGCACCCCACCCGGCGGAAGACGGTCCCTGCGGTGTGTATGGAGAGAAGGACGGAGTAACGGGTGACTCTTGAGGGTACGTTCTCCAGGTATCGTTCAAGTTGGACGGCTTGGAGCCGGCCACAGAGCCGGCTTCGGTGGGCATCCAACCTCCCATCGGTTGCTGCGCAAACTCGTAAGCGCGAGAAGCACCCACAACCCCTGTTTCTTCCGTTAGCAAGCCTTGCGATTCGCCTGCAAAGTCGAATCTCACCTTTGCCGTCTGGTCCGAAAGTCTCGGTCACTCCCGATGGTCGCATGGCTGGTGGTGCCATATTCTGCGTCGAAGACATCGCCGCGTGCTGGTACTGCTGGTACTGCGCCATCTCGGGTGACTTCCCAGTGGCCATGGCCGGAGACGACGAGGCAGAAGCGACGTTGGTACCGGTCGAAGCCCTCGAAGGTGCTTTTGGGCGCGCGTCTGTCGTTTGTGGCGGAGGCGGTTGGTCCACGGGGTAGAAGCTACATTCTTTCTTCAACCTGATGCAGTTGATGCATCGTCCTTGAATGTCTGCTGGGGACGGGATGCATCGAATCTTTCGTCGACGGCAATGTCCTTATCCACTTCTGTCTCAGTACATCTCTCAAAACATGCGTGTGCGTGGCGGGTTGTCAGAGTCAACTACTTACCACAAGCCACCGACGTTCGATGATAGCCTAGTTTGTTCCTCTTTTTGTCGCCTGCAAGGCCGGCTTGGTTCGCATCAGATAAGTCGGCCTGTCGTAGTCTGACATTAGGCTTGGATACAGCATGTTTCAGAGCCAAACTCGCCTGTGAGTAGGACTCTTTGCGTTCCTTAAGAGACTGCCCGTGCGATCGAGGAACCATCAGAGGAGGGCCCGGAGCTGGCGCGTTGTAGTTGGGCGCATAGCTGGGATGCGACATGTCCACCTCGGAGCTAGTTGATGGTAGAGGAGGGGGATACTGGTACGACATGACCGAGACCATTTGCTCCAAGCGTTTGGAGGCGGAGAAATGGCAAGTTGGGCCTGGAACTTGGTAGTCTTTGGCAAGCCTTCCCGGGGTCTCAAGTGTCTGAAATAGCTGCACCAAGCTTCGTACAGCCAGGAATGCCGGCAGGAAGCGAAAGAGTTACTGGGAGACTACAAAGATGTCGTAAGATGATGGTTCTCGCCCAAAGACGATTAACGATGGCGTACGTCGTCCTGCCTCGGCCCAATCGTCGAGGTTTTCCGCAGAGAAATCCCCGAGGGTGCTCGACTGGTTGAGGCAAAGGATGTCAATACTTCTTCAACAATGTCGGCGGAACCGCCCGCGAGTAGACGTCGAAAACAAAGTTCCTTGTTTCGATGCCGACAGAGTATTCGTTGCAATAACGCGTGCGCGAGACCAATGCGGACACGGGACACGGGACGGGGGCGAGAAGCGAAGGCAGGGACGGGCCAATCGAGATGACGAAAAGCGTCGAGCCTGGCTGCGAGGGCGGCACTGGTCAGGATGGCGTACCAAAGTTGGAAAGCTTGCTGAGATGACCGGCGTCAAAATTGGGTCGGCTCCCCAACTTATTTCTCTTGCCGTGGGCTGATTGCAACCCAATCTCGAGGACCGAGGGAGGGTGTCCCAAAGAACAGCAGCGCAGGACAGGGTCCGACGAAGGTATCCTGCAACGCGATGCAAAGGCGGCAGTTATGTCTGAAGTGCGTGTTGGGCTAGTTGAGGCTAGCAAAGCCTTACACATGAGGTGGTCGCGGAAGCGGACGTGGTCGAAGCACGGCGACGAGGTCGGGCAGGGAACCGGGAGAGGCGAGCTGTGAAGCAAGGTACATGAGATTTCGATACAACCCTAAATGGACCATCCAATGCTAGGACGCGACATGCGAAGAGAACGAGAGCACGTCTGACAGGCTGTCAAGAAGGCCAAGAAAAGAAACAAAAGGCACGTACCTGTCCACGCTGCTGATCCTAGAAGACTGTTGGCCTTTTTCGCCTCTCCAAACATGGAACCAGGCCAGACCGGTGACCAAGGTACCAGTGTTATCCCACCTTGGGCATCCAAGTCCTTTTTTTTCCCCTTCGCATGTACAGTCGCGAAGGTGTCGACGAGGTGTACCTGACCTGTCGGGCTAGTAGGCAAGGCCAATAGAGCCGGGATTGTAGCGGGTTCTTGATGTGGAAGTCAACCATACGTATTCCGCGACCAATAGCGCTCAAGCTTGGCCCGGCTTCGACTTGCCCCTGCCACGCAATGTTCAGTCTACCAGATGCTCGAGAGTCTGGAAAATAGCTCGGTTAGAGTCCATCATACCAGCCGTAGGTGCAAAAGAAGAAGAGAAAAGGTAAAAAACGAGGAAAGGGCCCAACAAGCAGGACGAGCAGACGTCGAGGAGAGCCTCAAGGAGACGACGCAGAGAGGAAACGGTAACTACCATCGGGAGAGCTAGGTACGATGATCTCCTTACCTTGACTTTAGCTGCATCCAGGAAAGATCCGATTCACAAAGCACGCAGCTCGGAGGTGTTGTGTTCGACGGCGAATGGACCGCGGCAGACGGCTATATCCTTCCAGCGCCACGAAACGTCGATACCAGCTTATAAGTCGACTGTCGGCGCTAGCATCAGGCGCGCTGATGGGCTAGAGCTGCTCGTTGACAACTGGGCGTGGGGGCTGGGCAGCCTATGTCTCAGACGACAGACATCAGCCTCGCTATTCGCCCAGTCTTTTACCGCCTCTCTGCTTTGCTCTCTGTTGGCCGTCGGTGAGGAATTGGTACGGTGATCGAATCGACGATACGCGAATCAGAATTTTCAACGGAGTCGTTGGCGGTGGACAGCACATGAAGCTTGTGTTGGAGCAGGTGAGTAGCTGGACGTCGGACCGGGATCGTGCCTGGGGCGACTCTTGTTTATAGAAAGTATAGACCAGCAAAGTCTGGCGTGGCGAGACGCTCACGAAAGTCCTCCGGGCATTGGAGGAAGCCGGTGTGAGATTTGACCAAGAGGGGTAGAAAAGGCTCAGCCTGGTAGGGATGTAGAGCTTGAAGGCGAACGGACTCTATCCTGAGAAGCCGAACCAGACTTTTTCTCTTGGGCTCCCGTCCTCATTGGCATCAAACTGTTGCCTGGCTCGGTCGTGTGTACCGCCGTGCGAGAGAGACGCAGAGAACGACTGAGTCTCAGCCAGAGTGATTGAACCAAAAGACGACCACGGAAGCAATGACAAGGGGGGAAGCAAGGAGGGTGGGGAGGGCATAGATGCAATCACACAGAAAATGAAGAGACTGCTGCAGGTACCAGATCTCGTTGTTGTACTGTCCCGAGGGACAAAGGCAGAATAGGAACGACCAGAATGGCAGATATTTTCCTCGGTGCCCCAAAGATGGAGAGCCTGAAACTCGACGTTCAAAGGCGCTTGCTTGGGACAGGAAGCGGGCCTCTCGGGTCCCATGTCTCTCGAGATGGCCTCTTGCTCCAGATCGTCTGTATAGGCAATTAATCGCTCTAATAAGCGCCAGGTATGATGGAAAGCTTGGAACCAGCCGATGTTCTATGACTGTTCTTTCCTCGACGAGCCCCCCTGCGCTGTCCATCGTCCGTGTCGCACGTCGAGAGCCTCCAAAGAAAGTCGGATAAGATGAACTGCGCGCTGAGCGTCTCATCCAGGGCAACCCGGGCTGACGATTGGCTGATTCTTGTCACATTCCATCTCACCCCATCTTACATCCCATGCTCATCTTGCGAGCTCTCCACGGGTGCTGGCTACGCAAAAAAGCACGGTGCCAGACGCTGTTCGAGTAAGAGGCTTTAAGATGGCCTTTCACAAACCCTGTCCCATCACGGCGAGGGTATGGGATGGTGGGTGTGAGAGGTCTGGGCAGCCAGGGTTGGTTGGAGGGGGTGGCCAACTATGTGAGGCAGACGGCGGCGAGATGCCACTCTGCTGCAGAAAATCAGGCACAGGAAGCACCCGCTCATTAAGTTCCGCGAGCTCGATATTGGTGGATACTGATTTCGAATGAGACGGATGCAACCGCCAGGCGATGAGGCGGGGATTCGGACTTGACATTCATCTCGCTGGCGCTGCAGCCGGCGGCTGCCAGCTCGCGAACTCTCTCATGTCTTCTGTTCCCTAGAGCCTGCTTGGAAGGTGAATGACTGTGAGGGGTCGCGCCGGGCCATTTCTGCATTTATCCCTGCTTCAACCCGTCAGTCTTGCGGATCCTGGCCAGGAGTATGTCCAAGCACTGACATGGGATAAAAGGTGAGGAGACTTCCTGTTCCCGCCCCCAGCAGTGTCATTGCGTAGAGCGTCAAGCGACATTCAACCGTCGCCACAGGAAGCTTTCTCCTTTGCGAAGCGGTTCTCATGGGAAATTGCTTGGCCTGGGTTTCGAGTAGAGTTCGACGCAGATAGTGACTGGCTCTGCGAACTGAATATGTGACGACGAAACTGGCGGACTCGTATGCACTACCTCACCTGCTTGCAATGAACGCTTTTGGGTTCCTCCTCGCAGTACCCGCCCGTTATCGATGAGTGGCGCATGACGTCGATGACCGGCTCAAGGTGTGAGCTCTCTTTCGAAGCTGTAGGTTGATGACAGGGTTTTGGTTGATAATGATAATCCCACCATCCCTCTCGGTTTACGTGAGCGTCAGTATTGCAGTGACTCTTCGTCTTTGCATTTGTCTGGTAGGCTTTGCCCAGTCCAGCAAATATGGGTTGCCGATGGCGGGTTGCAACCTCACCACGTTCACGGCCCTGAGAAGTTGACAGTTGGGCCCCCGCCCCGAGGAGCGGAAGCGCTTTCTTGGAATTTACCGGCTCAGGAGAAGATCAGCAGATGAGAGTTAGAACTTGGCATTATACCAGCATCGAAGGTCTGGACCGTTTTTGGCAAACGGGCTTATTCGGTCTTGCTTTGACCTCGAAAAACGTTGCTCTGAGCGATCCTTTCATCTCGCTTTCCGTCATGCATTGTATCGACACTGTAATTTTTGCTGGAGCCAGATGTGGCAGGCCCAACGGCCCGCGACACGGATGCCGGGCGAGTTCCAGCTGCATGGTAATTACAGAATGCGCAATGAGTGCCTAGACTGCCACGGCATTCCTTGCTGAGGCCTCGCTTCAAGTAATATTGGCGAGATCATCCGATCATGCAACGCTGCAGCGGCACGTTGCTTAGGATGGCTGTGGTGGGTGGTATGTATGGCACCGGCAATGCCGGTGCCTGCCTGTCAAACGAACTTTCCTAATGATATCGTCAGAGTCTGTTTCTGGCAGTGATTTCTCTGGATCCAGCGCCTTTTCTTCAACGACAACAGTTTGGCGTTCGCATTCGCCGGCTAAATGGGAATGCAGTGCTTATCCCTCAACTCGCTCTGTCGCTAGCCCCCGCGATACCGCTTAGACCCCTTTAATACAGACGCGAGGCCTGTTGCTCCACGATGGTGAGATTGCACCTGGATCAATTATGGGCCTGAGTCGCTTGTCAAGAGTTGGGGCCGAGGGCAATGCGACCTCAGTGACTCCCAGTACTTGTAACCGCCGGGCCAGGCCCAGAAGAGGGAGGTGGCATCATCTGAGAGTTGGGATGAACTCGATCTGACTTGAATGAGAATCGTACCCCCATGGTTGTTGCGCGCATCAAGCAAGCCATTTTGGCTTCAACTTGCAGCTGTTGATCCAGCATGATGTGCAACGGGGATGCCATTGTGACCGTGAGTGTAAGGCAGCGCGGGTAGTCGCTCGCCGTAGAGAGTCGGTTCAGAGTACTATGACGGCACAGAACCCAAGCGAATGCTCCGCTGCACCCCGCATTTTTGGCTGTCGTCAACGTTGGCGACCGCTGAGCCGCCGCAGGTCCGCATTGTGAAGGTCCCTTGAAGTCGTCGACGATCAAACGGGATCTGAATCGTCCCATAGTCTTCGGAACTGAGAGACATCAGACAACCGAAGTCGCCGGCGCAAGACAAGCAGCAACACCATGGCCTTGGCGTAACGCTACCTCGTTTCCACAGTATACGAAGGGTTGCTCAGTTGGGTTGGAGCTGGAGCAGCCGTAGCTGTAGCTGTAGCTGTAGCTGGTCCTGGCAAGAACTGAAGAACTCGGAGAGCGGGCTTAATCCCCTCAATGGTTGGACGGGTCAATGGAACTTTTCGCCTTGCCTCTGTCTCGCCGGCCATATGGGAAGTCGATGTTTCCGGGAGTGGGATTTTCTGCCGATTGGCTTGACAGTTAGACCGAAAACGCTGCTGATCTTCCAGAACCCAGAGAAGCCCTATTAACTTACAGCAGAGAGCTTCCAACACTGCCGTGCAAGGATATCCCAACCTCGAACACAGCCTGCCACCGTCGTCCCCCCTGCCGAACTGGCCATGTCGAAACTGGTCTGGATATAGGGCCGTATCCCGAAGTTGTGGTTCATCGTCCGGTCGTACGGGAATGCCTGAGTCTAGGAAGGATCGCCGGGATGAGCATCCCATCGACTTCAGACGATGGGTGCCATTGTCGATACGTCTGCACAGGATTGAGCGGGCTGTACGTAGAGACGACGTCTGTGGCCTGACCGCCACCACGACGCCTCCAGATCCAAACTCCGCGCTTCTAACTAGAGGACGTGTCCTTTCAGTGCCAGGCATCCTGACACCCGAACCTCATGTGGCGTAGTAATTGTCCACGGGGCTTGCCTCCCAGTCCCCAGTCCCCAGTCCATCGGATATCCATATTCTCATATGCAAGGAACCCGTCAATCGCTACTGGCCCTGGTCCGGCACGAAAGCTGGCGTAGTTCCGAATGATCTGCTACATTAACTGAGTAGACGAATCTCCATTGGATCGAGAATCAGGTCGACGTCACTCAGAGGTTTGATCTCCCTTTATCCAGCAGCTCTTAACCCCGCTCGTTGTCGTTGCTGCACCCCCTCCATCAGCAAGGAAGAGGCATCTCAGAATCTGGTACAGTCGGACTGCGGCCCGGTTGAGACCTCTACAGCAGAGGTGCGATGGTCGACCGGGGTTCTCCGACTTCACTGACCAGCCCTTGGCAACGTTCGGAGGCCTGTTCTTCCCGGCGTCTGGCCCCGGTCATGGGCACCAACCCCTGGGCAATGGACGATTGGGGCAACTTCGGCTTCGACGAACATTTCGAATGCCAATTGGATCATGCTGGGCAAAGTCCGGGACTGGCGGCTTTCGTCATTGTAGTCGCCACTCGAGAGCGGCCTAGAGTGCGGAGAAGATTGGCCGTCTGGTTCAGGTTTGTCAATGCAGAGTGACGAGGGACATGTATTTTCTGAGCTCGCTGGGGGTACATCCTGATACGGGACGTCGCATTCTTGACGCTTTTCCGTCCCCGTCCGACGGAACTGTCGCTGGTGGTGTTTGCATCTGTCCACGCGGAGGCACGCTGGCAGGACAACCACTATGCGATAAGAGATATGTGAAGATCTTCGTTGGAGGTGGTCTTGTGGATGGAAACCCTCAGAAGATGATGGCTAAGCAAGCGTGATACCTTACCTAATCTCTAGGTGCGAGAAGAAAGGTAGAGCCGGGCAGGTATGGTCGCTTCTTCTTTCCTCTGCGGCCCATTCCGCAAAGGGCGGGTAGGGCTGCCACGCGGAAGGACCAACCATGGGAAAGAGCAGTCCTACTCCCTTGACGGAAAGGGCAGGATGAAGAACACCAGGACGAAATGGGAATACCTTTCCTCATGGCTTATGGCTTGCTTCGGGATAGCCCGAGTGATGGCACGGTAATTCATGCGTTCTTGTTGACTGCCTCATGTAGAGTAGCAACAGGGGACAGGCGGGATATCGGGCGAGGCAGGTGCCACTATTATTTGCTGTAGGGCAATGCAGACAAAGTCAATTATCCCCTTTCTTCTACATGATCGCGCCCGTCGACCTCTGCTGCCCCTTTTTGTTGCTTTTCAGTGAATCTAGGCCTCCTCGCAGGCAAAGCAACGTGTATTTCGGAAGGCTAGGAGCACACCTCACGGTTTCCCTCTTCTGTGACTACCGGCTTGGTAGATAGCCTTCGGAGAGGTGGAGATGAAATGAGAGACAACAAGTAGACGTCGGAGTGCCTGGTTGTCCATGAAATTGGCCAGTCGCACTCAAAGTGGTAGAAATCTAGGTTTAACTACAAAGAAACTTCGGAACATCTCGACAAGTCTCAATCTCCATGAAGCTGTAGATGGTCGTGCCGAAGCTAAGAAAGATCGGGAAACTGGGTATGCGACACAATGGGAACGCCTTGATCAGTAAGTGAGAGACCCTACAGTATGTTACTACACAGGTCGGCCTCACCACGAGCATGACATTGCCAACCTATCAGAACTAAGCAACAGAGACAATCGCTAAAAAAAGCCGTATATCATAGCAGTGGACTCGAACTCATACTATCCACGTCCCGTGATTTTCACCAACCCGATACATACATCATTACCGATAAGGTGGCTCCGGAACGGCAGGCGGAGGCCAAAACCGCTGGGCCCCGTGAGGACCGCCCGCCGACTGGGTGCCAGTCGACTCCTCATCCGACCACACATCTCGCTCTTCCTCCTCAAAGTACTCTGCTTGGGGTTCAGCGTCATAGTGTCTCCTGAACCCGGGGTGGTTAGCCGGGCCTCCCAGCAGTGCGGAGTCGTTCAGCCCTACATCTTGGTACGTCGGACCCCGTCCGCCGCTCATGTGAAAGCTGCTTCGGTGCGCAGCTCTGCTCGGAACACGAGCGTTCGGCGCTGGTGCCATTGTATGCCTGCGAGTTCTGCCTGGAGCGGGCGCCGGAGGCGGTTCCAGGTCGTCGTCGTCGTCCTCCTCCTCCTCCTCCTCCTCATCGTCCTCCTGCTCCACGCGCGTTCTGCTCCGCCGTGGCCGCGGTCGCGGTCGTCCCAACCAATCCGCCTCAGTTGTCGCACGCGGAGCAGGGGCAGGTCGCGTGCGCCGATGACCCTGCGGAACCTGGTAGGAGTAGCGCTCGCCGGATCTCGACGCGCCTGACGGTCCTGGGCGGGACGGCAGACGGACGTCTTCGTCGTAGTACAGATCGGAAGGCGGACGTTGCGAAGCGGGTCCAGGAGCGAACCCCCCATAGCCACCAGAGTCCGCGATGTCGAGGTCGCGCAGTGCCACCTCCAGACCACGGGCGGCTTGGATGGCTCTCTGGACCTGCTCGGTGCCGGCTCGGCTGCTCATGTTGGACCTCCGGTCAAACTCGAGCAATTCTCTGTAGGTGTCACCCAGACGACCCATGTTTGGCCGGCTAAACTGATCCAATTCTCTCTGATAAGCATCGGGAGGCTCCCTTCGTCTGTCCTCGATATAGGCCCGCTCGTCGTGTGCTGAGCGCGCCGGTGTAGAGTATCTCCTGTTGGCGTACCCTGCTCCTGCAGGCAGAAAGCCGGACTCGGACCTGTTCTCTGCTTGGTACATCTCCATGTTTTGGCGTAGCTCGTCGAACCCAGCTCTGAATTGCTGCTCCATGATGGACCGCAGGTAGCTGAGGTCCTCCATCCTGGCCGCCTGGCGTTCGGTGGATTGCTGCGCTCTCGATCTTGCAGAATCCTGCCTGACTCTTTCCTGCTCCCTGGATTCGATTTCTTCCAGGTCCCTGTAGAAATGCTCCATGTCCATCTCCTCGCGCGATGGAGGCCTCATTCGTGGTTGGACTGGTCGAGCTGAAGGTCTCCTCGCTGGGGCGTCATATCGTGGATTTGACCTGGGCGGAGCAGGCACCGGTTCCTCTGGGTACCGCCCTCCAGCATACGGACTGGCCATCGGTGGAAGGGCACCCGCAGCTACACCGTAGGGACTTGGGTGCGCATAGCTGATGGGCTGCGGTCCAGGAAACGATGCATGGCCGGGATAGGGACCTGAAGGATAGCCATGCCAGCCAGGCGGTGGTACATGAGGAGGGAAAGGAGAAGGCGGCGGGTTCTGCACTGGAGATGGGTGCACTGCTCTCGGGCTGAATGGATTCCCATCCATTGCCTCTGGGAACATGTATGGCGGCGCCGGGACATACCGGTTTGACGGGCGCGGAGCGAAGGGGTTCTGTTGGGCATCTACGGCGCCTGATGGCGGTGGCATACGGGCATCCGACGATGACGTTGGGCCGTAAGGATTGGAATTGGGATTGGGATTAACAGGACGTTGTTGAGGTCGACGTTGATTCTGTGCGACGCCTTGGCCGGGCGGCTGTCTCGTGTAGCGAGGATCCATGCCGTTTGGATCTGCGTATGTCCCATTGAATTGCTTGCGTGAAGTTCGGCCCAACCGTCGGGGGCCAGCAGCGGCAGCAGAAGCCCTGGCTTCTCCGCGATTTGGCAATTCGTGTTTCCTGGTCTCCACCGCCGGTTCCGGGTCGCTTAAATCATGGCCGTCTGTTTGTAAGTCTCCTCTGTATGTCGTCCCGACGTCGTCCTCGTCTGGGACCTCTTCGCAGTAAGGTGTCTGGTATCGCGGGCTCATTGTAGAACTGACTTAATTGACGTACGTCGTCTACGTCGTTAACAGAACCTGTCTTGGCAAGGTGTGACTCAACAATCATCGGGCCTTTCGGCGAGCTCCGATTACTTACACGAAGTCGGTGGTTTTATACCAGGCGCCGAAAAAAACGTCCAGCATCCATTTCAAGTTGGTTGCTGTGAATGTCCGACTTTGCTCAAGCGAAGAATGCTTGGGAGAGGATGTTATTCTGCGACCGGAGGATGTATGCTTATGCTTCCTTCTGCGAATGCCAGCTGGCCCCCCTCACCGATTCAGATTATTCCCCCCCGAATTGATAGCACCAACGGGGCTGCTCTGTTCATGCAGCTCCTATCAATCAGATTCCTTTATTTCCAGAAAAGTCTCTGGCAGAAGCAGGCTATGAGGACACCTCTACATTTGGTCACGGATCACTCACTACACGACATGCTGCAGGCCTCACAGCATGCGACCCAGGCGACCGCTGAGGATTGAACGGACGTCGCGAAGAGCGGCCTGCTTTGGAAGCACTGCGTTAGCGTAGCTGATGTGCATAAACGTGCTGCAGTGTAGACTTGATCTGGTGCAAGTGAGTTGTACGAATGAGGCTGTCGAACCAATGACTTGCACCGCCAATTTGCACGATCTGAGGTGATTCGAGGATTATGAATAGGCAAAAATCCATTTTGTGGGAAAGCCCGAGTGATGCCCCCTAGGCGTGAAACACGACGCCTCAGCATCGAAACCATCCTGCGAAAGCAACAGTGCTTCCAGTACAGAATGCTACGTCCACGAAAAGAATCGATCGTCTTTCCTCTGAAGCCTCTTTCGTAATCACAAGCTACATCATCATGAACAGTCCATAGCATCACCTGACCAATTACTATACCCAGTGTGGCAGAAGGGTTATTGGATCGCAAAAACCTCTACCGTATGCTACGCAGGAGACCCCAAGACTGGATCGTGCGATGAGATGCAGATGCCGTGATACCAGGTTACTTCCAACTCCCATATAGGTACTCAATCAAAGTAAAGTAGACGATGTCAATATGACGTGGGGGAGTTGGACTGCATCTCAAGCTCAGGATATGTTTTCACGTAGAGAATCCGAGTTCATGTGATACTCTTTACATGAACTCATGGCATTCGTGGCGTGCCACCACTTAGTTGGTAATATCTGAGGAGCGCTGCTAAAAACTGTCGAGAATTTACGACATGCCAGCTCGGACGAGGAACTCATTCAGTACTCACACAGAGCATGACGCATGTATAAAGTCTTGCACGTTCGTCATTGCTTCATCCTGACAATCTTGAGAGCTGAAGCGTCCGCCTGGAAGGAGTGCTGGCGAGACCATTTACATCGCCATGAGAATAGTATGAAACGCAGCAATGACAAGGGATGATGTCGCTTGACCTGTATCAGCAATGCCGGCCTCATACACCTGGTGACTATGAGAGGATGAGACTAAGGCCAGCAGGGTCCTATACCAGTCCGAGTTCCTCTGCGAGCTCATAACATGAGACATGCTATTTCGAGTTCAAGAAAAGAGCTTGATTAATAATGAGCACAAATACCTAAGTTCAGCTTGACATCGGAGTCCTGTATGCGATGCCCTTATCCACAGAGTATCACCGGGCTTTACAGTTGTTCATCTCACATAATAAAATGAAGAAAGCCACATGGCGGCTAAAGATCGAATGCGAACAAATATAGAGAACAAGACGGAGAAGTTCGGTAATGTTCGAGAGCAGATCGACATCCATGTAGGGTCCTAAGGGGAGAACCGCTGTCGAAACGACGTAGAACAACGCGAGAAGCGTGGTCAACAAAACCTCAGGAGGAATAAATCAAGCAGAAAAATTCCAAGAGAAGAGTCCACAGAGAGCTCACAAAGAACCGGGTTGGAAACTGTCAGTCCACTGTGAGCAAAGGCCTAGTTGTCGTATGAAATATATCCTAGGTACCCGATCTGCCATTTCAGAACTCTAGTGCAGATGATGGATCAAGTTCTGCATCCTAAGAGTCAATATTCAGAGAAGGAGAATGCTCCCATGGCGGCTTAGCCAAATGATGAGCTGTATGACGAAATGCAGCAAACCTTCGAATGGCTATACTGTAGTGCCGAAGCCCCCTTGCTCGTAGACTATTTTAGAGGCAGTACGGATATATCTGCAATATCAGCACAGCTGGATCCAGCACTGTCACGAGATAGCATCGGCGCATGGTGGCATCTGCTGAGTATGTAAGAATACTATTGAAGGCATCAGGGTTTAAACCTTCATCAATAGAGCAACTCCTATCAGTTAGGTCAGATATAATACGTATAGGGCATATCCTTTCTACAAGGTAGCTGGAATCAGGCCTTTTTGTAATGCAAGAAAGTTGTGCCCAGGTGAGCTTCCATGGGTAGGGGCCCGGATAATTGACGACGATACGTACACGTAGATTTCAGGCTGCTTACGTACCCACCTTATAGCCGACTTTACCTGGGTACCTTAGACGTCAGGGCACCCGGCATGGAGACCTTAGGTATGTAGCGATCAGGGGCCGACCGGCTCCGGAGGCCAAAGGAAAAAAAATCGAGCTGTCGCCGCATCGTCGCATCGCGTTCGCTTGCCGCATCAACGCCACGTCACTTCATCCATTATCGCGCAACCTCACTTACAACCCGACGCCCCTACCGATCGAAGCCTCGACCTCTACTCGTCCATCGTCGCGTGCCAGAGCGCCAAACTTCCCAGAACCGATCGCCCCTTCACCGATTGAAGCCTTCGATCCCCACACGACACCATGTCTCTCGATCACGGCCGCGACCCTTGCCCGTGGGTTATTCTGAATGATTTCGGGGGTGCTTTCGCAATGGGCGCCATTGGTAAGTCTATACATGCAGTCATATCATCTCAAATTGACACATTTTATCCCAGGTGGTACCCTTTGGCACGGGATCAAGGGTTTCAGAAACAGTCCGTATGGCGAGCGACGAGTTGGTGCTATATCGGCCATCAAGCTACGCGCTCCTGTTCTAGGCGGGAACTTTGGGGTTTGGGGTGGCCTCTTTTCTACATACGATTGCGCGGTAAAAAGTGTGCGACAAAAGGAGGACCCGTTCAACAGTATTCTCGCGGGCTTTTTCACAGGAGGAAGCTTAGCCATTCGTGGCGGCTACAAAGCAGCGCGAAACGGTGCCATCGGTTGCGCCGTGTTGCTCGCTGTTATCGAGGGTGTTGGAATTGGTTTCCAGCGGCTGATGAGTGGAAGCACCAAGTTAGAGGTATGTCACTCTTCAACCCATGAACTGTTCACCTGCTTACTATCAACTTAGGCGCCCGCACCTCCAGCGAACAGCGAGGTAGCTTCGCTTTGAGCTGCTTTCTGTTAGCGATCATCTCTTTTCTACGACTTCTCGCCATGTCTGATTAGTGTAACGGTAATAAAATCACCACTTTGGAGCTGTGGTTCTTGTATCATCTTCGGCCCTTCTGCCAGTCAGCGGTTTGGTGCCCCATGTTCTTGTCATAGACTAGCTAGGACATGGCCCTCTTGACAATCACCCGGGATCAGCGTGCTATGAACAGGCCAGGACGACTTTCGTGGTCAATAGCCGGTGCTCGTAGCTAACAGAACGACCCGAAGGCGCGTTGTATCTCGCGTACATGACCGTATTCGACTGCTAGCAGACTCTGCTAGCTTACCACATGCATGGACCAGACAACAGAGTCTCTGCTAGTCCTTTCGTACAATGAAGCGCCATCGGCCTGAGGAAGTCAATTCCTGCCGACCCTTCCACGAACGGCAGCACCATCAGGCTCCACCCGCCATGCGATGCCTCCCTCACTCGAACATGCGCGTAAAGTACTCGACGCAACCAGAATTCCAATATGATGCAAAACGCCGCAAAACCGTTATGTCTTTTGATGCAGTAAAATGCTCGTCCTGACTCTTGTCACTACAACGCAATCGCTCCCCGTCGATTCTCCCGGATATGGAGGAGTGCCTGGGAACCGCAGAAGAGAAAGAAACCCTGTTTATAGATATGATCAGCAACAGTTTGGACGTGGCTTGTTAGACGATGCCTGAAAAGAAATGGAAAAACGACGTACAATGTAAACCAACACAGCCACGAACAGAGTGCTTGCGACAGCTGAACCGTCTTGGGGATCGTCCTTTCCACCGACAAGTTCAGGGTGCTTCTGACTGAAGAGTATGCTGAGAACGCCGAGAATGATGATTGCAAAAACGGAGATGACGGTGCTGGAGAGATGCGGCTGTCAGTTTCGATGTTTCCTTGGCGTCTTTCAGGAGGCACGTACCATTGCCATGCCTGGCCGGCTCCAACGACGGGCTTCATTATTGCAAACTGACGTTGTATTCTTCGTTTCGGAATGGGCGGAAAAAACAATCGATGCGGGCGCGTTATGCCTTGATGAGCCAGGCGAGGTCGTGGGCGTTGGCGATGATGAGGCTTATGCGTGCATCGTGCTCCTGTCTCGCGGAACTCCACAACTGCGTGGTGACGTCCAATGAGACTGCCTCAGTTTTAAGGCTTGAAATAGAGACACCAGCCACATACAGCTTTACTCAGCCACATCTATCCTTACCAAATCTACACTAGCCACAACCGCCCGTCTGGACATCAAGCTGGGATGTTTCATCTCCACAAGACACGCCAAGTACGGAAACTGGAATTTCGAAGATGAAGGTCGTCAAGAAAACGAACATTTCCTCTCGACCTTTTCCCAGCGCAACTCTCCTCTGCTTGAATAGCTGAAAAGCTTACATCTACGCCTGATTCGGCTGGATCCGCGAGTCGGCAGTCCGACCCGGTGCCGCCTGCCGGCCGAAGCTCGCAAAAGTCGGCGACGACGATTCACCACGTTCGCTGCAGGTCGGGCTTGTGGACGCCCGGCGCCATCGCTGCCATGTTTCTCGGAACGGTCATTATCGGCGACTTGTTTCAACTAGGGCGACCACCAACGCCACCAACGCCTGAAACATTCTTATAAATCCATGACTATACGAGCCCAGAGATATACAAATTGTCTAAACAGTCGAGGACGGCCCTCGCTGGAAGAAACAAAAAAGCGAGCCCTGAGATTCCATGGACCATATCGTGCCCAGCACTCCAGTCCCGGGCCCGCAGCGTTATCCGAGCTGGCACTCCCGACCGTCCAGCTGACGCCAAAGAGTGGTGCTCAGCTAACTTCTCGTCGAAGGCGGTGCTCCCTGCAACGTCAAGCGACAGCGGTTGAGCCGCCCCCCGACGGACGGATCGTCGAATGGAAGTAGCTCGTGGGAGAGATCGAATGCCAAGAGTCGACCGTCCAGTCTTGGCACTGACAGCAGTTGGTTCTGCGGCTTGCCGTTCATTGCAGCGACAATCCTTCACAGAATGGAAGCCTCCCCGGGATGAACCTGCCAACTCAGCGACGGCCACGGCTGTCAATGTGTCGTCGCTTTGGCTGGTCGAAACGGAAAAGGTGGCCCAAAAGGTTTGTGACGTGTGAAACGGAGCACCACCACAGCAGACTCTGGAGACCAGTCAAGCTCCGACGAAAGCCCGACCCAGTACGAGCCTCACCGTAGAGCCCGTTCACAGAGCTCCACGTCTGAACCCTCAAACGTGCAAGCTCAGTCGCGGCTCCAAGAGGACCTGCCTATTTAGTCGGCGTCGTCATGAGCGGTAGGACTCATTTCCCAATGATGATGAACGAGGGAGGGCCTGTGTCGTCTAACCACTGGGAACCAGACGAATCGCCCGTCATGGTTGCATGATGATAGGTGCCATGAGGGGGTTCAGAATGAGACGAAGGATTCGACAAACATTGGGGGCAATTTCAAAGACTAATTGCTTTCGCGAAGGATTTCAGACAGGTGGTTCCGTCTTTTGTTGGCCGCATGCGGTTCTCAGTCCAACATGCTCTAGATGGCCAGAGGTTTGTGTTCGAAACAATACCAAGAGTTTTTGTCTTTCGGCAACTCATTTCGCGAACTGTCTATCGCGACGTCTTCATTTACCGCGTACATCTACCTGTCGTCTCGGACTCACCTGCCCCTGCCGACGAAGCTGGCGAGGCCGAGCTATCCAAACCATGACAGCACGATTACAGCCAGATGAGCCGAATCAGTCGTAGCTTGGGGGATGGGATGTCGAAGATCTGCAAGGAAATGGCACCTAGAGCTTCTGTAGCCCGTCAGCGCTAGGAACGCCGTCCGCAGATTCGGAATGGAAGGCCTAGTTGCACAGACCAACCAGAGCCAACAGCCAGCCACGGATAATTAGGATGCGACATGGGATATTGAGCAGCATTGGCAAGGTCGCACTGAATGCGATGCCAGAGGGGGACTCGAGAGAACAGGGCGTCTTTGTGTGCAATACCACAGCCGAGGCGAGCTGAGCGGTGCTGGAGGGGACATGTTTGTCGTTGGAACAGGTCGACGAAAAGAGCTCCGGCGTCGAAATTGGAAGTTCTGGATCGCATCCGTGGCGGTGATGCTAAAGAATGGGACCAACGACGGTTTGCCTGCGGTTTGCCACGTCGGATCGGAAATTGTACTCCTTTGACTCGGTCTTTTTGAGATCATGTAACTACCTAGGTCGGTGATCCAAGCAGGCGAGCCCGCCGACATTGACACACGTCCAGACTGCTTCTCCGGGTACACAGGCGGGACGGATGCGGCGCTAGCAAGCAAACAATTTACAGAGCGCATCTACAGGGAAGGAGTTGAAACCATGGCCAAGATTCAAAAGAAAGAGTAATTTGGTAGGGGGCGAGGGCGAGAGTCGATCACGTCGTCCGGAGTTGGGTTGTAAGCAGTCGTTCGCGACTTGATTGCTGGTTCATGGGTTCCTTTAGAAAGCCCCTGCGGCAGAGCTGCAAAGAGGCCCGGACGAATACGGGACCTTGCAGAAAAAAGACGTTGTCGTTAAAAACACGCCAACAGGAATCTTCTGGCGTCCGTCTGTGTCTGTGGTGGGAAGACGGCAGACGGATCTGAGCGGGCTCGACGGAGCGCTTGGATGCAGCGGCACACTTGCGAAGATGACTTGGCTCACCTCACCATTCCAACAAGGGATGGAATGATTTGAATCTTGTTCTATGACAGGAAGGTGGCGTGTAGATTTTCATGAGTGTTTCTGGGGGTCTTGGGGGCGGTTGGTACGGCCGGGATCGTCGCCGAGGGCGAATACCAACGATTACCCATGTCCCTAATGTATGCAGTCAGGAACGTTAATCGTAGAGCAGAGGGGACCGCTGTCGGCTCGCTAGTCCACAGCCCACGGCGGCCTGAAGCGAGGCCCACGGGATCCCACGAGGGCTCCACCGTCACCCTAATCTCGACTCCCATTCCACGTCGATTGGCTAAAGTGCACACCACGGTCTGTCACCCAGCGCAACAAAGTCAACGCGACGCGGCGATGCGCAGCGCAGCGCAACACAACACCAGCACTGCCCTTCTGTCAGAGTTCCATCGCACATGCACACCACAATGCGGCGCGGGCGTCTAAGCGACCTTCGATTCGGGGAGGACGTTGTTTGCTCGCCCGTGTTGACGTCGACGAAGGGGTCCTGGCAATCGACAAGTCGAGGCACCAACCAACGAATGCTGCTGGAGATGAAAGGAGCGGAAGGCAAAGAGAGGTTGGGACAAGCTGGCGGTGCTACCCCCTCATGTTGGCCAAGGGGTGGTGATGTGGTGATGTGGTGGTTGGGATGGCGGTCGACGTTTTCGTGGTCGCAATTGCAGTTGCAGCCAGTCGGAACGAGGCTGATTCCATGTCCATGACACCAAGATGGAGATTGACTGCCTGTGTATCCGTAAGGTAGTGTACTAGGTAGTACGACTGCATGCGTACAGAAAGCGCTGCGGCGTGCTATTTTCCCCTTCTCCTTCATCAGGAAACAATGAAATCGACTCGTCAGCCTTACCTGCACACTACGCAATACATACTACGTAGTAAGTTATCGTTATCCAGCCACCCAAGCGGCTATCTGCAGGCGATGAGCGGCGCATCGATTCTCCAAGCCAAGCGAAGCTGTGCGCATGTACCGGTAGGACACTATAGTTGCCACTCGATGCTACCTTGAGTTACTGTGGAAGTGCACCACAGGCTAATATAGGCGATGAATATTCCGAACCCCATATTGGCACGTTTCCCTGGTGGTCGTGAGATGCCACCCGATTGGCAGGGGGCCAGCCACAGGCTGCTTGGGGGCGCTGGGCCATTGGGGGGTAACCTTGCCTTGCCTCACTTAGAATTCCCTGGGGCATGCGCATGTGCATCCCTGAAGCCACTGCGTACTGCGCGGGCTTTGCTAGCAGATACCGGGGGGGCCCAATCGATTTCCCCTGACACCCTGGTTCCTGGCGCAACGACAGCATGTCTTACTCGCTATCGTATTTGTGGTGGTCTTTGCATTTCCACAAGCTGCGCTTTACGACAGCTGCTCAACTTTAACAAGTGGGCTCGCTTGTATTAAGATGTAGCAGGCGAGCAATACACAGTAATGCGCATTGGTAGGCCGGGAACGCTGTTCTCTGACTGGAATGTCATGATTCGGCCAGCTCTGTGCTGCTCTGCTATGCAAACCCAGAACCACTGCGTCGCGAGCGTTGCTTACTCGGATCTCTTCCAGGTGTTTACCTACCTAGGTACTTACGTTAACTCCTTGGTAAGGTAGCAGCAACCTAGGTAAGGCAGGCGGTAATTAGGCAGTAGGCCAGACAGACCCCAAGAAAGGCAGCTCCCAGCCTTCAGAAAATGGAAAGAAGCAGCAGCAACGCTGTTGCCCCGGCCTATCCGTTCCTTTCATTGGACACGATGGCCGTGCAAAGGGCAGGGCAAGTTACGGATACCAGTCATTGCGTCGCGCTTTCCCTCCAACTGACATGGACCTGCAGGGTAAGCACACACGAGGAAAGTACAAGCAAGCAGGAGCACCTGCTTCTGGACTCTGGAAGGTAGGTGCCTACCCACGGCAGACTCCCCGTCCTTTCTTGACACTTTCGTCTGCGTCCGCGGCGCCTGAGGCGCTGGTACTTCTGCGTTGTGGCACACGGCCCCTGCAGCCCTCCCTCCCCTTCGCACTCCATCATCTCGTCTCTCGTCGCACAGGACGCACATCCTTTCATGGTCCACCCCTGAACGGCTATTTTTCCACAGTACGTATCGAACGAGACAACAGGCAACAGGCACAGCGACACAGAATTCTCTACTGTCCGTACGTCGCCGACGGCTAGGTGCCGTGCAAGCGAAGTGTCGCCCTAGTCATCCAGCTGCACGTTGTACACGATGCCACGGCCTGCCCTCCCACCCAGCATCAGCATCCGATGTCTCTCCTAGTACGGAGTAGTTCTGGCTGCTTCTGGCTCCCGTTCCTTTCTTTGATCAGCCTGACGTGGTGCAGACCGGGGTCGACTCACCCTGTCGTTGACATACATGTGCTGCCAAGTCGTCTTGTCCCTGACCAAAGCCTCTTCTCAATGATCCCATCCTCATCACAACTCTTGTGTGGACCGGCCATAATATAAGGATCCCGTTACAACACCCTTCCCTGACCTGACTTGACCTCTTGCAGATCCCTACCCAGGCAGAGTTCGTCTCCAACATCCACTCTTTGCATACTTGTACCCTACCTTCATCCAGCCTGCCGTGCCTGCCGTCTCTGCTTCTTAAGAACCCGTCAACCCCTTCGCACCAACTGCATTCTTCAAGTCTCGATACAGCCTCGGTCAGGTCACCAACATCGCCAAGTCCATCATTCAGCATATCTCTCGCTTTTGCCTACAACATCTTCTCGCCTCAAAATGCGTCCTCAATCCATCATCTCTGTCGTCGCGGCCGTCGCCCTAGGACAGGCTGTTGCCCAAACCACTGGCGTACGTTTCTCTCATCATTTGTGTTGACGAGTCGAGCTGACCATTGCTACAGCAACTCGGTGATGCCATCGTCGCCACCAACCCTGCAGGTTACGTCTACGAGGCTGTCTTCCCTGACACCCCCTTCTTCAAGGGCTCTCTGGATGGCAATGTGAAGGGATCCATCGTCGCCATCTCTGCCCCGGACGGAAAGGGCGTCGAGTTCAAGGTCAAGTTCTCGAACCTCCCCAAGGGGGGTGGCCCATTCCGTAAGTCTACGCATCAAGTGAATTGCGGCAACGCTCTAACAATTAACCAGCCTACCACATTCACGTCGACCCCGTTCCCGCCGACGGCAACTGCACCAGGACCCTCGCCCACCAGGACCCCTTCATCCGCGGCGAGGCCACCCCTTGCAATGACACCAAGCCCGAGACTTGCCAGACCGGTGACCTGAGCGGCAAGCACGGCGCCATTGGCGTCGACGGCTACGAGAAGACCTACGTCGACCCCTTTCTTTCCATTGTCCAGGGCCCCGGCTCCTTCTTCGGCAACCGATCTGTCGTCTTCCACTTCGCCAACAAGACTCGCATTACCTGCGCCAACTTCACGCTCGTCTCCAAGCCCGAACCTCACGACAACTGCACCTCCACCATCACCTCTGTCAAGGGCACTGGCGCCGCCCCCACGCAGACGCCTACGCAGACGCCTACTTCCCCGGTCGTTCCGTTCCCTGGCGCTGCCTCCGCCAGCGGAGTCTCCATCTCGCTGCTGATCGCTGCGTTTTCGGCCGTCATGTTCGCGCTATAAGTTTTCGGCCGTCATGTTCACGCTATAAGTTGCCAGCGGCTGTAGAACAGCTCGACAACACCTTTGCGGTTTAATTCAGTGAGCGCTTGAAAACCATGTTTTGAATTCGAGAGCTAGAGGTATGGCACGGGGTTATGGACGGTAGATTCATGAGCGGGTGATCTTTTCCGGGCTTGTTTGCTTTCACTCGTCTCATTCTAATGAGCGAGGCCGAATCCAGTGAGGAGTATGGCACGACAACCTCGCTACATCCTGTACATACTCCCTTCTTCTGGTCGAAGTTTAGATGATACCAGGAACTGGATGGGCAGGCCACCAGATAAAAAGTTGACTTTCACCTTTCAATCATGAGCGCAGATTTGCAGTGATGAGGCATAGTAACTAGCGTTGTAAGGCGCAAACTCTCGGTGTGTGCTAATTCGCCATTGCAGTGGTGCATGGATAAGCCCGCCCGCAAGCATTGCACGTCGTTGCACGGGCTAGCCTCTCACTGACTAGCAGATCTGACGTTCGATCGCAGTCGCCGTGCCAGGACGTCGGTAATCTCCGCAGGTCGTCGATTGCCAGTTCAGGAATAGCATGGGTCACCATGGGAGGCATCACTGGACTGGGCTGGGCCGCGTCAGAAGTCCAAAAAAAAAAAGTCATGGACGACGGTTATGATGGCAGCCCTCACCCTCACCATACCGTCTGCTCTTGGCAAATGAGAAGACGTCGTCCGTCCGCACGAATTCTTCTCCGAGAGCGGCGTCGCCCAGTTAGTCAGTTGGACGGATTCGAGAGGGAAGGGGACGAGAAACCGGGAATGGGCTTGTTTTGCGCGGTCTGTGTGACGAGGGAAAGAAGAGAAGAAGGCAGAGGGCAGGGATGTACGATGACAGTGGTGATGAAACGATGAGAGAGAGGAAGAGTTCGGAGGAAGAGGGGAGGGGGGGGGATCCTCTCGGCACCTCTCCCCGCGCGACGTCATGCACAACCCAGCATCCCCCCCCCCCTCCCCTCTTCGTGTGCTGTTCAGGATTTCCTATTAGAGCAGAGTCTCGTCTTGTTAAGGTTGTGCAGGGTGTTACAAAAAGATGACGGGCTAGCTGACTTGGGGGTTAAACCCGGTTCAACGGCACAGAGTGTAGGTCAGTCGTAATAGTATAGGATTTTAGAGTCCGGGTTTGATGCCGTTTGATCTGCCCCCCTGTTGATGCTTCTTCTTGCCCAACTTTTTGAGTGAGAGCGCGCCCTAGTCCTAGGCGGAAAGAGAAAAGACGGGACACTTTGTGTCAGGAAGCGTTGGGTGAGGGCCCAGTTCGTCCGCAACGCTTCCGCGGAGATCAGCAGGAGTTCCTCTTTTTTTTTCTTCTTCTTTCACTTCCCGCTCCCGGCTTCTTGGCTCGCAGGCGGGGCGTTCGTTGACAGGTGCAGCTTGACGTGGTTGGGAAAGGTGTGCTCGGACCGGTCGTTGGTTTCATGATTTTGCTTGGATGGCATCCGGCGGCGTGAGAGCCGTCCGCTGGATATGCTATGCACCGCGCGGGCGGCCCCGCACCGCGCTTATAAGTGGATTCTGTCTCGGCTCCGGGGTGGAGTTTTGGTCGGAGGCGTGAAGTGATGTCTTCGCTGTGACTGCCGAGACTTTCATTTCTGAATCTGTCCATGTAGTCTAACAAAGTCCAAAGACTTTGAAAAAAATTCATATTACCTTGCCTTTCCGGCATCACGCGCTGTGTCCTGGAGTCAGTCGCCCTTTGCCTCGCTATGGACTCAAAAGGGGCAGGACACCCCAACGCGGTCGCCGGTCACGGACGAGGCCGCAAGTTGCTCCGTGTGTGCCCGCCCCCTCCCGCCGGATACGGCCACAACCAGGAAAGCCAAAATGGATTACGCTTTGTAGATTTGCCCGTTCGGACGCTTGGCTACTTTTTGTCCCAGAGCTCTTGGACAGCTTTGAGCTTTTTGTGCCCTATGCTTACATACCCCCATGGCATGAGGGGGGGGAGGGGGGGCCTTTTGAATTGCCGACACTGGCAGGGAAACCCTGCCGGCGACGCTGCCACTGACGGCAATTGAGCAAGGGTACTGATTAAGTTAAGTTGCCATCTAATTAAGCCAGCTCACAACCTGCAACTGACATTTGCTGCCTTTTTCCGAGTGTGGGGGTGGGTGTGAGCTGACATGCGCAGGTAGGAGAGGTTCGCCGTCTGGAACTGGTTTCCGAGACGGCGGGGATGTTGGAAGACGCAAGCCCTGCAGTTGTTCAGAAGTGGTATATTCTTGTAAGTTGAGGTTGCAGCGTCAAGATGAGGTTACAATGCGAAGGAAAAAAACAAGGTTCGTTGGCCAGCATTAGGCTTCCTGGCCCTCGTGGCACGAGAGGAACACGCTTAAAGGCAGGAGAAGGGTTGCGAGGCTGGAGGTGTGAATGGGCTGATTTGACCTTCGGGTGGGTTCATTTCCGAGACACCAACAGCAATCAGTCGGATTACTGAAAGCCTCATTTTTGAGATGTCGGCGTTAGGTCGTACGAGGGCAACAAACCACTGTGATCCCCCCCCGCTTTCTCCTTTTTGGGTATGTTCATGTGTTGATGGACTTGTTCCGAGATGCGCGTAATTTCCTCTTCTGAAAGATGAGACCGAGGGGCCAAAAGATACGATGGCACTTGCATGCATCTCTCACAACGGTCGGGGTGGGTGCCGATGGTAAACCCAAAGGGGCCGGGCAAGGATACCGGACCTGTCACTGGAAGGGAACGTCCCATCATAAGCTTATCGTGATTGCGGGAGTGACAGCCGGGCACTTCTGTAGTTCACCAAGTCATGGAACTCATGGCACGGAGCCATGTCTTTTGGGTGCCCCCCTGGACCATCGACAGCTGAGGCAATGTCAGTGGCAGGATTGGTTCGCCCTGGCACATCTGCCAGCATCAGGCCCGGCGAGGAGCGGCAAGGGGTGTCAGATCACCCGATGGACGCCGTCGTGGTTCACTGACAGGAACACGTAGAGCCACGGGGTCTGAACAGGGTAGTTCAACGTGTCCTGGATCCTGGGGCTGAGTGTCAGGCGTTCGTGAGAGATAATACCCGACGACAACCTGACAGATGGTCGCGGACGAGGCTTTCCTGGTCTGAGGTCCAGGATTCTGGGACCTGGTCGAGGATCGGTAAGGCGGGCGAACCCTGCGAAGACGTGTAGCTGCTTCTGGTTGGGTGTCGCCAGAGATACCCTTGAAGGAAGAGTCATTTGTGCACTTCCAACTTAGTTCTTCTCCAAACCTGAGATAGCGCTGTTTATGCTTCTCAGTAGCTTCATTCGATGAGGAGCTTGCGGCAGCGTAATATTGGTCTTGCAGAAGGGAGTTGTGTCATGGAGCGACTAGGTATCTAGATAGCGAGAGCGTCGTTGGGAGTCTACGAAACGCTTCAACACACCTATAACTATGCAGTTACATCGGTAGCTAGTTCGTGATCTAAATCGGGGTATGGCTTCCGGTTGAAGCGAATTAATCTTGAATTTTTCCCAAAGGGAGGACAACACTGCCCAAGCATAGATCGGGCAGCTGCAACCGTGTAAGTGAAGCATTACTTCTCTGTCAGACTTGCAGCCGCCAGACGAGAATGCCGCTCGCTACATTTTCGACGTCTTTCATCTCGAGGAGCTGGTCATATCTCAACATGTAGTTGACTTCGGGACCTATTTAATTCATATGTTTCTCATTTATCCTCGATCTACCTCACTGTTGACTGAACAGAAAAAGACAGGACCTTCGTAGACTGCTATTCGGGATCCCGTAAACTGTGATTCAACCCGTAATATCACTGGCAACTTGTATCTCGTTCTTGTAAGAGTCAAGAAAGGGAGTAGAAGTTCTGGCTTACAGATGACGTATTGAAAGAAGACATTTCAGTACGATAATTGGGAACAAATTATCTGCTCAGTGCGGTTTGAAGGGCCTCGACTTGGAGCATATACCACACACTCTGTCAGCTTACAGGTCACGGAGATTTGCCAAATTAATCCAGGGAAAAAACATCATGTATGAGAGTCATACCGCGGTAGGTATTGCTCATTCTCGAGTATCTTCTCTTAAAAATGGCATTAGAATAGTTCTCAAAAGTGTCATTGAGAATCTTGCTGCATTCGGCTCAGTTTTTGGTATTACTCCTTACAGCCAGGCGATAGAAAAAGGAAGACTGGAAAGACATCTGATCTTATTTACGGAAGACCATGATGTCGGTTTAAATGATTATTTTTGAAGAGACGAGGGCTGTATCTGTTTGCGAGCTCACGGCCTCTGATTAAATATCATGCCAGCTCTGTTGGCGACTAACAAATGACGATGCTAAGATTATCAGTCAAGCCAGAAGACAGGATCTCAATCTTCCAATAACATCAATTGTAGCACTATTATATCTCAGTCATGAATCGTAAGCCGTGAACAAAGCCTGGTCAAGTTACCAGTTCGAACGGCGCCATTGCCCAATCCACGCCAAACTCCAATCTCAATTTTCGACCGCGAAGCCCGTTCGTCCGTCAACCTCGAAACAAAATTTGGGTATAAAAAGACCTCCATCTACATCTCCTGCTTGGTACGCGGCCCGCCCCGCTCGTCACACGGCATCCCGCCCTCGCGCTCCCTCTCAGTCTCGGTCTCGGTCTCCTCCGCCACGCAGACCGTCGGCGGCAGCACGTGCCCGATCGAGTGCGAGACGATGTCAATCGTCGTCCGCACGTTGATCACCGGCCTCTCGCCGCCCTGCGACTCCCGACCCGTGCTCCTCTGCCCGAGGTCCGACGACGGCCTGGACGACTCGGGGTCCTCGCGCTCGTTGTCGTCGTCGATGCTGCTCTCGTCTCGCGCCGTTTTGTTCAGCTCAATGTCCGAGCTAGTGGGCGACAGCGCCCTCTCAATGTCGTCGTCGTCGTACGTGCGGCCGGTGGACTTTGTGCCGTCCGTCGCGAAGGCCATGGGGTTCGGACAGGCCGCTTCCTTGTGCGCCGGGCGGCCGTTGGAGTCGGCCCATTCCTGGTCTGAAGGGTTGGACTGTTTGTTCTTGGAGTTCCAGCCGAAACCCCAGTTTTGGAAGAGCGGGCGGAGGCTGGTTACGGAGGCGGCGATGATGCCGAGGGCGGGTTCTAGGACGGTCCAGATGGCGATGTCGCTGAGGGGGGGTGGTTGTTAGTATCATGGTGCGCGGTGGTGGCATTTCAGGGTCTTACATGGTTTCGTAGAGGAAGTTTGTGGAGATGGCGAGATGTTTGACAAAGGGAATGCGAACGATGAGTGCGACTCCAGCTCTGCCAGCATGTCAGCTTGAGAAGCCACATTTCGGTCTTTAACTGGGGGGGGAGGAGATCACCTACATCATGCCCATGCTCAGGAGAACGGCAACCAGCACCTTGGTTCGCCTGTTGAGGTTGACGTTCCACAACAGGAAAATGGGTAGCAGCCCAATACACCAGTCCGACAGCGCCGAGATGACGCTGTGCGCAATGGTCGCGTCCGGGACGATGTTGTAGTTGATGCAAGACCCCGGGTCTCCGTATAGCTGCCGCCAGAAGTAGGACGGGGGCATGCACTGGAAGGTCATGATGAAGAAGAAGGCGATGGAGATCGTCCAGACAACGACCAGGTTGCCGTAGATGATCCATCGGTGGACTTTGTTCGGGGCGAGGCGGAGGAGGAGGAGGCAGATGGAGGTTCGGATGGCCAGGGTGATGGGGGAGTAGAGGACCTCGCAAATGTACCACGCCCGGAGAGAGACGGAGGCTTGGTCGACGGTGAGCTCCAATATAGTCTTTCCCGTTGCTCCCTGGGTGACCCCGTGCAGAGCAACGGCACCGTAGACGGTGTACATGAGCTGGGAGCGCAATGTCAGTTGCGTCCAGAGCTCGCAAAGGTTTGGAATCAGAGATCTTACCATGGCAGCGAAGATGAGCCAGTCTTCGATGACTACGCTCTTGACTATGAAGACCTTGACGTAAGCTCTGGCGCAGACGAAGAGACCGGCCGCTATGAGGAACGACAGCTGGACAGCAAAGAGCTGCATGCCCTTGATGTGGACATCTCCATAGCCGGACCTTGCGTAGAGTGAGCTATCCATGTTGAAGATGGTCGGTGAGGGTGCTTGGAGGAGTTACAGGATCCAACTTCTGCGAGCCATGTCGGGGAGAGAAACCGTCTTATAGAAGTCCAGGCTTCTAGCCAAGTCGACTGCCCATCTTCCAGGATTCCTAGCCTACGGTGGGGGTTGGAAGGGAAAAGAAATGAGAAAATGTCACGGCTTGGGAGTTTATAAAAAATCACCTGCATGTTGGGCGGGGAGGACCACTGCTCGCATCCGATACGTAGCACAGACCAGACATAGACAGGGACTTTCCGTCCCGAGTTTCCTTCTGATTCATCGGAAAGGATCAGGGTCGTCGAGATGGGCTGCGATGTTGTGACTTGATAGTCGGAGCCGACAGGAGCCTACCATCGGCATCTTGGTCATCGCCAGGCCCCTAGTGGCTCGTATGCAGGTCGTATGTATGCCGAAGGAGACGAGAACCCACACGGGGAGAAAAGAAACCCCACAGAGCAGTAAGAACAGTATTGATGGGGCCATTGGCCAACAGAACGCAATTTGAATAGACACAGGCCCCGTGTAAGAGAGGTTGTGATCACCGTAAAGGCATCAGGGAGTGTCAAAGCGGAACCTGATGCTGTGAAGCTTCCAACAGACTGAGCTTCCTTCCAAAAGGCCAGTGACTTGCCAGAGTCGTACTTCTTGTGACTGCCAGGGGGATTTCAAAGCACAACGGTAACGGTCCGACATCTCAGACATGATCATCAGTATGTGGCTTGCATTTTTGGGACTTTTCACAGCCGAGACCTTCCATAAGGTGGCGGGATAAGAACAGTCACGCCTTCTTTAGACGCACAACGTTGGGCGCTCGCGTCAATGTCTTGGGGTTCACACGCAAGTCCCGTCAAGCCATCGGGAGAGGGCCACCCGGGGAGACAACACAGCGGCGCGCTTTTTCACAGGAGATACAGCTCAAGATTGGCCATACGTCTTTGTTCCCAAGCGATAGCCCGTGGCCACAAGCCCTCGGGCGACCCAGACATTCGTCAGTACGCTTTGGCCATAGTTTGACGTGAGAAAAGCAACCAGTCGAGTCGCAGACGTGGAGTGCGATATGATATCGGCATCCTTCGAGGACTGCCACTCACTTGTCGTAAGTGACATGATGAGAGGGTCTCCACAGACGTCTCCTGTACTCACGGATTTCCTCGACTACCCAAACATCTGGAGGCGTTTCCCACAATCCTGCAGTTCTGGATGCTAGTGGCGAGTCAAGATGCAGCCGACATGAAGCCAGCCTGTAGTATACTGCTGGCGTCGTAGCGGCAAGCACGGGCAATCCGTCAAATTGTTGTGTCCCGAAGACCCTACCTCCTGGCGGCAGGTCTCTTTGTCATACGATTTCGGGAAAGTAAGGCACGTAAGCAGAGTTCAGATGCATGTAGACCACCAGGAAGGTGGCCGGGAACGCACCGGAGACGTGGGTTATACTGCCCCGGGGGTAGCGGCCGTAGACACGAATTAGTTAGTACCTAGCTCAGCCCTTTCCGCGGCACGCACCAGGGTCTTTTGCGAACCCTTGGTCGCGAGTAAATATAATCAGCCAACGGCTGCGTATGTTTCTGGCGGGCCAGAAATGGGCGAACGGGGAAGACGACCCAGGTCGAGCCGGTGCCGCTCAAGTGAGCTGTCAAACGCAACAAGGTGGGCGATGGAGGGATGTTGACGGGTGGGCAGAAGAGATCGAGTCCAGGCAGCACAAGGAGGATTCGTAGCGTAGCGTACTGCGGACATTTCGAGGTGGCAGGTATGGAGCAAGGTCAGCACCAAAAAGAAATATGTCGTTGCAATACGGAGGGGTAGTTGTGGTGGAGGTCCAACGCAGACGCAGCCGAGACCGGGATGGCACAGGCCGGGGGACCTCCGGTGGCAGGGGATGATCTCGCCTATCGAGGGGGAAAATCGAATGTGTCGGGCACAGCGCGGATGTCGTCGTCGAGGCAGAACAGATCTCTGGATGCCGGAGAGCTGCCGCGGTGTCATCCGGTGCGGGACATGTTTGCCTGTCAAACTCGACCTGCAGTCAGGAGCTTGATGGTTGGACGACCCAACCTCAATGACCATGCGCAGGTTTCGACTTTGAATACCCCTTCAGATTCGTGGCAGTCCCACAGCCGGTCGCAGGATGAGATAGGTCGTGCGCGAGCGTCGGGACACATGCGGACCCAATTGCAGCTGCACAGTCTCGTGGCCGTTGGCGTCACTGTTCGTGGTGAGCAGCTGACAGATTTTCTCTCATTTATGACTGCAGCTCGATCCTTTCTTTTCGAATGGCACGAGTAACCGGTTTTGTAGAGACGGTCGTCTCGATCGCGCTGCTGGATCGAAGCACGAGAAGCCCTTGAGAAAAGTGACAAATGACGAGTGAACGTGTTTTGTGGCCCAGAAAGACCCTCATCATCTCCGCACTCCATGCAAGCCTGCGCCGTTTCTCCAAGTCGCCAGTCCCGTTCCTCGCTTCTCTCGGGTTCTGAACACATTGTCTCTCGGGAGCGGCTTGAGGATTAACAGCCACGATCGGACTTTGTAGGATCATGTCTAGGTTTCCTTCCGATGTAAGGGAGAGATAGTGTTGGAGAATCGTAGCGGTATCCGTGGATGACTGTGTAACATGGGGTTTGAAATGGTATGAGGTCTGAGAGCCAACCTCTTTGGTGCAGCAAGTGAAAGAAGTCTTGCCGCTTCATCATGCCGCTTCGGTGCCAGGTTCGGCGCCCTGAGTGCCAAAGCTCTGTATACTCATTTCGCGCCGAGGAGGAATAAGAAAGCGTTCGACAGAGTGGGCAGATGATGACGTTTTCGACGTGGGCTGGACTCGCTTGGGGACACAGGTGGCTGCAGCGGGACCATGGCGGGTGGTGCCCACAAGACGAAGATTCCGGATATTCTTCCGGTCGGCGATGGTCGTTGGGGGGTGTGCAGTCGGGGTGCTTTCGGTACCGTGTCTTACCGGCGCCGACTGGTACCCCCAAAAAGCCGATTGCGGGGCCGGAGTAGCCTCCGAGAGCACAGACCATCCGGGCCGACCAGCCCGAGTCCTCGATCGATCGATGGCATTACGTCGTTGCTGCACGGCGGGGCTATTGAACCCCTTGATAGGAAACCGCCGACCTGGATGCGCCTTCTCCTCGTCTTGGCATGCGACTGGTGTTTGGCCCAACAGTCAGATTGAGGGCGGCATAGTATCAAGTCGTTGATACGCAAAATAGTAGAACACAAAACGATGGCAAGACTCACTGGAACCCAGTGACTGCTGGATAGGCACCTTCACAAGCCTCGGGCAGCTGCAGCCGTTTTTCGCATAAATACGGAAGAGCTCAGAATACCTGCGTATTCATGACGAAGACGTTAGCAGCGCCTGAGTCTAGACCGTGTAATGTTCCTGCAATCGCAGTCACAATGACGTCGATGATGAGGTATGTGGATAGCCTGCCCGCCCCCGTACTTTCCCCATCAGCTCAACCACATGTTCGACCGGAGAGAAGCCTCCTTCTGTACAGCAAGTAAAACACACGATCTCAATCCATAAATAGCCGGCGTTCAAGTGTCCCATCCTCGGGAAGTCCTCTGTCTTTTACCCCTTCGACCCGAACAACCATCGCATTCGAAGAAATTACCAAAATGACGGACAAATCACAGTTTGAGAGCGGTATGCTCCTTTCTTCTCCCACACAGACAGCATGCTGAACCCATAGACAGGCCACACCGTTCCGGTCACGGACCAGAGCTTCCCTGGAAAGGAGAGCGACATGCCCAAACCTACTCCCCAGTTTGACCGCATCCCCACCCACGATGGGGGTTCGAAGCTGTACCAAGCAGCTGGCAAGCTCAAGGACATGAAGGCCATCATCACTGGTGGTGACTCTGGTATTGGACGCGCCACCGCTATCCTGTTCGCCATGGAGGGCGCCGATTCCCTGATCGCCTACCTTCCGGACGAGGAGGATGATGCGCAGGAGACCAAGAAGCGTGTAGAGGAGTACGGCAGAACGTGTCACCTCCTGGCAACCGATCTCACGGATCGCGCCAACTGCGAGAAGGTCGTCAAGACAGCGCTCGACAAGATGGGCGGTATCGACATTCTGTTCAACAACGCTGCTTACCAGATGATGATTGAGAACATCCACGACCTCTCCGAGTAAGTCTGAAGCAGTCATGCGTGCTAATCCTGCTTGCCCGCTGACAACAAACAGAGAGCAGTGGATTCACACCTTCAACACCAACATTCACCCCTTCTTCTACCTGTCCAAGTACTCTCTACCTCACATGAAAAAGGGTTCGACCATTATCAACAACGCGAGCATCAACGCGTACGTCGGTCGCCCGGATCTGTTGGACTACACGTCCACCAAGGGTGCCATCATTTCTTTTACTCGTGGATTGAGCAACCAGTTTGTTGACAAGGGCATCCGCGTCAACGCAATTGCTCCCGGCCCCGTCTGGACGCCGCTCATCCCTGCGACGATGAACGAGAAGGCCCAGAAGCAGTTCACAGCACCCATGGGCCGGCCGGCTCAGCCTTCTGAGATTGCGACTTGCGTGGTGTTCCTTGCGTCCACCGACAGCTCCAGCATCAGCGGACAGACCATCCACTGCAACGGAGGAACCATCGTCAACGGTTGAGACTAGGTGGGCAAGTAGATTAGACTAGTAATTAGCTGGAGCATCCAGACGAATGACGAATGACGTAATGACGTAATGGTATTCGTAGCTCGCGGGTGAGAAAACCATCACGGCTGGAATGTGAGATTGTGTGGGATTTGTGTTGTAGCAACCACAGACTTCACCCCGAGGCTGATATTCTCGAAAGACTGTTGGGGATAGTAGGTCGCAAAGATTTACTTGGAAGATAATTAAGTAGTTGGAGATTCAGCAACTGTCACATGATGGACAAGTTGATGATGACCGCCTAGTTAATGTTGCACCAAATGGACCGCTGGAAATTCTAGACGGCAGAGCTAGCCCAACTAGGTTGACAGCATGGATGAAACAGGGGACCGGGGTGAAACGCCCCCAACCACAGCTTGTGGATTACCTTAGTACACTGCGAGTACCTGGTGCACAGTAGGGTACTGTAGCAGCAGTTGCGGGGACGAGGTGTTGTGCATGACCTGCGATGTTGGATGCATATTCGTCCTTATTGAGGCGTATCTGCTGCTGCTGCTCAGTGGAAACATGAAAAATTGCCCTTTTATTTTGCCTTCGCTGTGACTTTGGATGAGCTGTCCCTGGGATTGGTGAAGCTGCCCAGCCAGACGATGAGTACTATGGTAAACAGCCCACTGGTAGTAACCTACCAGGCCGACTGGTCTAGCCAACCAGGAGTATTTGAAGCTGCAGGAAACGTGTTTGGGGAGTTGAGGAGAGATGGACGGCCACCTGAAGCCTGCATCACGACGCATCGCCGCGACCTGACAATAGCAACATTGAATCAGCTACCTTGCTCTTAGATTGACTTGTGAAAAAGACAAAATACGATCCGAGGCTTATATAATGACAATGACAAGCGCGATGGTGGATATCTTCGCGTATCTGTGATTAGAGCTATACGTGATCTTGATTCCGTCAACCCCAGACTCCCTCATCATCCAGGGCACTACTCGCACTTCAGTACGGAGCTACCGCTGCCGAAACGCAACCCGTTCCGTGGTTTCGGCGACACGACATGCAAAAGCTTCGTGAGCTGCTGGAGCCTTGACGTAGTTCATGATGACAGGACAGAGAGTCATGTCGCTGTGGTTGAGCTACCTGCGGGATGGATGGATGCAATGCAAACAGCTCATGGCTGCTGCAGTAGGGAAGTCTAATGCATCGTCACTGTCATGAGATGGGGACGGGCCGCTGTTAAGACGCGACATGATTTTGCTACCGTGACTATCAGGAGCTGATCGTACCCTGTTAAGGCTTCTAGCAATCTGGGCATCCCATGGTACCTTGCCTTATGTGCCTTAGTGCAGGTAGCAGACGCCGGGAACTAAGGTCTCCTTTGTCGCTTGATAGGCTGGAGGAGAGTCTGGGGGTGCTCGGCCTCAGGGTCGATGTACTGGATACTTGAAGCACCGTGGTGATGCGATCTAATGACGGCGGTAAAGAAGGATGGCGTCAAGTAGCCGCTACTTGAAATCCAGCGAGCGTATTGCCCCTCCAAGACGTGTCGCGCGTCCTTCCTCGGCCCTCCCTTGTCGCAGGCCCATCCCTTCATTTTCCATCTCCCCCTTCCAGAACAACTCATCTGGTCTACGGTGCTTGGGTGCTTGTTTTGGGCTGAGCCACCCACACCTGCTCCATCTGTCTTTTTTTTCCTTTTCTCCTTCTTCTCTTTCACCACCACGAGCAACGACGCCGACTTGATCGTTGTCTGTCTCTTGACGCCTCTGCCTTGTCCTGCTTTCTTCTGCGACTGCTGCTTGGTCCCCTCCCAGCCTACCTCGCCTCCCCTTACGTTGGCAGATCAGCTCCAACCAAAACAAGCGGCCTCTCCTCCGAATCGCATCTCGTCGCAATCCACTGCCATTTAGGACAAACACCGCGTCTTCGGCCACAATGTCTGCCACCTACAAGCAGTTCCTGGCTGCTCCCAACTCGTCGCTGCTTGCGCCGAACGCGACCCTCATCTACATCACCACCACCACCACTTACAATGGCCCTACCGAAATCATCAAGCACCTCAACACCCTGCGCAACCAGGTGAAGAAGAAGAAAGAGAACATCCTTGACCTTATCGAAGGTCGTGATGCCCTCGCTGCCGAGGTCGAGACCTCCCTGGAGTTTGTCACTAGCGGGGGCGCTTACCTGCCCGGTCTCGACGATAACTTCCTCGCTGACCGCGTCGTCTACCTGCCAATTGTACTTTGCCCTTCCCCTCGTTTTGGCCACAGTAGCTCCGACTAACCCGTGGACCAACAGATGCACGTCGTAAACTTTGACAGCGAGGGCAAGATTGCCCAAATTCGCCAGAGCTGGGACCAAGGTGCTCTCCTGCAGCAATGCGACATCATTGGAAAATCTGGCCGTAACTGGCCCATCCGAGACAGCAAGGAGCAGATCAAGCTCATCACGAAGAGTCTGAAGGCTGCCGGTAAGATCGAGAGCGTCCCAGACACCAACGAGCTCATCAACCGATCCCGCGGCAACTCCAACAACGCCCTCCGCGACCCTCACGCCTCGCTGTCGCTCTTCGCACCCAGAGAGCAACAGGCCGGAGAACTCGCCGACCGCACCGTCGTGTCACCTTATGCGGGTACCCGACCTCAGCAACGGTCCTTCAACGAGATCATGGGCGATGAGGAGCCTGGCTCCCCGAGCGCAGGACGTGAGCGTTCCGACTCCCCTTCCAAGGCTGTCGCCCCCAAGATCGGTGCTGGCAAGAACTTTCACCCAAGCCGCCTGTTCGACGCCGACGGCAACGTCGAGGACCCCGATAGCCCCGAGCAACTCAAGTCGCCCGAGAAGTACTACCGCCCCAACCCCAAGAAGTACCAGCACTTTGACTTCGCCGACGGATCCGACCCGCAAGACACCCCGAAGCCCGCCGAGGGCCGTCCCAAGCCCACCAAGCACGACAGCAGCTGGGGCTTTGAAGATTTTGTCACTCCCCAAAAGGTCAAGCCTGGCAAGACCCTCCGCACCCAGGACGTACGCCACTGGGATACCGACGTGAACAACAAGAACGCCCAGGAGACGCCTCTTGCGCGACCCGTCCACCCCAAGGCCCGTCGCGATGCCGAGGCTCACTTCGACTTCAAGGACGACGGCCCGGCCGGTGAGCCCAGGGCCGGCGGACGCCTCAAGGGCACCGGTCACAACGAAGGCCTGCAAATCTATGAGAACAATCTCCACAGCGAAGATGGAAAACCCCAGCCTCCCGACTCGGACCATGCTTTGGGTAACATCACGAACCTCAAGGACCGCTCCAAGGACTTTAGCGCGCACTTCGCCATGACGGACGACTCTCCCAACCAGGGCGGTCACCAGGGACGGCCTACCGTGAGCGACGCCCGGAAGAAGGCGGTGAACCAGATGAACTCCAACTGGGACTCGTACGACCAGTCTCCGGCTGGGCAGAAGGAGAACAGGCCCGAGACGAGCAAGGGCAAGGGCAGCATCCATATTTCTGGCGACGGCATGGGCTCCAAGAAGGCCAAGGCCGACCAAGAGGGGGGCGACAGCCGCGGCATCAACATCGCCGGCGACGGCATGGGCGGCAGGAAGGGCACCAACCGCAACTGGATATACGGCGGCGCGTCCGATGACGAGGACACCCCCAAGCCCGTGCCGCCCAAGAAGCCGGGCATGACGGCCGCTCAGCAGAGCTTCTGGGACTTTTGAAAAAAGAAAAATTGGACGCCGCCAAAAGACCGCGAAGACGATGCGCTAGACCTCGAGGTCGCTACCTTTTTTACTTTTTTTTTTTTTTTGTCATGAATCGACGTCTCCCTCGTCATCCGGGGGGAGCGTCTCCTCCTGTCCTGTTGCAATAGCACCAGACCTTGTCTTTTGTTTACCAAAGAATTTGAGATTACGGCCGCCCGTTGGCTCGCTCCCCTGGAAAAGCCGAGCCGGCCGGCGGACATACAGACACGGACCGCCGCATGTGTACTACTTCTTCCCGCGAGAGAATGGCGTGTTGGATTAGGGGGGGGCGTGAAGAAAGACGAAGGATTGGCAGAGAAATAGGCCGCTGTTACTGTAGTGTAAAAAGTTGCAAACCCATGATATCCAACAGAACCTATTTTCAGTCACGATGGAAAATTCAGTGCTCTCCGTCTTTGTTGCAATGCTTGATTCAAGACGCCACCCAAATTGTGGCCCAATTCTACATGAATATCCAGCTCTTCAACATGTACGTCTGTGAACGAAATCCCAAATCCGGCACCAAACGCCTCGCTATATCTGTAATATATGTATATAACCCTAGCCCACCACGGAAATCAGCACAAAAACTTGTAGACGCGCTTCCACCTCGGCCACGACCTCTGCTCCTCCTGCTCCTGCGCCACCAGCACGCCGAGATTAAAGTCCCTCCGCCCCGTGACGAGGTCCATGTCGTCGGTGCGGATGAAGACGGTCCGAAAGTAGATTTTGTGCCCAACGTACATGACCGCCACGATGGGGAACGCGGCATACCGCAAGAAAAAGTTGCGCGCGACCCATTCCGGTTCGCGGTCCTCCCAGCCGACGGGGAAGGCGCCGACCCAGAACTGCGCGATGAGGACGAGTATGTTCATGACGAGTCCGCACCAGGAGCCGAACACGCCGACCTGCGAGCGGAAGGCGAGCTCGTGCAGGCCGTGGCCCTTGCGGCGCCAGGCGCGGCGGAAGCGGATGTGGCAGAGGCAGATGGAGGCCCAGGTGAAGATGGACGAGAGCCCCGAGATGGCGAGGAGCCAGTCGAGAACCTGGTCCTGCTCCTTTAGGTCGGCGAGATACGACGCCAGGCCGACGACGGCGGCGACGCCGATTGCGGTCAGGGGCCGACCCTTGCGGTCGACGTAGGCGAGGAAGCGGGGCGCTTGCTGTTGGTCCGCGAGGGCGGCCAGGGTGCGCGAGGAGCCGAAGACGGCGGAATTGCCGACGGAGAGGACGGCGATGAGGATGACTGCGTTCATGACGGAGGGCAACACGGTGATGCTTGCGTTTTCGATGGCGATGACAAAGGGGGAGGTGTTTGCGTCGGCGGATGACGACGCGCCCAGGAGGCGGGGTTCGTTGTAGGGGACCAGCAGGCCGATGAGGGTGAGGGCGACGACGTAGAAGAGGGTGATGCGCCAAAAGACCTGCTTGATCGCGGTGGGCAGGGACTTGCGCGGGTTGGCGGTTTCCGCGGCGGCGAGGCCGACGAGTTCGGTGCCGGCGAAGGCGAAGGCGGCGGTGACGAAGACGGAGCAGAGGCCCTTGAAGCCGTTGTGGAAGGCGCCTGGGTCGTGCCAGTAACGGCCGCCGATGTAGCCCGATGTCGGGGTTCCGCCGCAGTTGAGAACGATGCCGAGGAGGCTGGGCGTGTTGTTAGTGGTGGGAGGATTAAGGGGGAGCAGAGGTGGTTTACATGAAGCCTATCACGGCTATGACTTTGACGATGGAGAAGAGAAACTCGGCTTCGCCGTAGCCTTTGACGCCGAAAAGGTTGATGGTTATGATGCCCACGAGGAAGACGGTGACGAATATGGCCTTGGTGATGGAGCTGTCCCAGTAGGTTATTGTTATAGAGGCGGCGATGATTTCGAGCGGTAGGACAATGAGCCATTGGAGCGCGTAGCTAGGCATGTTAGCTGTGCTGCCACAATACAACGGCCGGGGAGACTCACTTCCAACCCATGGCAAATCCCCACGAAGGATCCAGGAATCGCGTCGAGTAGGCCGAAAAGGAACCGGCAACAGGAAAGGCGACGGCCAGCTCTCCCAGCGCCTGGCATGTGCAGTACAGCATGCCGCCGACCAGACTAAAGGCGATCAACAACGACGCCGGCCCGCCGACCTCGAGGGCGGTGCCCGAGGCGACGAATAGTCCGGTGCCGATGGACCCGCCAATGGCGATCATCTGCAGATGGCGACCTTTGAGTTTCCGCGACAGCAGCGAGTGCGAAGTCTGCAGGTTGGCGCGGTGGATGTCGAAGTAGTGCACGCCCTGGAAGACGCGGTCCGGGTCGGCCTCCTCCATGTCGACGGGCGAGTCCATGGGGCGGACGGCCTGGGGGTCCCGGCGGAAGCTCTCGAGCACGCGGCTAAAGACCCCCGGGGCCGGGCTCGGGTCGTAGACGGGTTCGCGGCGCATGCTGTAGCTGCTCCCGAGAGTGAGGGAGTCTTCCTTGATCTTGAGCGTGCTGAGTTCGACCTGTTCGTGGTACGGCGCCATCCTCGACGGTCGTGGGCCAGGCGAGGTTCCGTTGGTGTTGTGGCCTGTTTCGATATATTTTCCCGATCGAGCGGTGCTTGACCGCTTGTCGTGGGGTAGGATCGCGGGCGATCTTTTTCGGTTCGGAGCGTCTCGCGCGGTTTCGGTCTCTGGTCACCGGCGGCTTCAGGCGTCGGCGAGCTTCGTCGTCGTCGTCCTCGTCGTCGTCAAGGACCGCGTGCCCATAGCTTAACGGCGTTGGTGTCGGTGATATCAGTCGCAATTCAGCTGGTTTGTATCGCCTGGTCCTAGAGGACGGGCAGCCGAGAATGTCGTCTGTCGCAAACTCGATGGTCGAGTACCAGTCTCAAGGACGTTCAAAAAAGCATCAACGCTCCTCCCACAGAAAAGTCCGACGAGCTATACGTATAGGGGATGGGTGACTCGCCCACCGAGGGAGAGGCTTATCATGCTGCGGCACGCCAACAACCCAATTGCCTGCATTGGCGTTGACAAGAAGGACGGGATGGGCTGGCTGTTCTGCTGATATCTGAGGACAAGGATGTCCTCGAACAGGCTGCTGCACCACCACCAAACAAGACGAACGATAACCGGCTGGGCTGGGCGAATGGGGAGTCGAAGTGCCAGCCAGGCCAGCTCTACGTCAGGTGGTCAGGTAGTACGGAGCACTGTACGTGCTTACCAAGTCAGTCTAGTAACCGCTTCTCGTCTTGATGAGGAAGCGTCTCCGGGCAGGATGCATCTTTTGGGTTGGCCACGCTCCTCTCGCGCCTCGCCATCGTCGTCGTCTGTATCCCTGGGGACAAACTACTCTTATGCGAGCATGTGCTTGTCTGGGGTCCTCTGGAAGCTCTGGGATGGACTACTGCTGGCCATGTGAAGATGGGAGATGGGGCAGCAACTCCACTGACGGGAGATCGAAGAGTGCACTGTCCAGGTGCATGACTGGGGTGGATTCCCTCCCGTCCATTGCTGTAACCGAACGTACTCCGTAAGGTAATTACTTGTAGGTACCTCTCAGCGCTATCCCCTGCTCCGCAGCAGCAGCAGCATCGTGTACCGTGTGCGTGACGTGCCGAGTTTTCTTACGCACGGCTCTGCAACGAGATTTTCATGAGTCTGCACACAAGGTACCTTAGTAGCCGTCGTGAATACAGACTCTTTGTCCACAACGCAGGTAGCCATTTAGGTTCGTCCCGCCGTGCCTGCTTGCGCCATGACAACCCATCTCGGCGCCATGTGTCGTGTGCACGGCTGAAGGCAACATGCCATCCAAACTCGTCCCGGCCTCTCGGCGCCGAGCTATTCTGAGTTCCAATGGCAAACAATGTTCGCTGGCCTATGGGTTGCTTACTCACCAGCAAATCAACATTTCGTGCTTCGTCGACAAATCTGTCGATATCCCTTGGCTTATTGTCCAGGTTACAAAGTCTATACGGCGCTGGCCAGCCTTGGATACCGCAGAGCACACAGCAGTACATCGTATTTCGCCCTTGTAACTGCAACGGACTGTGGATCAAACATTCAAACATGATGATTCTGCAGTGCTGGTAATCAAGCTACTCCTCTCACAACGCCAGACCGTGCCACTTGATCGAGAACCTCGCGGCACAGCATGCTTCTGTATATACATCCTCCCCTCCTTCAGTCGTTACGGGCGGGGTCTCATTTCGTCAGCCATTCGCATCAAATCAAGCCTGCTCGGCAATGATCTTGCCGTTGGAGTCCCTCGGCTTGCGCTTCCAGCCCGTCTCGAAGAGCTTGCCCATGTCGAAGCGGGGAAGCGGGTGTGCTTCCGTGTTGAGCACCACCTTGTCCAGGGGCAGCAGGTCGTTGGGCGAGAAGAGGAGGTAAAAGTATTTTAGGGTTTCCGCCTGTATCGTGTCAGTGAAATGCGTCATCCAAGCAGTTCTAGGTCGGTTAGACTTACCATCCAGAAGCTCTCCAGATTATCACGCACAACAGGCGGGATCACGTTGGCGTTGCTCAAGCTGGTGAAGCCGCCGCCGTCCTCGACCGCAGTGTAGTTGACGAATGCCTTGAACATCTCCCAGCCCCAGTCACGATACTTCTGATCGCCCGTGATTCTCCACATGTAGAACAGGCTCTCCACCGTCTCGGGGCGCTGCAAGTTGTGAACATCCATGGCGTGAACTTCAAAGTCCTGCCGCCACTTGGCGTCCGGGTCCGTGTCCAACGTCTGAGGAGGGTGGTGCGAGGCCGATTCCGGCGCCGGCGGGTCATCGACGTTGAAGTAGGTGATCTCGGCTGCGAGTCCCGTTGCCATCCACTTGTACATGCCCCAACACGTCTGCATGAGCTCGCGGGCGAGCTTCATGTCCCTGTCCTTCTTCTTGTTCCAAGTCGGCAGCCTCCTGGCCTCGGCCTCGGGAATACCTCCCGTGGCACCCAGCGCAATCGTCCCCGGCATGAAGCACACGAGGTGGTCCATCTTCGGCGACAGCTCGTTCTTCAGGCCATTGGGGCGTTCTCCCAAGACGGTGAAGCCGGACGGCTCGCTGTAGGTGATGAGGTGCTTGCGCACGCCTTCCAGCGCCTCGTCCCACATCTCCAGGTAGACGGGCTCCTGTTTGTTCGTCTGCAGATACTGCTTGATCAGGTACTCATAGTACGAGTCACCACGGGAGCCGAGGCGAACATTGTCACCGCGGAATTCGCCATTGGTGGCGTAGAGGAAGATGGGTACGAGCCCGTCCTCGGCTCCGTTGTCGTCGACAACCTTCATCACTTTCTCCGCCTTGTCCCAGAAATCCTTCTCGCCCGTGAGCTTCGCCAGATACTTGAACTCGAGCTGGAGGGTCGTGGCCTCGGCAGTCGAGGAAGCACCACCGTCGGCGTGGGAAACGATACCCTTGTACTTGGCCAGGTTGACGCTGGCGTACGGCACTCCCGACGGCGAGTCGAAGGCGGCCGTGAGGCGGTCGGCCAGATCCCTCGCCTTCTCCAAGTATAGGTCCTCGCCCGGCTGGCCAGGGTCATCGTCCTTGACGGGTGCGAGCTGGGGGTACTCGTTCGAGAGGTAGTGAGCCGACAGAAGGCCTCCCAGCATGCGAATCGTCGTCTCGAAGGTGTTGACGTCCTGGTCCTGGTCGTAGGTCAGGTCCTTTGAGAGCCACTGACGGGCCTGCGCCAACCGCGAAGTCTGATTCATCAGGATCATGGTGTCGAGCGAATCAACAATGATCCAGCCAAGTCCCTTGGGTGCCATCTGTCGGCCGGTCTTTGCGATGGGGTGGTACTCGTCGTAGCCTAAAGTGCATGGCTCGTTAGCTTCCATCTCGAGCAGCCGCTGTTTGGTACGAAGCTGGATAACGTACCCCATGCGTAGCGCTCGTACGCGTCCCAGCTGAGCTGAAAGGCCTCCACGACTCTCTCGCGCCGCCTCGTCCAGTCGATTTTCTTGCCGGCGGGCTCCGAGGATCCCAGCCAGCCGCCGCCCCATTGCGAAGCCGACTCCCTGGCCCTGGAACCGTCGGAGAAGGCTCCAAACCACCACAGGCCGGTGAAGACGAGCAGCAGAGTGCCCAAGATGGAACGCTTCCTCCGCCAGACGGGCCGCGACCTCCGGGCGGGGTGGTAGTTGTACGGCTTGTCTTTGTACATGGGCAGCTGATTCTTCGTGCCCAACAAATCCTCGACTCGTCCTTGGACGCCTTTGAAGAGTCCTTGATTACCGCCGCGGCTTGGTCTGTTGTTCGCGGCTGTGGCGCCCCAATACCTATCCTCCAATTGCCTCTGAGGGTTGCCAAACGAAGGAACATTCTTGGGGATGTTGAAAGCCATGTCGTTCAAGGCGGTTGCTCCGGCCTCTGCTGCCTTCTCCTTGATGTTCTGGGCGGCTCGGGAGGCCGTGATTTTGAATACGCTTAGGGCTGTGTTCCGGTGTAGATTGAAAGGGTCGCGAACATTCATGTTACGCTCTCAGCATTGTCGCAGTGGATACCTGGCGGTTTCGAAGAAACGATGAACTGGACAGGGAACCTCTGTAGCCAAACCCGGGGGGCAGGGTAGGAGGGTCTAGCGGACAGTCGCGAGGGACACACTTGGCTGAATTTACGACAAGAATAGGACACCTTGGATCATTCCCGGCGACCAAAGTCAAAAGGAAATGGTAGCTCCTTTGACTGGAGCTGAAGGAGCTCTCCATCTGCCCCATCCTATGACAGGTACCTACACCTACACTGCTGAAATGGGTGCGTACGGGTACCTCACTCCGGCCCAAAGTCGCGCCTAGAAAGCTTTCGGCACGCTTTAGCAGACTTGGCCATTGGGTATGTACCTTTGCCTGCCACTGCTAACTCGCCGGCGGACCCCCTGAACTCAAAAAGGCCACCTGTAGGTAAGGCAGAGGTAGGCACATCCGAAGTTGGCTCAGTTCTTCCATGTTAATGTTGTGGTTTGACTGGTCCTGTCCAGGTTCTTTTTGCCCGAGCAATGGAACGCTGGAAAACTTGCCAGTTTGCCAGTACCCGACCGACCCTTCCGGTACCATGTAGCCTGTAGGTAGCGTCATGTCATTGGCGAAGGAGCTGCCATGTCACTTTGACCTCTCCACACTGCAGCGCGTTAGGTTCTATTGGGCTGGTGGAGGCTTGGGCAGGCAGGGCACACAATCTGAAGCACCACCAGCAAGCATATTGCTTATCGATCGAGCGTCTTCGAAGTTCTTCACGAATGCTCGTGGATACGAGTAGCCAGAAGGAGTTTGCATTTCGATGAAGTACTGAGACCGACACACGGTTGTGCAGCTCTCTCGGGGACTACACATGCGCAACACAGAAAGACCCTCCCTCTGACCCTTGAGCTGGGAGAAATCTCATAATCGTCGCCACTTCGACGACGCGCCGCAAGATACCAACATGACATTCAAAGATTTCCCATTCTTGGCCCCCGAGGAGTTTGCCGAAGTATGCCACTACTTTGACAGCCAGTATCGTCGGGCGACTCTGGGCCCCCTACGTCAACGGTGGAAGATGAGGGTCTGCACAGCCTTGGATGCATCATTTGCAACAGGCGTTGAATACACAACCTACCTGCAAATCATCAGGCCTGTAGAGTCTACATTAGACCACGGTGAACTTTCGTCGTTTCTGGAAAAGTTTTCATTTGGCGAGAGCACCCTGCAAGCAGAAAACGTGGGACTAAACGACGAGGCTATGATAGACGCCGAGGAGTCGGACGAGGTAACATTGACTGTGTCGACCTCACGCGTGGCAAAGCCTGACCTTTCCTGACAGGCTGCCCTATCCAAACCGCGCGTCCCCGATGCTGGCTACGTCGTCTATGAAGTGCACTTGCATCCCACTTATCGGATGCCATGCTTGTGGTTTACGTTGCATGAGCTACCGGCAGATGAACCGGCCTTCAACCTCGACACCGTATTTCGGAGGCTTGTGCCCGATGACTTCAAGGATGCCCTGCGCAAGACAAGCGGCATCGGAGGAATATCAGGCGACGTGAGTGCGCATCAGCTGTGAAGCAGTCAATTATATGCTCTGAAGAGACCACATGTCGGTCTGTACTAACGCATCGGATCGCAGCACAACCCCATCACGGGCCTCCCTTCTTTCTTCATCCACCCGTGTCTCCTCGGCGATGCCATGTCGGGCTTCGACTGTTCCAAGGAGCAGTACATGATGGTCTGGCTGGGCTTGGTCGGCGGCTGCGTGGGCCTTTGGGTGCCCAAAGAGATGGCTATGGATGCGTCCGGTTGAGACATGCCGCACCCGTCATTCCGCCGTCTTGCTAAACTGGGGGGAAATCACGGGACTCCAGTTCATCAGTCGTCGTCGCTGTCCTCTTCCATGGCGACGTCGCTGTCATCATCCTCTTCTTCGTCTCTCGTCCGCTTCTGCCCCCTCGCGTCGGATGTCTGCGCATCGGCCATGGCCTGGTCACCACCAGTCGTGGGTTTCGCTGCGGTAGTGCCAGGCGCAGTACCAGGGGCTGGCGCGTTGAAGATGCTCCTCTGAAGGTCTGTGGTTTCAATGTTGGAGGCTCCTGCCGTTGAGTTTGGCATCTTGAATGTGCCGTCGAGCTTGGCGACGAAGTCGGACTTGGACTTGGCGTACTGAATGGTCTTGCCCATGGGTCAGCAGGCAACTATGCACCGTGAAAGGGGCCACGTACCAGCGGGCGACCGAGGAAATCGTGGCCTTCAAGCGAGCGCATAGCCTGCGTCGCTGTCTGAACATCGCGAAAGGTGACGTGGGCTTGTCCTCGCATCTTCATCGTCTTCATGGCGACTATGTCAAGGACGGGCCCGTAGGTAGAAAACAGCAAATAGAGCTCGGTTCGCAGGTCTTCTTTTTGGATTTTGGCAGATTGCAGATTCGTGACATAGAGCCTGTACAGTTTAGCGTGTGCTTGACAGATTGATCGCCTGATCGCCCAAGACGTACGTTTGGTTCGGGGGAATCGTCGTGACTTTGGCGGGTAGCGATGAGTTGGGCGCAAGGCCTCGAGGGGGAGCGACGGCTGCCATTGCTTATGATGGGTCTGGAATAGCGTATGTACGAAGACTCTGCTGTATCCGATGTCTCGTTGTATATTACGACTAACTGTTGAGTTTGGTGCGAGTTTGCCAGGCGCGTCGTGGTGTCTCTTTCGTTGGTCGTCGCCGTTTGAATTTTTGTCACAGACGTTCGGCCACCGCAGTTTGTCTGGCTCGCTGAAGTCTGGAGCTTGCTTACTAGCGCTACCCTCTGGCGGAGGGGACCCCAGGGTGGCCTTATGGCCTAAACGCGCAATGCTGTGCTCCCACCTCAGAGTGTGGTGCAGTACCTACGTAACCCCTTGAGTAGCTGCCCCACCATAGGACACCTGCCCGACGGTACCTACCTTATTATGGAGTAGGTACACTGTAATGTACGAGGTGCAGCGCCTTACGTGTGTGCCTGGGGCAGGTTATCTGGTACCTTGATTCCACGAGCACGAGCACTGCCACTCGCAGTCGCATCGTCTGTTGAGCAACCTCACCTCTTTCCAACCCTCCCTTCATCTCCCGCCGTTCAATCAGTAGTGGTAGTAGAGAGCTATACTCCTATCACGAACGCAACCCTCACCATGGCGGCTCCTCAGGTTCACCACCTCTTCCACGCTCCCATTGCGGACCACTCCTTCTCGGCCGACCGCCAGACGCTGGCTATCGCGCGCGACTCTGCCATTGAGCTTTACGGACAATCCGGCAATGCATTCAAGCTCCAGGATGAGCTGAAGGGACACGACAAGACCGTCACCAGTGTCGATATTGCTCCCAACAGCGGAAGAATTGTCTCCTGCTCGCAGGGTACGTTAACTTGCGCGATCAAATGCTCATGATCTTGTAGCTGACAGCGGCCCTAGATCGTAATGCTCTCGTGTGGGAGCCGTCGCCGAACGGATACAAGCCTACCCTCGTCCTGTTGCGCATCAGCCGTGCCGCCACCTTCGTGCGCTGGTCACCTTCCGAGACCAAGTTCGCCGTTGGCTCCGGCGACCGTGTCATTTCCATCTGCTACTTCGAAGAGGAGAACGACTGGTGGGTTTCGAAGCACCTGAAGAAGCCCATCCGCAGCACCATCACGTCCGTCGCGTGGCACCCAAACTCCGTTCTTCTCGCTGCCGGATCGACCGATGCCCATGCCAGAGTCCTGTCTAGTTTCATCAAGGGCGTTGATGCCCGTCCGGAGCCTACTGCCTGGGGCGAGAAGCTGCCCTTCAACACCGTCTGCGGAGAGTACTTGAACAACTCCGCCGGCTGGGTTCACTCGGTTTCTTTCTCGCCTAGCGGAAACGCCCTGGCCTTTGCAGCTCATGACAGCAGCATCACCGTTGTGTATCCCAGTGCCCCCGAGCAGCCTCCTCGCGCCGTCGTCACCATCTCCACCCAGCTTTTGCCTTTCATGAGTCTGATCTGGAGCAGTGAGGACGAGATCATTGCTGCTGGCTACGACTGTGAGGCCTTCCGTTTCAAGGGCGGCGAGGGCGGATGGAGTCTGGCTGGAACCCTGGAATCCAAGGGTCGTCCAGGCCTCAGCGACGCTCGCGAAGAGTCTGCCCTGAACATGTTCAGACAGATGGACCTCAAGGGAAAGGCCAAGGATGATACCCAGCTCAAGACAGTCCACCAAAACACTGTCACCAGAATCCGCTCGTACGAAGAGTCAGGCGGCAACGTGACAAAGCTCAGCTGTAAGTTGCGCTCTTTGTTGTTCAGCATGAAATTGAAACTGACCGTGTGCGAAGCCAGCGGCGTTGACGGAAGAATTGTCATTTGGAGCACTTAGACTACCTCTCATAGCACTGTACAATGGAATACCACAATGTCTTATACATATGCATTCCAGATTTGGAAACACCCCCATCTGCCTTCAACCCGCCGATCTTTCAGACATCTTCGAGAAGCTTGTTCACTTGAGACGCAGAGACGCAGGAAGGATGGATAGTGTATATGTACTTGCTTCGTTCCTGGGCGCTGAGGTCTTGAGAGGCCTTCATGTAACTGCTCAGGATGGAGCGTTCTGCATCGCCAAGCAGATTCATCTATCGTCAGCAGACACCGCTTTTCCAAGAAGCCATGCCACACGCGAACTTCATCTCTCCATCGTCGACAGTGGCGTCGACATCTACACGCACCGAGACAAGAACCAACCAGCCCCAGCCCCAGAACCAGTCTGCAGAGGAGGCGGAGGTGGCCCGACCCAGCATTTTCGTTACGCGTCGAGGTACTGCCGCTGGCGGAGCCAGAGCTTGGCCTTCACCTTCCAGCGAGCTGGCTGATCCCATGTCTGGAATCGAGGTTGCCACTGGGCTACCGCATGCACAGCTGCCCCTGAGTGAAAAGTTCACCAGAGTGCACGACATCTGCCTCGAAGCTACCAAGAAATACCTCGACGAGCGTCAGATCAACCGACAGATGCGCTTCAGCACTCCCGTCGCCGCCGAGAGCCGTTCCAGGTCACGACAGAACCCTCAACGCCACTCCAAGAAAACGTACGCGGTCCCGTACTCGCCTTACGAAGCTGCCCAGCAACGCCACCGTCAGAGTATCGAGGCATCGTCGGCCCACGACGTAATGACGGGTTTTGCCGATGCGTCAACTGGCTCCCTTCTATCTGATGTCAGCCGCATTTGTGACGGGCTGTGGGCGCAGTCTCGAAGAGACAGGCTCCACGTGCCCGGTACGGAACGCACGGCGGTGTTGAACATGGCACACCTGATCGAGTGGGCCGAGACTATCGTGTGGACGAGCGGCGACGTGGCAATCGGCGATATCGGCCGGGAGCCAGCTATCAAGAATATCTTTGCTGCTGGGAAGAATCTGTGCGCATGGCTGGGTGATGTGGATGGACGGGAGATTGTGGAGGCGTTGGAATTCTAGGTGCCATGACAGCGAGGCAGACGGGCTTGGGGAGACAGTCATCTGGCCTGGCCTCCATATTGAAGTAGAGCCGTTTGGACATTCCTTTCATCTTTGTGTGCTTGGATGAAAAGTTTGTGTTGTCACTTGGGATTAACCAGCGTTTCAGTCAGTTCCTATCAACTCATGTCTGGGATGCAAAAGTTGATATCCACGAGGTAGTTCTTTCAAGCTACCTACCAATCGTTTATCTTGAATGACATCCGACAAGAATGAATAACTCCATGAGCTTTCCACCCAATCGCTAACAAGATTCAACTTCAGAGCAAAAAGAAGAGGGGGTCACACAGCTTGAGCCGCGACACTAGCACTGCACAAGCTCCTTTTCCTAAAGTATTGAATGTTACACGATATCGAAACGAATTGGGACTGTTTGTGCTCTTCCCATTTTTGGGTATTCTGAAGCTCACTGGAAGTTGGCGGGGCACATGCGGCTAGTGGCCAGCCTGCTGGCCCCTGCCACCGGGATAATTAGTGTGAAGAGCATGACATCGACAGCAGAGGCGATACCTAGGCAGGGAAGGATGATGTAGATGGGTCCCGGTCGCGATGAGTAGTGGGGACCTTAGGTACCTGACAACCTACTGCGTAAGTACCTTAATGGAAGGAAACCTGTGTCAGTATTCGAAAAGGATAAGTAGCAAGTGGCGGCAACTCAGAAAGCGATAGATAGAGCAAAGCAAATAATCGGTTTCAAAATAAAATAAAAAATGCGACCCGAAAAATGACGGCAGGTGCCTTTCACAGAGGTCAGAGGCTGAAGTTTCCTGTACTAAAGACGGGTACCTCTGTCGCTGATCTAAGGCAAGCTGACTGACTGACAACCTTTACTGTACACCCATGGACAGCATACCTACACCCCACCAACACCAACGCGGTCTGTCTGCTTCAACTGTGCTGTTGACAACCATCTTTTAATGCCTTACCGCCCTACGTTGTCTTTCTTCAACGGATACTTGGCTTGACGATCGACTGCGAATTCTTCGTACCTCACGTAGGTCCTTCTCTCCCCTTCTCCTTCCCTTCCGCTGCAGGTTCCTGTACCCTGTCGCGCCTTCAGGCACTTGCCAGATTACTCACCGCACACAGTTGCCCGCCACCACGGAGTCGTTAGATCTCTCGACAACCACCACTGCTCGAGCGATCGTAGTACGATTCTCTCTTGCTCGCACCATCAGCTATATCCGAGGAGCATCGTGGACGTAGCGTCATGATTGCACCCTGATGATGGAGTCTCCCACCACAACTCAAGAGCACCAGCTCCTCCAGTTTCTCAGAGACCTTCCTGCGACACGGAATTACCAATACGATGAAGTCGCCGAGAACTCCCTCCTCGAGTCCCTGTTCTGGTCGTTATCGGGCGGCGAACGCTACATGCCCCTCTTCTTCCCATCCGGCCGCCCATCTCACAACTTCAAACTCCACGATGCGCAGGGCGCCGTCGAGGGCGCCGAATACACCGAAGCCGCTCGCGGCAAGCGATGCGGTCATATCTTCAAGCCCGGAGAGGCCACCTACTCCTGCCGCACCTGTAGCACCGACGACACGTGCGTGCTGTGCAGTCGCTGTTTTGATTCCACCGATCACGCCGGCCACATGGTTCGCATCAGTATTTCGGTCGGGAACAGCGGTTGCTGCGATTGTGGTGACGATGAGGCTTGGAAGGTGCCCCTGTTCTGCACGATTCACTCGGAGACACCCGCGGATAAGACAGAGGGCAAGGGGAAACAGGCCGCCGGCCTGCCCGAAGACTTGGTGCAAAACATGCGAATGACAATCGGTCGGGTGTTCGACTACATCTGCGACGTCATCTCTTGCTCCCCGGAACAACTGCGCCAGGGCAAGAATTTGGAATCTATTCAGGCCGATGAGGAACTTTCGAGGCTGTCCCCGGACACGTACGGAGAGGCGCCCGTCAGCCACCCAGAGTACGCCCTTGTGCTGTGGAACGACGAAAAGCATACGGTAGAGGATGTGCAAAACCAGATTGCACGAGCGTGCAAGACAACGGAAGCTCAGGCTTTGGACCGCGCCACCGAGACGGATCTCGTCGGTCGAAGTATCCTCAAGCGGTCCGACGACCTCGAAGCTCTTCTAGACATGGCCACCAAGCTGGAGCATATCAAGGTTACCGTTACCGTCCGGTCATCTCGGGATACCTTCCGTGAACAGATGTGTGGCGCCATGATCGAGTGGCTAAGCGATATCTCGGGCTGCAGCGTCGGGACGGACCACTCCATCATGCGCAATGTGGTCTGTCAGGAAATGATGAAGCCGTGGCGAAAAGGCAGTGCTGGCACCAACGCCATTGTTGGCAAGGATGGCATCTACGATGAGGAGCGGTTTTTGAGAAATCTCGAGCAATCATCATTCACGCACCATGTCCTTGCTCAAATGCAACGACTGGCAGCGCAGCAGGCAGCCCGAGCCTTGGACATGAGTGACGACGACGATGTGGACATGGGCAGAGATGGCCTGGGGGACAGCGATGTCGGCGATGAGGATGAGGACGACGACATGGATGACGATGACATTATGATGGTGGATGTGCGAGCCGAGGCGCCCGCAGAGATCGGGCTGGAGTGGCGCGGGAACGACCAGGCCCTGGAAGAAGACGAAGCCACCATGGCCGGCTACCCGCCGCCTCCGCCCCCGCCGGCTCGGCGAGCGCGCGACCGTGACCTCACCCCGTCCGACTCGGACACTGCTGAGCCTTTGATAGCTCCGGCAATCTACGCCAAGGCAAACCTGGAAATCCCAAAGACCCCAGGCCAAGGCGATAAGACTCCATCGCCGAAGCCGGGAAGATATTGGCTCGAAACACCTCCTGGTTATATGAACCGAGAGAATGTGCCTCCTGCAGAGGATGTCTTCCAGAGGGTCCGTTTAGACTGGCTTATCCTGTTTGATCTGCGCATGTGGAAAAAGGTGAGGAACGACTTGAGATCTCTCTACATCTCGACGGTGGTCTCTATTCCTGAATTCAAGCGCATCCTGGGCCTTCGATTTGCGGGGCTTTACACGACATTGGCCCAGTTATATCTGATAGGAGACCGAGAACCGGACCATTCCATCATCAACCTGTCTCTGCAGATGCTCACGACGCCGTCAATCACAGCAGAGATTGTGGAGCGCGGCAACTTCATGACCAGCCTGCTCGCCATTTTCTACACGTTCCTCACCACGAGACAAGTGGGCTACCCCTGGGATGTGTCGTCCAATGCTGTCCTGGCCTTTGACTCAGGCTCGGTCACGAACCGCCGCATGTATCACTTCTACCTGGACTTGAAGTATCTCTTCGGTTCGCCGCACGTCCAGGAGAAGCTGCGAAGCGAAGAACGCTACCTCCTGCAGTTCTTGGACCTTGTCAAACTGCACCAGGGAATTGGGCCCAACGTCCGCGCAGTGGGGGAGCACGTCGAGTACGAGACGGACAGCTGGATAACGGCTTCGCTGGTTACCAGAGAAATTAACAGACTGGCCCGACAGCTGGCCGATGCCTTCAGAGATGTCCCTGAGAATGAGGCTCAATATGTCGCGCGCGCAATCAAGTTGACAGCTAAAACGGTGACCTTTTATTCAATCGGTGCAGAACGTCACAGATTCAAGCAGGCTGAGACCAAGGAAGAGGTCAAGTTCAAGACGCTGGGCGACTTTGAGTTTGACACGGAAAATTCCCAGTACGAGGTTGTCAAGTTTACGGTTGAGGAAGACCCCATCAGCTTCCACCACGCACTTCATTATACGCTCTCTTGGTTGATCGAATGTGGAAAGTCGCTGCCCGCGTCGAGCATGAAGGCTCTTCTCAGCTTCACGACCCAAGACTTGAGACTGCCCCCACGCACCATGGGCCGCAAGTTGATGCCGAAACGGGACAACTCCCCAGAAGACCATTTGATGGCCATGTTCGACTACCCCTTGCGGGTGTGCGCTTGGCTCGCCCAGATCAAGGCCAACTTGTGGGTTCGCAACGGCATCAGCCTCCGGCACCAGGCGGCCACGTACCGCGGTGTCAGCCAAAGAGACGTCTCGCACCATCGCGACATCTTCATGCTCCAGACAGCCATGGTCGTTGCCGATCCCAGCCGTGTCCTTGCGTCCATTGTCGACCGATTCGGTATGGAGAAATGGGTCAAGGGGTTCTTTGAGCAAAAGTCGGCAGCGCAGGAGGACACGCAGCATCTGGACGTGGTAGAGGACATGATTCACCTCTTGATTGTGCTGCTGAGTGATCGCACCTCGCTGATCGCCTCCGAAGACGAACCCAATGCGAACGTCCTCGCCATTCGCCGTGATCTTACTCACATCCTGTGCTTCAAACCTCTTTCGTTCAACGAAATCAATGGAAAATTGCCAGAGAAGTGGCAGGAACAGGAAGACTTCCATAGTGTCCTGGACGAAATGGCATCGTTTAAGCCGCCCGAAGGCGTATCCGACGTGGGGACTTTTGAGCTGAAGCCCGACTTCGTCGAGCACATTGATCCCTACATCGCTCATTACAACAAGAACCAGCGGGAAGAATCAGAGCTGGCGTATCGCAAAAAGATGGCCATCAAGACCGGCAAGCCGGTTGAGGAAATCGTCTACGAACCCAAGCTTCGGCCGATACCTTCCGGCCTGTTCAAGGATTTGGGCGCTTTCACTAGCACTGGCATGTTTGCCCAGATCGTCTACTACTCTCTCTTGTATCCTCTGGTTGCCGCCAGGCTCACGCCCAACGTGCCGGGTACGCGTATCGAGACGTTCCTCCAGGTCGTCCTCCACCTGATTCTGATCGCTATTTCCGAGGACAAGGCGGACGAGAACGAGCTGACAGAGGAATCTCTCAAGTCTTTCGTCTTGATTGCCTTGACGCGAACCGCGCGCAGCAATTTCATGCCTGAAGCGCCCAACGCCAAGACGATTGTCGCCCTCCTAGACATGATGTCGACCAAGGAGGAGTTCAAGGCTTGCCATCCCAAGATTGGCCTCATCCTCAAGCGGATGCGCCAGAAGCGACCGCGCAACTTCGAGAACGCCTACATGAGGCTCGGAGTATCGGTCGACCGCATCGACACGGCCTCCCCGGCAACGAACTCTGCCGAAGAGGAGCGTGAGCGCAAGAAGAAGGCGGCGCTGAGTCGCCAGGCCAAGGTCATGGCCCAGTTCCAGCAGCAACAGAAGAGCTTCTTGGAGAACCAGGGCAACATCGACTGGGGCTCGGATCTCGAAGACGAGGAGGATGTGGAGCAGAGTGGCGACCGGAAAAACAACTGGAAGTACCCTACAGGCACTTGCATTCTGTGTCAGGAAGACACGGATGATAAACGCCTTTACGGAACATTTGCGCTCTTCAACGAAAGTCTGATTCTGAGGCAGACGGACTTGCAGGATCCCGACTTTGTCCGCGAAGCATTTCACACACCCTCCAATCTGGATCGTTCGGCAGAGGATATTCGCCCGTTCGGAGTGGCGCACGAGAACCGCCAGGAAGTGGTCAAAGTCAACGCCAAGGGCGAGAAGTTCGCCGCGGAACGGCAGACGATCGGCAAAGGCTTCCCGTCCAAGTTGGCGCGTCCGGGAATCGTCTCTACAGGCTGTGGTCATATGATGCACTACAGCTGCTTCGAGATGTACTTGGACGCGACGAACCGCAGACATCACCACCAGATCGCAAGACACCATCCCGAAAACCTCAGGAGACAAGAGTTTGTCTGCCCGCTGTGCAAGGCTCTCGGCAACGCGTTCTTGCCCATCATCTGGAAGGGACAGGAAGAGTCTTTCCCGGGATCTCTGCAGTCCCAACACGCCTTTGGAGACTTTCTCGACGCCCAGATGAAGTCGGCATACTACATTCTGGGTGCCAACCGGCCACCAGACCAAGTTCAAAAATCGTTCAGCAGCTATGCCAGCGACCACGTCACCAGCTCGCTCGCGGAGAAGGCTTCCCAGCTGATCGACGAGGCATGGTCCGGCGAAGACCGTAGCCCCGACCCTCTTGTTGTCAACACGCCGTCTACGACGATATTCCCTGGCGTCTCGACGCCATCCTCCAACCGCCGGTCGCTGCCCAGCAATAGCTCTACCATTGTGGGCGAATTGGTCAAGGTATACCGTCGCCTGCGTGATACAATATCATCCAACGGATTTGAAAGCCGCCACAAGTACGTTCGTCGCGACCTGCTGGAGAAGAACGAGCTCGTCTACAGCGACGTCATTGCCAAGCTTGTAGGGTACTCGGTCTCGGCAGCCGAAATCCAGCAGCGAGGCACCGAGGCGCAGTATGGCCTGACACTGCTTGAGAAGATTCCCGAGCAGGTCCTGACGCACCTGCGCATCCTGTCCGAGACGGCCGCCTCGTATATCGCGGTTGGCGGTCTCAAGGCTGCCGGTGATAACCTCATCGAAGGAGAGTTTCGCAAAGACAGCGAGCGCCAGCACTGCCAATTGTTCGCCTCGCAGTACTTTGGTCAACAGACGGAGCACACTCAGAGGCCGATCGACGTGTACCCGCCACTCCTGGGACAAGACCCCTTCCTCTTTCTCACGGAATGCGTGTATGGCCTGATACCCGCCCAACAGTTTGAGATGCCGCACATCCTGCGACTCTGCTACCTGGCCGAGATTGTCAAGGTCATTTACCACATGGGACGCAATATACCGGTGACCGTGTGGGCCAATCACGTTTTGAGCAATGAGACGCAGGATCCGGCGCTGCGCAACTTTGCCAACTTGTGCGTAGCCATCACCAAAGCGAGCATGGGCATCAACGCCGGCATCCACGAAAGGCCGGCAGAACTCGGCGAGAACAGGGGCTTCAGCCAGCCTGAGCTGGACAATCTGGAGGGCTACTATACCTTTGTCAAGAAGTACGCCCTCACGTTCCTGAGGAAGTCGGTCGTTCTTCTGTACGTCAACTACGGCGTCGATTTCAACAGCCATTTCTCGCCTCAGCCCGACGCGGACGAGTTGGACCGCTTGACTGGAGCGCTCCGCGTCCCTACGTTTGACGAGATGTGCGCCTCCGTCACGGAGCATGGGCCTTCGTGCGGCTGGCCAGCCTCCACCCAAGCTCTGGTAGACGGCTGGATCAGGCACCAGATCATGTGGCCTGGCGATGTCGAGAGCAAGCTCCCAGAGGCAGCGCTCATCAGCCACCCGGGTATCTTTGAACTGGTGGGGTTGCCGAAAAACTACGACGCGCTCATAGAGGAGTCTACGAAGAGGACATGCCCCACAACGGGCAAGGACGTCTCGGACCCGATGATTTGTCTGCTCTGCGGCGAAGTGTTTTGCGGGCAGGCGGTCTGCTGTCTCAAGGAGGAGACAACGTCGGGAGACCGCGAGCCCCAACGAATCGGCGGCTCGCAGCAACACATGCGGAAGTGAGCTGACCATTCTCTCGACGTCCACATCAAGCAGTGCTAACCATGTCTCCCAGATGCCAAAAGAACATTGGCTTGTTCCTCAACATTCGCAAGTGCTGCATCTTTTATCTCTTCCGCACGTCTGGGTCCTTTAGCAGCGCCCCTTACATTGACAAGTACGGCGAAACGGATCTCGGACTGCGGCATGGCCGGCAGCTCTACCTCAACCAGAAGCGGTACGACTCGATGCTGCGCAGCACCTTTTTGACCCACGGCATACCCAGTATCACGAGTCGTAAACTGGAATCCGAGGTTAACAATGGCGGATGGGAGACGATCTAGCGGTGCGAGGAGGATCATGCGTGTGCGTGTGCGTGTGCGTGTGCGCTGTGTGCTCCATGCTGTGTGCAACAGGGGAAAAGGGGGTACGGCTGGCACATAGATTCATTAAAGTGGGCGGGCGAATAGACTTGCGCACCTCGATTTTTTTCTTTATTGGCCCTCCAGCGTACAGGTGTGGAAGGGCGAATTGGGAGTTGATATCAGGCTCAGCATTAAATTGATGGAAGGTACCAGAGTAAAATACCCATCGTACATGCATGACCCATGGCACATACAAGAATGGGTTGTGGTATAAATTGCGCCTCTGGCTGCGGGATATCACGGTGTCTTTCTGCCTGTCTGTCCCTACGGCCCCTCCATTTCCGTGTCCTCTTCCTGTTTTATCGGCGGCTCCGCGCTACTCGTCTCCTCGGCTTTTGCGCCCTCCTCGACGAGTCCGTTCACCGGCGCAGCCACCATCTCCTCGTCGACGTCGCCGTCGTCGTCCACAGCCCTCTTGAATATGCGAATCGTGCCGTCCTGCCCCGCGCTCGCCATGGTGTCGCCATGCACGTCGACCCAGAAACACACGCTCATCTTCTGCCCCTTGTGGGCGGGTATCCTCTGCACGACCTCCTTGGTGACGACGTCCCACAGCACAATCTCGCCGTCCTCGCTGGCGGAGACGACGAAGGCGCCCTCGCCGGGGACGATGCCGAAGCCGCCGCCAATGGCGAAGCGCGAGTTCTCGTGCCCCTGGTATGTCTTCTTGACGGAACCCGAGACGTAGTCCCAGAGGCGGATGGCGTTGTCGAGGTTGAAGGCGAGGACGAAGCGGCCGTTGGGGGAGAAGCAGACGGACGTGACGGCGGGGTTGTCTTCGTGGACGAGGGTTCTGAGGCACTGGCCCGTGTAGGTATCCCAGATGCGGCTGTGCGTGTTGGAATGGTTTGGGAGGGGGAGGGGGGAGAAGTTGGAGAGACTTACATTAGTCCGTCGGTCGAGCAGCTCACGACCAGAGTGCCGTCGCAGCAAAAGTCGATGCCGCTGACGGGGTCGCTGTGGGCGGGCAAACTCCGCATTAACCTGCCTGCTCTGACGTCCCACAGGAAGACGGCCTCGTCGTAGGACCCCGACGCGAGGATGTTGCCCTTTGGCGAGAACGCGAGACAGTGAACGTAGTTGTGGTGACCGAGCAGCGGCGGCATCGGTCGCGACGTGATCACCACGCCGTCCTTGGACAGCGCGCCTGACCCGACGCCCTTGGCGGTGATTTTCGGCCGCCCCGTGACGCGGTCCCATATGCGGATGGCCTTGTCGTCGGACCCGGACGCCAGCGTCCTGCTGTCCGGACTCCACGCCACGCAGCTCACGCCCGCGAGGTGGCCGACGAGCGTGTCCATGTGCTCGCCCGTCTCGGCGTCCCAGATCTTGAGCGTGCCGTCGGCCGAGGCCGACGCGATCCACCTCCCGTCGGGCGACACGCGCACCTGCGACACTGGTTTACCCCCGTGTCCCGCGAGGACCAGTGTCGGTTTGAATGTCGGCCTGACGGGCGGTCGTTTCATCGGCGTCGTGGTCGCGTCCGTCGTGTTCGTTGTCGTCGTCGTCGTGGCTTCCTCTTCGGAGAGGCGCAGCCTCCGCCCCACGCCGTTGGTCAAGCTCCCCTGCGAACTGCGGCCCGAGGTGCTCTCCGACCGCGACCGCGACCGCGTCCTGGATTCGCTCCGCGACGGTGACGGTGACTGTGACGGCGAAGCGCTGTGTGACGGGCTCCGCGAGCGGGAGCGGGAGTGTGAGGACCGCGAGTAGTACGCCCCGTTGAGCTCGTCGTCGCTTGGCGACCTGCTAGGCGTCATGCTAGGACGGCCGCGGTTCGTCGACAGGCGGCGGCGGCGTCTCGTCGTCGTCGTCGTCGTCGTCGTGCCGATGCGCTTCCTCCTGGTGGTTTTGACATCGGTGTTGGCGAATGGCGGTTCCGGGGAGTTGAGCTCGTCGGGGGAGGAGTAGCGGGGTGCGTTCTCGAGGACTTTGCGGCGCTTGGGAGGGGGTTCGGGGAGGGCTGCGGACGTCGCTCGGGGCTCGAAGCGTGACATTTTGGCTGTTCCTGGAGATTATTCTCACTGTTTCAAGGTATGGAGATTGCATAAGTGGTCTGGAAATTGCTCGAAAGTGAAGAAGCAGATGCGTTGGCGCGTCGTGGAAGGAAGCAGCAACGAGGCTGACCAGAGAGTGACGATGGTGACGGTATTCTCAACTTTTGGAGCATGGAGCAGGGGTAATGACTGAGCGACGCGAAGTACGTACTGTGGAAGCTGCGCAAAATAAATCCATCTCAGTAAGGTGCCGATGGGGCGCTGCTCTAACCGTTTTCGGACGCGCGCCACAGCAAAAGGCCACACATCACGGCTTATAATAATTGGCTATCAGCCCCTGTCGCGGTGGAGCAGTGCGCGCCCCACTGGTTTTACTTATGTATACCCATACCACAAGCCATACCACCAAGTACAGTATTTAAAAGATATGCGCCCACTTCAGCCTCGTCCCGCCACACGCACAGGGCTTTTTGAGGCCCCAGCTCCTAAACATGGGGCTCGCGCACAAAGTTGCCTTGGACATGTGGCGACCCTCAGTGGGTACCGGAGCTGTTCGCCTGTGAAGTGGATCCTCCCGCTGCTCCCCGGCTCCGAAGAATAGACGGAGCAGAAACTCAACGCAACGTCACGCGTGCCCGTCCGTTCAGTCTGAGCGGCGTCGCCATCTCACTTCGTCTCATTCGTAGCTCAGTCGGTCCCATGCCTCATGCCTCAGAACCTAAACTGATGAAACTGTGAAGCGTCGCGGTCGCTGGCTGTCACCAGACCGAAGGAACCACTGAGGGTTTAAAGATTCTGCGCTGCTCCATCCGGAACCATCGGCGCGTTCTCCAATCCCTCACTCTCTGATCCACGATCTTCACAAGACGCCGAGCACCACTCCAAGAACACACCAGCATTTCCACATACAGGGGCCGCCACCAATCTCACACCCCTTCAGAATGGCAGACGGCACCATGGAGGACGACGACCTCCGCGTCCTCACCCTCAACTGCTGGGGCCTCAAATACATCTCCAAACTCCGCCCCGAGCGCCTCTCTGAAATCGGCCGCCGCATCGCCTCCCTCCCCTCGCCTCCGCACATCGTCGCCCTCCAGGAGTGCTGGACCGCCGCCGACTTCGCCTCCATCCACGCCTCCACCTCCCACGTGCTCCCCCACGCAAAGTTCTACCACTCTGGCTGCTTCGGCGGCGGCCTCGCCCTCCTCTCCGCCCACCCCATCGAGTCCTCCACGATGCACGCCTATCCCCTCAACGGCCGTCCCACCGCCTTCTGGCGCGGCGACTGGTTCGTCGGCAAGGGGGCCGCCCACGCCGTCGTCCGCCTCCGCCTGCCCTCCGGCCGCGCCCAGGTCCTCGAAATCTTCAACACGCACACCCACGCGCCCTACACCGAACACCTCGCCGACGACACCTACCTCGTCCACCGCCTCGCCCAGTCCTGGCACCTCGCCAAACTCCTCCTCGCCGCCGCCGCCTCCCGCTCCCACCTCGTCCTCGCCCTCGGCGACTACAACATGAAACCCCTTTCCCTGCCCCACCGCATTCTCACCTCCCGCGCCCCCGTCGTCGACACCTGGCGCGTGCTCCACCCAACTTCCTCCCTCGGCGCCGCCGACGACGAGGCAGAAAAGGCCAGGGGCGTGCCGGCTCCTACGGCGCACTTCAACCTCGTCGAGAACGGCGCCACGTCCGACGGAAGCTACAACACCTGGCGCTGGCCCACCTCGGAGCAGAAACGCCTGTCCAACGGCGAGAAAATCGACGTGCCGCCCGACAGAATCGACCGCAAGGGGAAACGCCTAGACTACGTCTTCCTCGGCAGTCCGCCCCCCGACTTCCACGGCGGCGGCTGGGTCGTCAAGGATGCGCGCGTGGGCATGGTCGAGCCGCATCCCACCCTCCACTGCTCCCTCAGCGACCACTTCGCCGTCGAGGCCACGCTGACGTACCACACCCCTGAGCAGACCCGGGCGGGCAAATCGTCCTCTCGATATCTTGATGACCAGCTCGCTGCCATGCCGCCAAAGAACCCGGCGCTGTCGACCGCTGATTACGACGAGATCCTCTCCAAAACGCGGTGGTACGTCCAACGGGAGGAGAAGCAAAAGTTCTGGCGCGGTCTTCACTTCTTCGCCTGGATTGGCGTCCTCCTCGCCTGTCTCATCGGCGTGTGGTTCAGTCCCCACAACTACGTCGCCTTCGTCCTCATGTTGCTGAGTAGCTTTGGTCTGGTTGCTGGAGTCGTCGACGGCCTCCTGTCCCTGCTGTTCTTCAAATCGGAACTCAGGGCTCTCAAAGAATTCGAGTGGGAGGTTACCAACGCCAAAGCTCTCGCTCGACGCAGCTCTGTCGAAACCGATGCCAAAGCAAGCCACTGATCCCGTGTTGTACACCATCTAGGGTCACCAGAGATCAAGGTGGCAGGCTGCATGTAATCGCGGTCACGACAGCAACCAATTGTATTAATGAACAATAATGTCTAGTTATATTAATAGCTTCTCCGTCTGGTATACCGCATTTCGCCACCCGTGCTCTAGCGGCGTAGCTCACCACGCGTTCGTCAGACCCCCATTTCGCGAAATCATCTCGTATGGTACCATGTCTCTTACCACGGCCCCGTGATTGCTAGCTGTGTGCATCGGCTCGAGAGGATACTTGACTGCCGGAGGTGTTCGCCAAGAGTACCCGAGGAAGGCCGTCTGCTTTCTGAATTGCAGCACCTCTTGCTTCGTCTCCGCGTCCCTGAGCAACTTGTCCCTGGGCCTCTTGCGCTCCTTTTCGCCGTACTTCCTCACCACTTCCTTCATGCACTGCTTTGCTTCCGAGCTCAGTCTGGATTGACCATCAATCTCGCGGTCAATCTTTTTGAGTCTGGCCGAGTCGTAGGGCTTGTCAATCAGTCCAAGACAGAAGCCGATCATGTGGTTGCGAAACCCGAGGTGCTGGAGCTCTGTAACTACCACCTCGGCGTCTACCGGCCTTTCCGCTGCGACAGATGCCACTGATTCCGACCAGTCGCTGACGGGCTCGTCTTCTTCGAAGTAATGCGTGTCGTAGGAGTCGTCAATCTCGGGGATCCACTCCGGTTGCATACGCCGCAGTCCATCCCATGGAACATGGCGAAGCCACGGGTGTCTCTTGATGTCAGACGCGCCATCCTTGAAAACGAACTGACGTGGTGGATGCAAGACGCCTAGCCGCAAACGCTGGTCTTGCTCGTAGTATTCCGGAGACGACAGGCGATTCTCCTTGTCTCTGAGCAGGAGTTTGATCAAATCCTGGCATTGCGCCGACACTGGAGGCCCCTGAGCCGGAAATTCCAGCGTCGTGGTGTGGTTCTGCAGCGACGTCAGTTCCACCCCCTGTTTGTTCACACGGGAACTCACGATGATGTTTTGCTTCGTGTACTGACGGCCCCTGTCGGAAAGGAAAGGAGTATGCCCGTAAAGGCATTCGTACAGGATGATTCCGATGCTCCACTAGTCGCATCGCCCGTCGTATCTCTCACCCAGAACAACCTCTGGGGCCATGTACTGGCTGGTTCCAACAACAGAACGAGCGTACGATCGGCTCGAGGCTGCGGTCCTCCAATCAAGCAGGTTCTCAACCGTGGGAAAATCGGCGCGATCCAGCGAGGATCTCCGGGAGCGCGACCACGACTTCAAAGGCTTCGGGGATCGAACGACTTCTGCAGGGGGTTCGTGTTTCGAGGAAGACGCTTGCAGTGAATGTCTCCTCTGTTCGTCACTCTCCGGCGTGGACTTTTGGTCTTCCTCGTCTCCGGTGATGTGGATTCCCTTGGCAATGAGCAGGCTCTGGCGATGCCATTTGTAGTAGGAAGTGTCGTGAGACCAATGGTCATCGAATGCCAGGCCAAAGTCGGAGATCTTCAAGTGACCGTCAGCCCCAATCAAAAAGTTGTCAGGCTTCACGTCTCGGTGAATGCAGCCAAGCTTGTGTGCCTCCTCGATGCACACAATCATCTCTGCAATGTAAAACTGCGTCCTTGCCTCGCCGAGTGTATTTTCGCGGATCAGAAGGCCCAGAAAGTCTCCTCCGGGCATGTATTCCATGAGGAGGTAGAGGTTGGAGCTGTCCTGGAAACTCTTAATTAACGGAACGATCCTGCCCAGACCGTTGTTAGTAACTTGACGTCTCGAAAAAGATTTAGACACACCATTCCGACTTCGAGGCGGCCGCCAGGAAATCTCTCTCCGCCCGGAGGTGGCCTTCTTGGCAACTTCGAAGCATGTCCGACTTTCGAATGACCTTCATGGCAAGCACCCGTGACGAGCGCCTCTCACGGACGAGTTTGACAACCCCGAAACTGCCTTTTCCGAGGTTCTGAAGAGACTCGAGGTTATCCAAACCCGAGTGCCTCGGTATGTCCATCACTCGTCTGTCAAAGGTCATCCGGCTGAAGGGATTTCCAGCGACAGGGTATGTCCATGACTTTCTGCAATATCTAGCAGCCATTCTGCCGTTCTCCGCTTTGGCGACCCTCTCCAAACGAAGGTGGTTGGATTCCTCCCGCAGGAATCTTTTCCGATGATGTCTCCTGGAGACTCGGTCGTGAGGCGAAACTTGAATGTCCAATAGCTGCTCGAACTCGGCCTCGCGCACTTCTCGAGGGGTCGGCTCTTCACTGAGAACTTCGTTCTAGTACGTCTCCAGATAGATCTTGGCAGCGGTGGCACGCTCGATGCTGATGACTTTTTCGGGGGTGCTCGTCACTGCGTGCTCGATAGCCTCCTCCGGGGAAGACGACTTTCCATTAAGAGTTAGGTGTCGAGGCAATCGCTGACTGAGGCGGGAAATGGCAGTCTGAAACCTTTGAATGGTTGCGCTACTGCTCGACTTGGTAATGCCTGTGGCTGTCAGCGATTGAAGCAGCATCTGGGTCCTGTGCTCATACCGTTGGCTCGCTTGGTACCTTTTAGGCGTCTGGCGAGTAGAACAGGGTTGATGGTCACCGGAGTTCTTTCAAGCCTGTGCCACAGGCCGGTCTGCGGGTTCGCCTGGCTGTCAAAGTTACGGTAGTCGGGCGGAAACATGTTGTTGGCCTCGATGTTTGTGATGGGTAGACCGGGCAGTGGAGTGCTGTTGCCGCGATTGTGGTCAAAATGATGCGTACTGGCCATGGGTGGGAAGCTTTGAGAAGGATAATTCGTGCTGTTAATCGATCTATAAACGTATACGTGTGGTGTAAAAGAGAGATAAACGACTCCCTGGCTGTGACAGGGCTTGGTCTGCCGTGCTGTCTGACGTGTCGAGAAGATGGAACGCACTAACAAGGGGGGGGAGGGGGGCACACAGCATCAAAGTCGACGGGTAAGACCAACGTATGACCTTCCCCCGACCATGTCGATCGAGCATTCGACCACCAAAACCGACAGTTTCCGTCTAGGGAAAGCGTGTCTGGGCCTTGGTAGGCGCTTCGCAAATCACACTCACACGGCAAGAGGCACACAGGCAGACTGGAAGACTATGAGAACTTTTCGTTAAAATCCGGAGCTAGTTACAGACAGACCGGAAACCATGACCATAAGGAAATCTTTTGTGGTACGCCAACCAATGCATTGTAAGTCCTCGCCTCGTCATTCCGTCGAGGGGAATCTGCATCCGTATCTCGTCGAATACGGTTCTCCGCAGATAGATGTAGGTCGGAGACTATCCATTGCGCAAGCGTGAGTCCGGGTTTGTCCGCGGCCTCACATCATTATAGGGTCAAGTCACCGTGTATGATGACGCCGATGCCTAGGAGTCTAGGCCATCAAGTGTGGCAGACTTGCCAGGCAGGTAGTAAAGTACAGTGGGACAGTCGCCCAGAGGGTCGGCGTCTCTCCGCGAAAGGAAACATCAGGTCGAGACGTTCGTTTACTTGATCTCGAGGAGCTTGACGTCGAAGGTCAAGGTGCTGTTGGCGGGGATGCCAGGCAGGCTCTTGGAGCCGTAGGCGTGGTTGGCAGGAACAGTCAGACGACGCTCGCCACCAATGGTCATGCCGAGGATACCGATGTCCCAGCCCTTGATGACCTGGCCCTTGCCAACCTTGAACTGGAAGGGCTTGCCCTTCTTGTTGGCTGTTGCGACGAGTTAGCAAACCGTTTGTGAATGGAAATATTGCGGGGGGTATGGCGTTCGAGACTTACAGTCAAAGACCTTGCCGTCATCGAGCTTGCCGATGTAGCGGACGCCGACGGTGTCGCCGTTCTTGGCAGAGCGGCCGGAACCAACCTTGCGGTCGTCAATGGTGACTCCCTGGACAACCTTGACGCTGGCGGCGGGCTTGCCGGCCTGCTTGGCCTTCTCGGCGGAGCCGGTGGGACCCTGCTCAAGGTTCTTCGCGAACTGGACCTTCTTGTCGGACTTGGGAGTGGTCTTCTCCTCGGTGGCGACGGCCTCGCCCTTGTTGTTCTTGAGCTTCTTCTTGTCCTTCTTGGACAGCTTGGAGTCGTCCTTGGACTCGGTAATCAGGTCGTCAAGGCTCTCAGCAGCGCGCTTCTTGCCCTTCTTGGTGTCAACCAGCTTGGGGGCCTCCTCCTCGTCGGTGTCGATCTCCATGACGCGGGGGTCGGCGGTGTCGTCGAGCTCATCCTCGTCCGAGTACTCGCCCATGCCAAGCTCATCTTCATCGGGGGACAGGTCGTACTCGTCGTCATCCTCGTCATCATCCTCCTCCTCATCCAGGTCGATGAGGTAGTTGCCGGTGACGTGAACGGTGTGGGTACCAGAAACGACGAAGAAGGCCTTCTCGCCCTGGCTGACGGTGATGTCAATGGGCTGCTGGTAGTTCTGCGACGGTGTTAGCATGGAGTGCGACGAGCGCATGTTGGGGTGCGACTTACGCGCTCGGTGTCGAGAGTGCAGACAACGAAGTTCTCAAGGTCGAGACCGTCCTCGTCATCAGAGTCCTCCTCCTCAGAGTCCTCAGAGTCCTCATCAGAGGCCTTGCCCTTGCCCTTGCCCTTCTTGGACTTGCCGTTGGCCGTGTCCTCGTCGGAGTCCTCCTCCTCACCAACAGCCTCGATAAGCTTCTTCAGGGCATCGGCCTGCTTCTGCTTCTTGGACTTGGAGGGGTCGCTGGGGCCGCCGTTGGCCTCCTCATCCTCGTCGTCCTCGTCGCTGTCGTTACCCTCAAGAAGAGCCCGGAGATCCTCGTCATCAATCTCATCATCGTCCTCCTCATCGTCATCGTAGGGACCGGGGCGCTGCTTGACAATACGGAGAGTAGAGCGGGGGACAGCAGGAATGTTGCCCTCGCTGTCAGCCTCAGGAGCCTCGGCGGGATCGATGGCAGCCATGGTAATGCGGAACTGCAAAGAAGCAATCAGTAATCGGCATTGGAAGTATAATGCACAAGAGTGCGCCGGTCGCAAGACCACATTATAGCTATAGCTTGCACTTGCGCACACTACCAGCTTGCAAGAAATCAAAGAGAGAAAGAGCGCAACATACGTTGGAACCGAATTTGCAGGCAGGAATGAGGATATCGCCAGGAGGGACCTCAAGGCCATAGACTGCGACAGGGGCGGGAGCCATTGTTGCTGATGTGGAATGTGTGAAAGAAAGTGAATTAAGGATGCCTTGTTAGGACTTGATGTGATGTTTCAAGAAGGTCCAAGAATCAAAGACTTGTGACCTGGAAAATTCGTCTTGTTCGGTGTGGAGGTATTTTGGGGAGGAAGGGTAAGTTGGTTGGTTGAGGAAGATGTGATGGGAGCGAAGACGAAGAAGGTCAGGTCAGGTCGAAGAGCTTTTGCCTGAAATTTTTTTTTCCTTGACCAAGAAGACGGAACCTTTTTTTTTTCTTCCTTCGACCCCACCGCCAAACGCTAGTGCCATCTTATCAGGCTTATCGTACCATAGCAACCGCAGCGCAACGGCCAGGAAGGTGCATCTGGGGAAGGAAAGCGCGATAGACCCCTGCTGGAAAAGATGGGTTACAGCGTACGGAGGACCTACAGATGCGCAATCGCGCCCATTTAGTGGACCTACTGCGTAACCTTTTCAGCGAGGGAGCTGTCGAGCCACCGAGAAGCATCCATTTGCTACACCGCCTTCTTGGCCTCGGCGTCAAGTGAGGCGTCCGCAAGCCATATCACTGCGCTTCTGTTGAGCGTTTCACTGAAAACGGTTCGACCTCGAGGGTCAAAACTGAGAGGTATAGCATCAACACAAAATTGTTATTTGACAATCGTATCTTGCTCGGTGTACGTAATATATCGGATAAATATAGGCATTCGCCAAGGTAGGCTGTTGCCACCATCACCAACCACCATGCTCCGGCGATTCCAGCAGGCCAAGTCAACCCCTATGAGGTCTTCGCCTTGATGGGTTTGACAAACCATGCTTTGACGACTTGCCACAAAAGCCCTGCAAGATACATCTTCGGTCCCTCCCCATAATACTGCCCTCGATCACCGACATCTGCCATGTTGCACGCAAGCTCGGCGACAGGACCTGGAAAGTGCTTGCCCTTGGCTCTGGCGTACGCCGCCACCAAGTCATTTCCGTTCGTGATGCCGCCTGGAAACATACCCACACACGTCAGCACATCGCCTCTCGACGAACACCCATGAAGAAACATACCACAAGTCCACAGATTGCCGTCTTGGTACCATCGATACCTCTCTCCAACCCACCGCGCCCCGGGATATTTCTTCTTCAGCACATCTTGCACGCCCCTCGGCCCGCACACCGTCTTCCCGTGCAGCAACCCAGCGGCGCCGCACAAGAAGATTCCAGTGCACACGCTCAGCACGTCCGTCGTCTCCGCCCGCCCCGCGTGCCCTCTCACGAACCCGAGCACGTCCTCGCCCCAGCTCCCAGACGGATCCGGGCCCGGGATGAGCAGGACATCGAGCTCGCCCGGCTGGACGTCCGGATGCGAAATGTCGTGCGTCGGCGCGATCCTGAGGCTCGAGGTGACGGGCAGCAGCTCGCGTGAAGGTGACGCCGGCGAGTAGGCCTTGGACGTGATGTAGGCGATGCTCACGCTCGGCGCGAGTTCCCGCAGGTGCTTTGGCAGCATGTCCATCGATTCGAGACCCAGGTACTCCTTGGACATCATGTGGAAGACGTCGACGCAGGCCATGTCCAGCAGCTGAACCTCTCCCGGCACGAACACCCCAATCCTGACGACGTTCGTGCTGGCCATGCTCTTGAATCTTTGACAGCTTCTTCGTAGACTACGAGCTGTTGGCGACTGAGGGTGCGGTTCGTTGAAATGATGACTTCTACGTGGTGGTGTCTACGTGGTGGTGTGAGTGATGGCCCGAACGCCAGAGTTTCCGCTGCTAGTATTGCGAGCCGTCCATCTTCGAGGTATCCGTCTTATTTTATATCCGTCTGTAATCCTATCAACCTCCCAGTCTGACTGTGCCATCGTGGACGATGGCTTCTTCTCGGCTCCAGGCCCGGCCGGTTGCTGGAAGCCTCCGAAGCAGACAAGTGACTAGTCTTGGCCGACAATGGCTGACATTGACAGCTCTGATTGGTCGCCTCAACCTAACTTCCGAGTGCTCTCGGTCCAGAGACGAGAGTCAGAACATGGTCTTTTACCGACTGTCCGAAGTTGTTAAAGGCGCCAGTAGATGGACTGTGCACATTCACATGCTCGAATCAATAGCAAGTTGCAGGCGACAACTAATAGATGCTTCAGTAATTCGGATGAGGATCAGCCGATGGACATATTTGGTCACTTGCGTGCACGGCAAAATACACTATGCTAGTCTTACAAATCACATCAATTCGTATTGTCTGTGGTAACTTCTTCCTATTGACCACTTCCGATCCATTTCTTAGCGTTGCCATGATCATGAATCGTTCTATGTACACACAAGATTAGATATTATTAGGACTCGTCCATATTAGCGGGCTCCCGGGATTCTCGGTGTCGGCCTCCCTTCTTGGCTTTGGGAACCCGCCGTCTCAGCTGCCTCCCCAGGCTTGTCCTGTCCCCGGAGAAGGCAGTCGTCTTTCCTCGACCGGCACTGGCGGCATCTGATTGCCTGTCTGCCTCTGGTAGTTGGAAGTCGTCATGTTGGCGTGGATGTGTCCTGCTCCCGTCGTTCCACTCCGTCTTCCGCATAAGCGAATGCACTTGGACGGCTCTCTGCTCGTCAAGTTCCTGCGTATTGCTCCGAGAACTCCGGTTTGAGGCCCCATGAATCCCCAATAGCTCTAGAATGCCGATACCATGCCATGCCATGCATATCAAGAATGCCCTCATCTATTTACACGTGAGGCTCTCGGGAGCCTCAGCTACTTCAAACACGTAATCGAGTTAAAAACCGCCGCCTGGTGTTCCTAGAATTGGGCTGTGCGTCGAATCGAAGGAAATCAAATCAGAAGCATCGCCGCCTAATGTGGCTAAGCGATTCTGAGGCGAAGGTGAGGTAAAACATGACATAGAAGGGAATAATGTTGTCGTTACGCCATTTGGTCTGCCGAAAGAGACTTTGCCCTTTGTCTCGTCACCTTTTTGCTGACCGAGTAGACCAGGTCTAGTGTCCAGAAATGGCACAGTTGTGCCTGGGCACAGGGGATGGCTCCGTAGAGGGGAGCGACAAGCGGGACCATGGCGTAATCGACGAAGTTCTTCTTCACGCTGCGGTACGAGAAGTTCATTCCCTCGGAGAGTCCGGCCTCGGACATTTCGCGTTTGCGAGTCGTGACGCAGAGGCGATGGAAGCTCTCGTACAAGGCCAAGTACAGGGCAATCTCCATGAAGCCGATGGTGCGCAGGACTTTGCAGATGTCAAAGATCCACTTCAAGTGTGCGACGTCCTCGTTACCCTCCGTGACCCAGGCGTACAGCGTGCAGCCGATGACGAGGATGGTCATCTGCAGAGGCAGGAAGTGGGCCTCGAACAGGCGGTGGAATAGATAGACGATGCGCTCCCAGTTCGGGGCCTGCAGGGTGTCGTGGGTGACGTCGGAGAAGATGCCGCTCTCGCGGGGCTGCTCGGGGTCCTGTTGGTCCAGAGGGGCATCAGGAACGTAGACGTCCGCAGAGTCGCCGGCGGAGGTGTGCAGAGGACGGAAAGCTCGAGAGGTGTGCTTGCGCTCTTGCCAGAGCTCGACAACCTTGCGAAGAGCGTATCCAGAGTCGAGAGCACCCCACATGTGCCTGATTGCCTGCTTGTAACGAGCGCTCATGTCGGAGCGGAGACCACGCAGGCCCTTTGAGCCGTTGCCGCATACATTGCTCTGGCTGACAGGACTGAGCACAGTCCTGACCGTCAAGTTGCCGTTGAGGGCGAAGAAGCACTTCAGATACATGTGCAAATCCTCGCCGATGGCCTCGTTGTCGCAGTCCCAGCCACCAACGCGATCGACGAGCTCGAGAGGAACCGAGTAGACGGACGTTGGAGGAGCAATCGTAGAGCCCGCATACAGCCCAGACATGCCGCCGGCGCCCCAGAGGATGTCGGCGACGCGGACGATAGCGGGGACGCTGTGGGCATTTCGGTCAAAGATGATTGGTGCCGAGTACAGAGTGGTCTTTGCGGTTTCGGGGTACGAGAGGTGCATGGTAGTAAGCAGGGCGAAGAAGTTCGCGGATAGGTGAGAGTCGGCTGTAGATACCCCACGTTCTGGTCAGCGAATCATTCTACACGCGCGAGAATTGGAAACATTGGCTGTGCCAGAGTATCCGAATGTGACATGCGCACGTACCGTCGAGGCCAGTAATGATCACATCCTTGCGTGCAGCCATTGAGTATTTTTGGCTCAACTTGCGGGCAGCCCAGGCCACGTTGCTTCCCTTTCCGGCGGACTCCCCAGGAATGTCAGCAGGATGGGTGGTGTAGTCGATGCTACGGAACTTTTTGACGAATTCCTGAATGAGGGTCATGGCCTTGAGCTCGACGTTGGGTTCGCGTTGCTCCATTCCCAGATAAACCTGCACGGTGCACTGTCAGCAATTGAAGGCAAAATTTGGGGAGAGGCGTCGTCTAGTGGTGTCGAAACTTTGCCATCGTCGGGCGTGATGTGTCGACCCAAAAAACCAAGCCCAATCGGGGTTACTCACGTCGTAACAGCTGCGTGCCTGGGGGTGCGACGCCAACACATCGAGAGTCTCTTTCAACGTGTCCATCTCCTCCTTGTAGTTGGGAATGATGATGGCGTGGATGACACGATCGGGCTCGCCGTCGACTCCATCGGTGTAGAGCTCAGGCTCAGTGTCGCCAGCCTCGCTGCTGGAAGCAGAACAGGCGTGGGAAGAGGTCAAGGTCTCGGAACTGGACAGAGAGGTGGAGGAGCCGCGACGGCGGTGGGAGAACTTGTATTCTCTGAGAGTCTTGTTCCGTGCAATCTTCTTCAGGCTGCGGGTCATGTCGAAGACGGCATAGCAGCATCGGATAGGGAAGGCGAAGACGAGTAGGTGAATGAACAAGGCGTAGTAGGCGAAGATGTCAGTCCAGAAGCCTGCGCCCTTGGTAGACGCGGTGATGGCGTTAAGGCTGTCTTGATGCAGATAATTGTAACCATGTGCCGAAGCGGCAGACTCCTTTGAGATGACCCAGTAACTCAAACCCAGCAGGGCGAACATGGCCAGGCCGCCTGCACGGCGCGAGGCCCAGGCGAAGATGGACATGGTGGTGATGAACCGAAGGCCGTGGCGAGTCGGTCGCAGCGAAGGGTGGATCTTGGTCGGGAGAGCGACAATGACGGTGGTCGACGACGCCAGGCAACGTTGTCAGTCAGTCGACTAGAAGCACAGTCAGACCTCTGAGAGCGACGAATTTGCTCGAGGGAGAGCGAGGCCAGACGCTGCAAGCGACGGGCGAGAGAGGGAGACAGGAACGGAGGGGTGGTTCAGGAGACAGGAGGACGAGGCCCGAGATTGCGAATGGCTGCTTGTCAACTGGAGCCCTACCTAACAGGTTGATGGGGAACTCTCGCGCGCAAACGCACACACACACACACTCTCTCTCTCTCTCTCGTGTCTCGAAGGGGATGAGATGTGGGTTTGGAGAGAGCAGTTAGGTAGGTGACAGAGGAGGGGAGGGTAGGGAGGGAGAGAAAGAGGGAAGAGAAGGAGGGACTGGGAAAGATTAGAGTGCGTCTGTCGGATGATATTCGCGAGGACGGGTAGCTAATGGATACGGGCTGGAACAGAGAAAGAGAAGGAGAAAGACGGAGCAAGGTTGAGAGAATGGGTGGAGGAATTTCTTGGACAGGTTAGGATAGACTGGACTGGGACGTAGACGTGGACGTGGACGCGGACGGGACTGTGACATGGGGAGAGGGTGAAGTGGGTGGTGGACACGGTACGGTACTTAGGCTCACAGTACGGCAGGTTTAGTTGGCAACAATGGACGGAAGGCCTGACGCTGACGCCGACGCCGACGGGGGAAGGGAATGGAAAGGGGCTCTCGTGCAGTGTCCTTGGTGTACCTACCTACCTCACCTCAGGTTAGTAGCAGTGCAAGAGACCTGTGACGGAGAGTGTGTGGTCCAATTGCAGGTTAATTTGGGGGCACTTGGGGAAGCTCTGGAAGGACGGTGCTTGTACAGAGGTAGGCGTGCCTCGGGAGAGATACATGCAATAGAGGCGCGGGCTAGGCAGACGACGAAGTATATGCCTGAGGCTGAGGCTGCCGTGTGCTCGTTGTGTTGGACCAGACCTCAGTAACCTTAGGTGAGGTGCCTTACTTGGCACTTGTTGCCTAAGGTAGGTACCTATGTACGAATACCTATCTTGAGTACCTACCTATCCGAACCATGTACTGTGCCGCTTAAAGCAAGGTACGCGACGTCAAGTCAGCGAAGAAACAGAGTCTGTACAGGACACAGGTGCAAGCTACAAAAGCGACACGACGTCGCAGCTAGAAACATGCCTTATGTTTCCTCGCGAGGCGGCGAGAACAGGCAGCTTTACATACGCGGGGTGTAGGTACCTCAAGGTAATATCATACAATGCCTCCCACAGTAGGTACGTAAGGTACCTAGGTAAGCACCAGCTTTTCGTTTCATTGACCCAACAGCGGCGACAGGTGCCACATGTTGGGCTTTGAGCTTCCCTGCCCGTCTTCAAAAGCTCTCTGCTCGTTAGCAATTGCAGACGACGCGACATGCCGAGTGTTAATCTGACGGATGTACCTCACGGAAATGTACTGTGAAAAGCAACCGGCAGGCCTATCCACTGTATACGGTGTACATAGTACGACGTGAGGCACAGCAAGACGAGACAAGACAAGCAACAGCACCGCAAAGAAAGCGCGAGCTGGGGGGGGTCCTGCGGACTGGCCTAGGCGAGGCCCCAAAGGGGGAAGGACATCTTCGGATTGGCGAGACGACGACAAGGGGGCAGCCCGGCAGCGGTGATGGCAGCCGTGAGAGACTGGGGGTGAGACCAGGGTCCTGGAGCTAGCAAAGGCTTTACTGAGGCAAGCTCCTGAAGATGCAATAGTGTGGGGGAGACCTCACCGCAGTAGCGCGGTCCCCAAGCAGTTCGCCTTGAAGTTGAAACTACCTACTACACAGCTGGTACCTACCTACCCAAGGTGCACCTGAGGTGACGGGCGTGAGGGAGGCACTTGAAGCAGGTCATTTCATAATCAAGTGACGCGCCCACTGCCTATACTCCTACTGCTTAGCATAGGTAATCACGTATCTAGAGCCGAATTCATTGGCAAAGGGGCGAAAAAATTGAGGCCAAGAACTTCATCAGGGTTTCTGTTTAGACTGTCACTAAGGCGAGGCAGCGAACCTATGACGGCCTAGTGCTTCTTGCCCGCTTGCATACTACTTGACGCCTGCTGGCGCGATGATGAGCCTGGTAGGCTGCCTCTGCGGTTTCGACCTCGATAATTGCGTGAGGCAGAGTTTTGAACATGGGCGTGGGGCGTGGAAGGCAGAGCGAGGCACGCTTACTGGGATGGCACGGACTGCGACAGGGTTACATGGCCGTGAGAATTTTCTGCGCCTGCACTGAATCGCTCCGTGGGAAATGAGCACTGAGAAATTACCGAGTAAGCGGTCTGCCATTCGCACCGTGTACATGCCGTTCCCGTCCGCTCCTGCCAGCGAATGCCAGCTTCACAGAGCATGTACCCCATAATTACATACTCGGTACCGAGTGCCTTGGTATGTGCTTCGTACACAGGCTCAACAGGGCGGGCATCTGGCATCTCACACGCAATTCCGCGATGCCATGCGGCGAGGAACGCAGACGCAGACGCAGACGCTGCCAGAAGAAAGCTCAAGTCGATACTGCCTCACTCTCCGCTTCTGGACTATCCACAGTGATGCTGCCATTTGCCTGCCATGGCCGCTTTAGGCTTTTGCCCAGAGATGCTCTAGAATCTTAGCTGAGGACGCGTCTTGGTGTTCGTTAACATGCAGTGCGAAGTTCTGTCCTTCTCTCAGCACGGCAAACTCCATCGTCTGTGGTCACATTATCAGAGCCAGTAGCTCACATAGAATCTTCATATGCATAGCAGTCTGCCCTCCACCAACTTGGCAAGAACCGGTCGTCATCAAGCCTGTGACTGCGCATCTGGTCTACGACTCTGCTTATGCAGCCATTGCAGCGCAGCGTATGGCTTGCGACTCGCAATTCATCGGGCAAACGCACAGCCGCACTGAGGCGTCAGCTGCTTGGAAACATTGTGCACTTCACATCAGAAAGTGAGCGTCCTCCTATCGCTGCCTGCTCTGACATCTTTGCGGAGGTGTCCCCCAGCTTCAACACAAGGAAACAAATTCTTGCCATGGGACATTTACTTCCGCATCCAGACGTTGGACGGTCTTCGTAAAGATACCTACGAAAGACAATTACTAGATGTCGCATAGTGCGGTCATTTCCGGCTTCAAAAAAGAAAAATATGAAAAACCAGACAACAACAAACAACAATAGGAATTGGCAAGACTATGGGCCAAGAACCACTTTCCTCCTGCGCTCTCCCAAGCGCTACTGCGGTTGAGACTACGGATACCATGACATTAGGTACGCGGTAATAGTGAAAAATTATAGGCCCGCACAGCACAGAGTGGAATTAGGGACGCTCCTCCCGTCGGTGAGATCGCAGCTACCTACCTACCTACGCAGTTAGTTTGTACGGAGTACGGAGTAAGCATAGGTGCCGAGTCGGTGCCTTGCACTGTGGCGGTGGGTATGAAGATACCTCGCACGCTAACACCTTCGCCTCGCTGCAGTGACTAAGTAGTAGGTAGGTGGGGACTATCACAGTGTATAAGTACACAGTAAAAAGCACTCTGGATGCTAGCCCCGTGATGTCCCTACTACGCCCCCACCGCGGCAAAGTCTGACCGACCCGACTCTGTTGAGCTTCCATTCTCCCCACCGCCTGAGCTGGGTCTGGTTTGGTCTGGAGAACAAAGAACTTCATTCCTCCAAGTGCAGCATTCCATTCACGCCAACTTGGCCGGTTAAGCTACGCGTGTGGAATAGGAGTTGGCGTCTGCGAAAGTGGAGAAGGGGGAACTAACCTCAAATCTGGGTAAACGCGCAGTTGCAGATACCCAACTGGCCACTGGCAACTGTCCTTGTACCTCGCAATTGAACAACGTGACGGGCCACAGAAGCTTACTGCATAGTAGGTCAACCACCACACGCAGTTGCAGTTGCGCGTGAGCGATGCTGGTCTTGGCTGCCTCCTTCCTGCCCGCAAATTACGAGTGACATGTTGCTTTCAAGAGCTGTTTCCGCCGAGGAAACAGGAGCTCACGGCACTGGCCAAGCCCATTCCTTCATACCATCTTCGAGCCCGTGAAGGCAATTCTCGGTATTGTCGTCCAGCGTCGTTTTCTCCTGACTGGAAACAGCCAGCCAAACCTCGGGTTCCTGCGAGGAGTCACTAGCTGCGCTTGTGCGCATGTCACCAGCACTCTGCATACTGTTTGCGGGCGACAATGAAGTCGGTGGCATCAAAGCATTTGCCCCTGGAAGAATCCTTCGAGACGTCTGGACCCAGGCATTCCCAAAATATCCTGTCTCGAGATTCAAGTCTGCCCGAGCGTGGTGTCCTTTTGATTCGGAGACGCACTACGCTGACAGATACCCAGTTACATGTCCACTCGTCCATCTACCGACCATCCCCAACCGCCGTGTCATTCGGGCAGTGCTGGAGATCCTCGGCCGCCGGATCATGTACGATTTGCCCGCGGCACGCGTGATGTGCGTACCCGTATGTGCCCCGTCGGGCACCGGGCAGTGCGAGCCAGCACCCAGCTGCCACGCCCCATGGACATCTTGCGGCTTGTGCCACAGGGCTGCGAAACAAAGACAGTTCCCCAGGGCACCCGTCGTGGCTGGGCGAGAGCCATGTGTGCGAAGCCGCATCGAGACACACGGCGGGCGGATACTGCTGGCTGTACCACGCCATCAATGGGCAACAGGCGATGCGAGAAATGAAGCCTCAGCATGCTGGTGTAAGCTGCAGCGAACGACATCAACACCTCGCTGTGCACATCACCCAGCCGGCCTCTGGTGGGCCAGCCCGTCTGCAAGTGCTACGCACGCCAAGCGCACGAATATCGTGGCTCAGATGGAACACTATACTACATGGCACAGTTGTCCCTTCGAACCTGGGTAATGCTTGCTTCCAATCTTCCAATGTCAATTCCTACGAGCTGTCAACACGCGGTGCCTACATAGTACGCAGGGGGCTGGGACTTGCAGGAAGGCGTGGAATGGCAGACTGTGGCTGCGTCGTCATCGCTGCGACATGCAGCTATCTCTCGTGCCTTCTCATTGGTGAGGCATGTTGGAGAAGAGGTCGCAGATAGAAACAACATGGACGAATTGCCATTGCGCTCACGCAACCTCTCCATGACATCGGTACGGGACGTGGCACAACCAGCTATCGACCGTCGGCGGGACCGCAAAATCGCCGTACAAGCATCCATGAATGTCATGGCAGGCCTGGGCACAGCAGCCAGCTTCCCAAACAGCCTGCCCACGATCCAGAAGTCGGGACAACTGCCATCCCATGGACCGTTGCCGCTACCCTTGGACGAGGGTCGTTGGCCTCAGCACCTATCGTGGTGAGCTAAAATGGCTCGCGGCCGGGACCCTACGCGACATTTCCTTAGTCGTCCCACCATCGCAATCCTGCGGTTGGTGCAAGTCCCCGATCAGTCTGACATTCATTGTGTCGAGTCCGCCTGCTTACCGCGGGCTGGCGAGTCGACCAAGGATCGCGTGGCTTGCTGGGATACCGCTGCGATGAAACGATGAAGAGTGAGACCCATTCTCCAATTCTTGTTTACTCGCCGTCTCCTCTTCAGACTTCAGAGTCGCAATGATCAAACGGTATAACAATATGAAGCGCAAATCAATCAGAAGGAGGAGCATCACAGCGCTCTGACCAGGCCTCCGCGCTGCGAGGAGCCAGGGCATCCATTAATGCTATACCCAAGGTGGCCTGTTAGGATCCAGCAGTGACGACAGCTGGGACGGGAGATTTCGACCTGCACATTGCGGACGGGGCTGCCCTGGCCTTGCGGCCCGCTACAGACATGTGCTGGACATATGCATTTTATCGCATATACAAACACGTACGGAGTATCCGTACACCACGGAGTATTCCACTCAGTGAAAGTCTCACCGGGGTTCGTTCTTTGCGACAAATGAGCCGGCAAGCATGGTGTCAGCTCACGAAAGGCCCTCGCCAAGCAGCTGGCGCAACTCCTACTTACCGCCCAGGAACAGGTAAAATTTGTGTCCCCAGTCACAATGCCAGTGAAGCCAGCTCGTCTAGGGCTTCACGTGCTTCATGTGAAAACCTTCCACTCCGCAGTGGAAGCTGAGATCAGACGGACGCTACATTTGCACGGGTAAGGTGAAAAGAGGGCCAACAAATCGGTGTGTGGTGTTGCAGGCTCACAGCGACACCACTCGCAACTTGGGTGCACACAGACTTGGTGGCGCTTGAGGGCCCAGAAGCTAAAGCAGGCAAGGAAAAGGCCGCTGCGACTATCCTTGCAGTAATTAGATTTGCTCGTCGGTCCCAAAGCAACAAGACCCGATGAAGGCCGCGCACAGAGTACGGATACACGACATCGAGATTGCTGGGCTCTGCCGTGCTGGTACGAGTACCCGTAGGCTCAACTCCCCAGTCGTTCGCGATATCGATATCACAAGCGAGCTTGCTTATGCCAGGCCGATGATGCGGCCGTGAGAGGAATGATATATCGGATACGGGTTTCTTTTGGCGTCGGCGCGACGGGCGAGCGCATCGAGCGCTTGCTGGGCCACACGACCCGAACACGCACCAGACCAGCCAGCAGACACAATGAGGCGACAAGCCCACCATCTTGCTGCTTCGCCTGAAAGGTTGATTGAGGTGGTACAGGGCGGTTTAACCTTGGCGAATCCCGCCTGCTCTGAAGACTTATTCAGCGGCCGCCGCAAGGATGGGCCACAGTTGCCGATACCGCGGGCTTCCACCGGCGGCAGTCGACGGTGACTGCGTTTCCCTGGACCTCCCGCCAGTGACATAGTGCCGCCTGCGAACCGGCAGCAGAGAAATGGACCCGAAGAGGACCGAAGAGGAGAGAATCGGACGGTGGGGGGTGGATTTGTCCTTGGCGGACCGGCGTTTGAGATTGAACGTTTCTGGTGCTCCGAATCTGACTGGTCCGGATTCACAGTAGACCAATAGCTCCAGCCTGGAACTCCAGGTTCCCTGCTCAACCAGCCAGCCCGTCGTGTCAGAATGAGCCCCGGTTGCCAACATGGTTTCTTGTTCTTTGTCACTTGTTCGTCGGGCTTCCTCATCTGGAGGTAACCACTGTTACTGTGTAGGCGTCTTGAGTACTGGGGATCGGAAGCACTGTCGAACTCGGGCTCGCGATGCCATTGATCCACTATAGCAAGACCCGGCCTTCGTCCCATCTGGGAACTGCGGCACCCACGTCGACCCGCAACCGCGGATCGCCATGAAATGCACCACATACAGAAGCAGAGTTGTTGAATGGTAGGGAAAAGGAGGCCGGAGACATGGTTGGCAGGGCTGCAGTGCGTGTAGTGCTTCACCATACCATAATCGACACAGCAGCTTTTCAACAGGTGTCGACCGCCTCTACATAGTACTGTGGTAATGTTGTCTTGGCCCTTATCATTGGTAAGTGACTTGGCAGCTTGGCCATATCTAACTGTCATCGCCCGTGAGTGATCCCAATCTGCTGATTGTTCTGTTCTCTGTGGATGCATCCAGCGAGGCATGGTAGGCAATATATCGGCTGACCAACCGCTCATATTTCCATTGGCTCCCCCCCATGGTCACAGTGAATCGCTGTGTTGGTAGACTCTGGCATCGAGTCCGACTTGACTCAGGACGATCCTCTTCTATTCAATCCTGACACTAAGCATCCGATATCAAACGAGCTGTTCCTCTGAGTTTCGGGGATCATCGACCTGGACATGCTGTAAAACTCAGAGTACGAGGTCTATCAGGATTGAGTTTTGGTCGCCAGCCCAAAGCCCACCATGAGGACCCGAGGTCGACAGTGGGAGTCGGGCAGCGGCATCGCTCGTTCGGAGGAGAGCCCTCGGGCTCGTCTGGTGATGCACATGGTCGTGTTTCGACCTCCTCCTACTCGAAAAGTTCGCCCCATGGTCGTCGGCGTGCTCAACTGCCCCGACGCTTGCCAGGTCCGCTCTGTCGGCTAACGGAACTCGACTGCATCCAAATTGGGAAACGAATTCGAAACAGGCCCGACCGAAGGTTTGAATGTTCGGCATGCTTTCTCAGCCCGAATGATAGATCGGCGAACTGCTGCACCTGCGGCCCCGAGCCATGTTGCGAGTGTTGAGAAGAAACCAGGGACTACGCGGTCTTTTTTTCTTTCACCTCCGGAATGCGGTATCATGTGTCAGAAGACGACATCGTGGCCTTCCACACGACCTTGAAGAATCCTTTCCCGACGTTCCTCACCTTTGGTGGTTGAGCACATGGACTGAGACACCGACATCAACGTCTGAACAGCTGGAGAAGGTTGACGGAGCCCTCCTGGAGACCGCACGTCGCATGCTCCCTGACCGGACTCTCGCAAAGGGGGTTGGTTTTTATTAAAAATTGTACGGCACGTCGCCTCGTAGCTGGCCGATGAAACGGGTTTGTTCCAGACCACAGATGCCTCGAAGCCAAAGAAGAAAGAAAAAGTCAGGCCGGTGGCCGGGGTGGTCAGTCTCGCACGCAAAACCACACAATGCCAAAATGAAAAATCCCCGACGACCGGACGGATCGACCAACCAGTCACCTTACGGGACTGACATGTCGTATCATCGGGTCCGAGGTGAGACCATCGGCTGCCCTGTGCGCGCATGTCTTCAGCTCACGTCTCAAACCCGCCGCGCACGCTCGCTCGCGGTCGGGCTGTCTGCCGGTATCCGCTTCGTCGTCGGCCGGGCATATGCCGAAAGGTCTTCGGGGTGAGGATGGGAAGTGGCGGGCGACCGGCCGGCGGTGTCTCGGTGACGGAGGGCGTCCGAAGCCGCGTGGCCGAGCCCGTAATCGGCCAGTCATCCGGCCTGCGGCGGGTCTGCGAGACTGACGACGTGTCACAGCACGTTGCAGAGGCTTGCAGTAGTTGCGGGGGAGGCATAGTTGCCCCGGACGTTGTGCGTGTCGGATCGCATTACATTCAGACCACGGCAGCAACGGCATCTGTTGAATGATGCAGCCGCGCAATATTGTCTATGCTATTGGTTACTGATGTTCTATTCCGCGGCATCAAGCACTGCTCTCCGCAATTGCAGATCAGCCTCCCCCCGCCAGACGTTGCTAGACTTAGACTCAGACTCTGCTCGCCAGCTCCCACGCTGTACACTTGATATTTGCAAGCGCTCGTTAATGAAGCTTGCATGGCAAAGTCTCGCTCAACCGGGTCCATCCCCGAGGGCACAGTTGAGAGGCCACCTAGCAGTCGCTGAGGTGGTTTCGGCACACTCGCCAGCTTTCCAAATTCCTTCGGAGAGCAGACGCCAGGAGTCATGTTGATTCACTCTGGCATGGCGTCCTCTTCTCGGTGATGAGCAGCTCTCCGGAACAGGGCTCGATTCGATGGGTTGTCCGTAGACACGTGACAGGCCATTTCCAGGCCCATGTTTGCAAGATGGTGCCGCAGGAAGCCAGCTGCCGGAGGTCGTGGCAGCTTGCGTACGTTTGCTACATCGTTGGTAGCAGCATATGCCGATCCTTTTGATGAGGAACGCCCGATACGCTAAGTACGCTCAAGCGACCTTTTCAAAGAGCTCTTGGATGGGTTTCGCAGCCTTTATCAGCAGTCAGTGTCAGGAACACAGAGTAAAAAAAACATGGCAAACATACGTCGATGAACTTCTCGAGGTCCTTGTCGAGGTTGGCCAGGTCGTCCTTCCGCTTCTTGTTCTCGGCAATCAGCTTCTGCTTCCGTCCCACCAGTTCCAATCGCTGCTGCTCCAGCGTCTCCCGCTCAGCACGCTCGTGGGTGATGCGCGCAATCATGAGGGCGTTGTCGTCATCGCTGGCGTGCTCGGGGTGTAGCGCAAGGAACTCCTCCACGGGGATGAGAGGGAGTTTTTGATAGATGTGACTAGGACACAAACGTCAGCACTTTGGTCCATTGTCGTCCACACGAAGAAGGGACACAAACTCGTAGCGTTCGCAGGCCTCAATCTCTCCTTCGAGATGGCGCTGCTCGTAGTACAGGTTCTGCAGCTGGAGGTGCAGGCGGTCGACCTCGTGGCGGGCCTCGGCCGTGTGCGACTTCGTCTCCCTGGCGGTGAAGTTGGCGGCGCGGTGGAGGCCGCGGAGGTGGGAGATGTTTGTGAAGAGCAGCTTCTGCTCCTTTGAGAGGCTTGCGAGGAGCTCGGGGGAGGGGGGTTCGGCGTCGGACTGGACGGTCTCGGAGAGGAGGCGGAGCAGCTTGGTGGCCTGGTCCTGCGCGTAGCCTGACGTCTGGAGCACGGCGGCGAGCTTGGGGTCGGAGACTAGGTCGGTGACTGCCATTGCGACGGGTCAGACGGGCGGTGTAGAGAGGGATTGGTGGTGGACGCGGTCGCGTCGGCGAGGCTGGACAACGGATCGGGGTGGGAGACTGCGCCTGGCGGGTAGCGGTTCGCGGTTGGTGCTTCGGAGACGGGATGGGTAAGGTGTATCGGCGTAGGGCTAGGTCAAAGTCTCCGGACGAGACTGTTGCGAGACGGACACCGGAGCTGCGGCTGAGGAAGCTATCGACCAGAGTAGCGAACGACTGGTAAGTGAGTGGAGGTTGGAATTTGATGGCAGCCGCGCGGACCGTGCTCTCGACAGGCAAGATAACCAAGAGGCAGGTCCATGCTCCGTACACGGCAATAGTGGCGCTCCGCCCGCTGAAGCGTCTTGCTTGAGGCGCCCTTAGTCATCCAAGAGCTGCTGTCTTGCACGGGCCGCGTAGAATGCACCGCAGCTCTGCCGAAGCATTCTTCACAGGCATACTGACGTACCTAGCTAGATACATAGCAGATAGGAGCTACGAGGTTGGGAGAGAAATTGGAGGTGTTACGCATCTTCTAGCGAGGATATGACAGCGTCCGGGAATTGTTTTTTCGCATCGTGGCTCGCCGGCCGATAGCGTCATCACAACTACTACCACTTACTACCACTAAGGCTTGGGACGGAGGGAATACGTATGATGCTGATACGCACTTGGCGAGTCAAGGTTGGTAGTGAGTAGCATAGGTATGCAAATGTTTGTTCTCTCTCGTCTTTTGGTCTTGGGATCTGCCATCGGCTGGCACGCTAGGGCGGAGGGATATTTGTCTCGTGAGACGTAATATGGGAGTTAATGGGTGCTTTCTGCAGGGCTCACTTTTCGCCACGGTGCGTGCCATGACGGACATGCGGCAGCGCGGAATGGCAAGCCCGCATGATCAGATCATGGCATTTGCTAAGTGTTTTCTCATTTGACTTGGCCTACGTGCCTATATGCAGTCTTTCTGTTCATGAAGAGCCCGTCGGCGAAGTCACACATGCATACGTACGCAGTAGAAGGTAGCGTAGGTAGTTGTTAAGAGTTAGTATTAACTCCTCTTACAGGCTTACTGCATAAGTGTCCGTAGGGAGTAAAGCAAGCTCTCTGGCGATCAGACAGGACCGAGGGAGTTGAGCTTGCATTCTTCAGTCTTCAGGGAGCGTGGGGGCAATGGCGAGGAGCATTGACGCTATTGGGCGGTACATACGGTAGGTACCTAAGGTAGGTAGGTACCCTGATACCTTACGCCATGCCCGCGCCTGGGCCGAAGTTTACCGGACGTCCAGTCAGAAGGCATGCGTAAGGTGGGAGGGGGCCCTCACTTGGGCCTTGGCCTGCAGTTGCTGCATTGGCGCCGTCTGTTTTTTTTCCCTTCGTCTTTTTTTTTCTTCTTTCATTGTGCAGGTTACAGTCTACGCAGTGATATGGTACGGATGATGGCTTTCTTGCTGTTGCGATGAAGATCCTTTTCGCGAGGGTCTCCATGTTGCCGTGCCATGTACCTGTGCCAGGTCTGCAGAACTCTACAGAAGTGGAGGCCTGACCTCTACGCGACGTGGTGTGGCCTCTTGGGTAATTCATTGTTTGGCAAATGCAAAGCATCGAGCGTCTGTTTCTGTTTCTGCATCTGTTGCTGAGCACTTGCGGTAATACCTGTTTACGGATACTTCTCGTGTGAACTGATACGTAGTAGTACGTAGTACGTAGTAATTACCTAGGTACCTAGCGAGCGACCTTCCCTTCTCAAGGTCCCAAGGGCGGGTCTCCTTCCTCTTGGACGACGCAACCCCGAGAGCCAGGAGGAGCGTGACCCCCGGTCTGGTTGTATATTCCCTCGGCCAGCTTGCGTAAGGTCTTGAACAAATTCGCTGCGCTTCTTTTGGACGATTTTTTTTGCCAAAACTTACTCTCCTTCCCTTGTCCGCTCACCTCCGTCTCTTTCTCTTTGAAAGTGTCTGCTGCGATCGCTGTCCTGAGCGGGTTCGATGTCTCTTTGGCTGCGGTAGTTGTCGTCGTCGTTGCGCCCCTCATTCCTTGTCGCTGCTCCTGAGACAATATCTTTCTTCGCTTCTCACTTCTCCGTAATTCAGATCCAACAGTTCCACTCTGTCCCGCGCTCTCCGTCTACTTCCCTGCCCCGCTTCAGCTTACGAGGTCTCCCTTCCTCGTAGTTAGAGAGAGATATTGGGTATCATAATATACCTCGCTCTATACCGAGTAGAGTATCCGTACCGACACTCGGCGTCCTCTCTTTCCCCGGGATATCCAATACCATCCACCACGTGCAAGCACTGCAACTGCAGCCTCTCGCGTCACACAGGAGCAAGGAAACGGCTTTGTCACAAGCCACCAGCATCAGCGACTTGGACTTTCGTCTTCGCCTCCGCCGACGAACTATTCGCCTCCCCTCCCAACTCCCAGTGCGGACACCAAGCCAGATCAGCCTCTCAGGGTCCAAGTCCAGTTCAGGTTTCCTGGTTTCCTGCCGATCTGCCACCTGCTTTCGCTGCACGTCTTGGCCTCCCCCCGCGAGCCAATCACTCGGATATTGTTGAGATCCCGCCCGCAAATCTGCTCTCCCCTCAACTCGTGGAGAAGCCGAACCTCGACCCGACGCCCACGCCCGCGTCCACTCCCACCATATCCACTACCACCACATCCATCACATCCTACCGAGTAATTATACTACCGTATACGCCTCACACCCGTCGTCACCTCCTGCTTCTCGATTCAGGACCGTGACCAATTGTTTTGTTCGCCTCCCGCCCGTGGTCGAGCCCGTCAACCCCGATAGCTCTCAGTCCCGCACCACACCCTCCAACTTGACGCACAAACAGAGCCGCCTGCCTGCGTTATCTTCGGTGCAACCAACAGATACCCACGATTTTGGGCCCGTCTATCCGTCGCAGACACACAAGACGAACCAACATTATCCGCCGGCGCAATCACACTCCAAGTCTGCAAACGCCCATTCGCATTTTCCCCTTTCCTGCCGAGGCCAAACCCCTCGTGCTTGGAATCCCGTCTATCCTTCTTTAATAGCTGTCGAATGCGTCCCCTCGCCAACATGACTTCTCTCACAACTCCTTGCTCCGGCGCTGCCATTCACGACGACAACGACGACTTCGCTGTTGCAACCACGTCCGGGGCGCAACCCGAGAACCACGACGTCGCACGCAGGCGGAGACACTCGTCTTTCATGCCCAGACGCAAGTCGATTGTCAACCACATCATGGACGGAGAAGAGCATTTGTTACTAAAGGTGCGTTTGAAGTGGTGGTGGTGGCGGCCGCCCATGTGTTTTGGCTCGCCGGGGTTGTGCGACTCCGAGCATCGGACCAAACATGGGTATAGTATGCGGGTGCTGACATGTGCTCGACCCAGGTCGACCTCTTCCTCACCGAACTGGAACGACGACTTGAATTCATCGAAGAGTATGGCGAGCTCACCTTCGACTCTAGCATTTCTCGCGCCTTTTCCACCCTGCAGACAGTCCGCGCGCGATGCTCCCACGCCTCGGGGGAAGTCCTCGGCGCCGGCCGACGTCGCCTGCACATCATGGTCGAAACCATCGAGGCCCGCTACCAGGACGCCCTCGCATCCGCCGAGTCCCTGAACGAAAAGGCCCGCGTAGGCATAGAGCTCCTCGACGATATGTTGACCGATTATGAGAACCGTGCCTACAAGCTCCGCGAGCAGGGCCTGGCCAATGCCGCCGGTGCCGCCGGCGCCTTCATGTCCGAGGGCCGCCGCGTTGTCGATGGCGGTATCGGCCTCGCCCGGGAGGTCGTCGACGAGGGTATCGAGCGCGCCATGCGCGCCGCCGAGAGTCTGGAAGAGAAGATTGAGCGCGCCATCGCGAGGGCCAGGGAGACGAAGCTGATCGCCTACGACGACTTGCCCATGCCCTGGCGCATCAACCCCCACATCCGCAAGGGGTACCGCTTCACCGAGTCCAAGCTGGAGTGCATCTGGTCCGCCTTTGGCATCTCCAACGAGCTGGTCAACATCTGGTCCCACGCCATCGGTCTCTTCATCGTACTCGCCGTCGCCCTCTACTTTTACCCACGCAACGTCAACTTCTCGCTGAGCAACAAGACGGACATCTTCGTCGCCGCCGTCTTCTTCTTCACCGCCTGCCTGACCCTGGTGTGTTCGACCATCTGGCACACCATGAACGCCGTCGCCGACATCGACGCCATCTCCATCTTCGCCTGCGTCGACTACACCGGCATCTCTCTCTTGATTGCCGCATCCATCGTGACGACCGAATACACCGCCTTTTACTGCGATCCCGTGAGCCGCTGGACCTACATGGGCGCCACCGCCTTTTTGGGCATCGGCGGCGTCATCCTGCCATGGCACCCGACCTTCAACGGAGCCGACATGGCCTGGGCTCGTGTGGCCTTCTTCGTCGGCCTCGGCGCCACGGGCTTCCTGCCCATCCTGCAGCTGTACTTTAGCCACGGCCCTGACTTCGTGTGGACCTTTTACACGCCCATCGCGAAGAGCATCTTCGTCTACCTGTTGGGCGCCTTCGTGTACGCCAGCAAGATCCCCGAGAGGTGGTGCCCTGGCATGTTCGACTACATTGGCGGAAGCCACAACCTCTGGCACTTGGCCGTTGTCGGCGGCATCCTGTTCCACTACACGGCCATGCAGTCATTCTTTGAGGATGCCTTCAGGAGGGCCCAGGGAGAGTGCTCCACCTTCTAAGCGGTCGGCCTTTTTTTGGCTACACGCTCATTGAGCTCGCTTGCTGTGTGCCCATCGATGGTTCCTGCTGAGAACTGTCACAGTGGGTCAAGTACGGCGGCTTTGAGTTGGGATCGACGTCGAAACCCGTTCCCTTGCTAGGATGCAAACACAACTGGCATGTTGCCAAGCTTAATATCTCAGGACTCTTCAGACGAGCTATCAGCTCATTGACGATCCTGAAGTCACAGGTCCTGGGGGATCGCTCAACAGGCCTTCCCCCCTAATTGGATAAACACCATCACGATACTACGACCTGGCATACTTAATACGACGTGTGATGCTGATGATGTCACGAGGGGATGGTCACCTACATGCCGGCCCCAGGTCCGCAGTCTAGACCCTACATTGCTTAATGAGCCATTGTAAAATAAAGTAGACATAGAAGGCAATTGCCAAGGCATAGAACGCTAGAAGCGACCAAAAACATTTTATAATAGAAAGAGATACCCGTCTGTCACATTTTGCCTCCAGCATGGTACTTTACGAAATTAATATGCAGTATTACAAGTTGTCCCAACTGACAAAGCAAGCTTGATAACTGGGAAGTAATATAATTGAAGAGCTGGCTAAAACAGCTGGGGCATACCATGAGGTGAAAAAAGGGTCCTAATTTGTCACAATAGCACAGAGAGATCAAAGTAGCCAAGTTGCTTAGTATCCCGAGGCGTGAATGCCAGGGCATTTAAAGCATCTAAAATGGATCCCGTGATGCTCTTGTGGCTGTAGCTGGAGATGTCTTCCTGTACTTGTGTATCTGTAAAGTCGCCCTCCAGCTTCTCATAAGTTAGCATTTGGGGCATTCGTTTTCCAAGCCGTATTAGAACAATCACCGAGGTCAATGGATCAGTCTCAGTGTCTTTTCTGAGGCCTCTTGTCTTGTATATCAAAAGGGTCATGTAAAGGAGACTGAGGTGGCACATCACAGCCTCCCCGCCTCTTACCTGGAACACAATGGTTTCTTGATGTGACTAATATGTTTGATTTTATACCCCGGAAGATTTGTCCAATTAGCAGCCTTGATTCTGAAGTTATACTAACCACACTTGGAGCTAGAAAGTGGTTGAAGCAGGTTTGAGTCTGCTTGTTAGCCCAGCCAGGCATATCAACAAACTTGATTGTTGTTTACAGTAACAGGCCGGAGAAGTCCCAGCTTCAACATGCCTATCATGGGATTCAAGAACAGCAACGCCTATATCCAAAGGATTATGGACAACCTACTCAAGGGAACAGCTGCAGTCAGATTGTCCACCACTGAGACTTCTCGGATCACCTTTGCAAACGCTGGGTGTCCATCTGCCAATGCCTTGCCTCTATTAGCAGTATAATGACATGTTCGGAAGTGGAGTAGGTGGCATTCTCAATTCCCTTGGTGCAAAGTTGTCAGTTTGCCCTTGATTTCTCTGGTGTCCGTCGTCTCGCGCCTTGGAGTATTCATCCTTGTGAATACTTTAGGCGCATGTTCGCTTGCCATTAGAGGAGGTAGAGGAGAGGAAGTAGTAGGAAGCATGCCGCCAGTAAAGAGGTTGTCACAAGTTTATTTGTGAGGAATACAGACTTTGATACCATTGTTACGGGTGTGCTTCCCACCTCATCCACAACCTGTTATAAAGAGCTTTCAATGAGGGAACTTATTGAAAGTAGATAGATTGGAACCAATCTAATTACTTGTATCCAAAGCTACATATTTTACTATTGTCCTGATGTCTGCTTGTTTACTTATGATATTTGTAAATCTTCTATAAGCTACTTACTTTGGAAGTGGAATTAAGTAGTAGATTAAGGTTGAAAGACTAGTATTACCAATCACTATAGCTAATATCTGGTGTTGGTTGTCCCGCGCCTGTGTGTATTCTGCTAGAATATACCAGAAATGAGATTGTGCGAGCAGAAAAAGCCTGGCAGGAAGGGGCAGAGCCAGCTGATTTGAGGAAGAATGTAGCACACTTGTGACGCTCTACTTTAAGAGCATGGACTCTAGCGCTGAGAATAGTCTCTGTGAGTAGTCACTCACAATGCCTGGTGCGTGTGGTTATATACCCATCTGAGACCAGAGTATCTGTCCAGCTTTGCTTTGAGGTTGGATGCAGGCTGGTGTTGGACTTTACAACTTCAGTGTCGCAGTTGACTGCAGCAGCTTTCAAATGTATGCGGCTACAGGTCATATTTCTCTTACCTAGAGTGCTTGTTTGGTTTCCAGTCTTCTATTGTTGAGACTTTTGTTTCTGGTTGACTTTGAACTCCAAGTTCTAAGTGTATCCGAAATGAAACGTGTTGCTATAGGGGGGAATCATATTATTGTAGGGGGGAGTTTGGTTAGATATCCTGGCTCTGATGAACCAAAGTCATACACACCTGCTTCGTGATGTCCATATTCAGTACTCCGAGGAGTAATAATGTATCTAGACTCCAACTGCGCGTTTGACTGTTGGGGTTTGGGCCAATCTCTGCCCGGCCTCCCTCAGCATTCCAATGTACTGCTCTTGAAGCATATTGTCTGGTATTATTATGGCTGAGGCGCCTATGCTGGTTGGTGAGCATCCAACACATCCACCCCAGGGCGTCTCGTCACTGTATCTCGCGGCAAACGTCCCCGGCACTGAAAGCAAATCCAGGCGGAATATCAGGGTATATTCGTGGATTGGTGTATTCCAAACACGATCCGGTGCTGAGGTCTCTCTGGTGTCCTCCAGACTTGACATTGAGCCGTGCCATCACCCATTCATGGATGAACCCGACCCTCTCTTTCGCTGATGTCACTTGAATTGAATGCTTACATCTTCCCGACCCTTCTTATCCTCCGTATTGCGCATGTGTGTGACGAATGGCTGCTTCAGGAACTAAGATAAGAAGGGCATTCACAGTGCCACTTCGCTTCTGGAATCGTCTTCCTACTTGAAATGTAAACATCCAGCAGGCGGACGTTCCCAATCGACATGGCCGTGTTCGCTGTCCCCGCCTTGGTATATGCCCCCCATCTTCCGACCAACAGCATAATGAGACCGTAGTGCCTGCTCCCCCGGACTGTCTGACGACAAGCGCGCTCCAACGGAGACCTACACTCGCCAATGGAAGAGGCTGTTCGCCATGCCTCGTCATTTACAGCCCGTCCCCTTCCAGCCGCGCGTCGAGGTCAAGGGTGTCAAGTCACAAAACCGATGCGCTCATCATCAGCATCAATTCGCATTAATCAGTAAAGTTCGTATAAACATGAGCCAGCGGAACGCTTCTCTTTTGATCCCCTTCTTTCCCTCATTCGTGTCGTGTTCCTGGACCTCCGTGGCTGCGTCGTATCATTAAGCCTCGTTTTGGTCGCCCCGTCGTCGTGTTTTTGGTTTGAAATCATCAGGTCGTTATCGTGTTGTACATTTGCATTGAAACACACCCTCCAAGGGCACGTCGTCGCGTAGGTTTTCTACAGTCCTGAGCCGGTCGTGCTGTGTACCGATAGTGCGCCCTCTGGCTAGAAGTCGCGCGGGCGTGGTCCTCGCCGGGTCTGGCTGTCACGAGCCGTTCCTTCCAGAGCCAACACGGCTACTGGGCATGCGCGACAATTGCAGCGTATGTGTCGTCTGGAATTCTCTCTATGATCCAGAGCGTACGCTCAATCACCTTCTCCGCCTGTAGAGAAGGGAATGAGCGCAGAAGCTTGTTGGGGCTACCGACGGTCAGTCTGGGTCGCCTGAGGAAAGAAATGATGATCTTACCTCGGCGAGCTCATGAGTTGGTCGCGCATACCCATCAGCTGGGCCACAATGCACAGGATGTTGAGGTGAGGCCCGTAGGCGAAGAGGAAGTCCCACAAGCGCAGGACCTCGGGCAGGGGAGGGGTGCATGCGCACAGGGTCAAGACGGAGGGGAAGGCATAGATCTCAGCCGTGAGCCCTTTGGAGTGCAGGTAGCCACTCAGCTTCGAGTCGACAGTGGCGAGGACTCTGTCAACCAGAGCCAGACCCTTGTGTACGCCGTCCATGGCGCCGCGAATGTACCCTGGGCACTCACGCGTCAACAGCGTGTAGAAGGCGGCGAAGGCCTCCGATTCACTGCGCGCCGCGTACAAGAACGGCGCAGCCAGCACGTTCATGCCCTGGACGTACGTTCCTGGCTCGGCGGCGTGGCTGGTCTCGGAACCTTCGGTCGTCAGCGTCAAGGCGCGCGCGCGATTCCTCGCGGACGGCGACGACGGGGTTTGGGAGTATGCGGTGGCCGTCGAGTCCGAGCTGTCTAGGGATATGGAGCTCCGTCCGGTACTGGGCCGGCTAGGGCGGTCCCTGTTGCGCTGTTCCTCCCGCGCGTCGTGCAGCCGCCAAGCGACGGCATTCAGAAGGCGGATCAGCGAAGCCTCGCTCACGCGTCGCCTGAAGAGCGGATCGGTGGTGAGGGTGCGGAACGTGTCGTTGCGGATTTTGGAGTAGGCGGGGGAAGCTCCGCGATGGATCAGGGCGAGATAATCGTCGGTCGGCAAGATGGGGGTATCGAGAAGAATCATCCAGACGTAAATGCGCAGAGTTGACTGCGTGAGGAACAGGTTAAACAGGGAAACACCACAGCGAAGTCTGTGGTTTGGAGAGGGACATACCATTCCGTCGCTGTCGCTCTTGATGCCCTCGCTCAGTACCTTCCGGCGGGCCATACCCAGCGCCTCAACGGCATCGCCGTCTGACGGGCCGTCCTTGATAAGCTGGTGCAGAGACATGTTTGTGTAGCGCGGGTTGATGCCCATCATGCTGCGCTTGCTGGCCGCCAGGGCGTTCAGATGATGCGTGTTTGTGGCATCGCTGTTGGATCGTCCTCGAGGTCTCGTCACGGGGGCGGCAGAGCTGACGTCGCGACGCGTCGGAGAAATGTTCCGGCTCGTCAATCGCTGCTGCGAAATGAGCGACGGCTGCAATTGAGGCTGCGTTTGCAAAGCTGCCTTGGACCCCAGGTTGTGGGCGGATTGCAGTTTACGCAGAGCGCGATGTGTTCTCGGTGACGGGGGAGGGAGAAGCTCGGTGGTTTGCGCGCGTGACTGCACGAAAGCGTGCGTCGGGGTATCGAACGGGTCTCTCGTTGGACTCGGCGGCATCTTGGCGAGTGGTGTACCAGGGCGATATAAGGGGTTACTCTACATTGACTTGTCGAACAAGACGACAGAATTACAGCCGACGGGACTAGACGAGAATGCTCAAAACGAGTGCGACAATACGGATAGGGCCTGCAGGGAACGCGCCCGGCAAAAAGAAAAGAAAAGGGGGGCAGGGGCAACTACAGCATAGCGAGGTGACGAACACCTCTTGGGCTACTATTTTTGGCCCTGGGCGGGGTGAGGAGGTTGGTGATTGCAGATTTGGTGTTTTGGCGACTACCAGCATTACACGGCCGGAGGCTTGGTGTTGCTGTTGCTATTGCTGGTGTTTGCTTGATGACTAAGCTGGTTGCCCGGTGAAGGGAAGGAAGCGGCGGGGTCTGATCTTGGGGGCGCACTTGCCATCCAAGTTCCAACCGTCGTGTTTTTTCGCGTGTGCAGCGCTTCAGCTGCCGCCTTCTCGGGGCATACAGCCGCATTCTGTCTGCTGACTGGCCAATTCCTCCAGCTGGCGCCGAAGAAGGCAGGCGCTACATTTGTCGAAGTGATTCAGCTGTAGCCTCCTTGGCCGCAGATCGGGAGGTGTTCCAATGCAGTGATTTTGAGACCACGTGCCCTCGTTTTCTGTAGCTTTGCAGATTTAGCTATGAATGGCTGGCGTGCATGCGTAACAGTCGTAACAGTAGTTGTGGCTGGTCATCCGTTCCTTGGGAAAGGGGTGCTGTCGCTTGGGGTTGCTGGTCGACTTGCATAGCGCGAGTGAGCGATGAGGACGCGCCACATATCGACTTAGGTAAGCAGTTATAGTGTGCCACAAGATCTGTCCGCGCCACAGTTTCGGCCGGTGCGGTAAAACGAAACAGCTGCTACCAACCTACTTATGTCAGCAATCCGTTTCGCAACCCTCTCGTCATGTGGAGGCTTGGCATCCAGCCCATGACGTTGGTCACCCGCAACGACATCCGCCAACTGGATACCGTTAGCAATTTGTAATTCGGAATGCCATGCTCGGGTGACCTCGGCCGCCCACAATGCTGTCCTCTCTCGAGACCTTCACTCCAACTCGGGACTGCGGAATCCCTGCCGCCCCAGACCCTCCAGCTTTTGTGTCGCTATCGCATTCCCGCCTTCAACTCTGAACTGTCTGATCTGGACACCTCTGGCGGAGGAACCATTCAGGCGTTGCTCCTCGCGAAGCGTTCCGATCGATTCGGCGACATCAAAGCTTACCTGGAGGAGTGTCAGGGACCAACCCAGTTGCTGATCGCCATGGAAAAGCTTTGGAACACACTACCTGCACCACAGTATCCAGTCATGTCGCCTGGTCTGCTTGGTACATCACTTCGAGGGGGTCCAACCAGCTTGAGCATCTCCGTGTCTGTGTGCTCCACTGCACATCACCTCAAACAAGGGTGGTATTGCACCATCGACGATTTACAGAAGCTCATTATGATTGGTCAGATGCTCACGCCCGTACCCGAAGCGGTAGTTTTGCTGGAGAACTCGACCCTCCAGCTGGGGTGAGTGTTGCACAGAGCTTGTTGGAGTGAAGCAACCTTCCATCTCACCAGACCGTCAGCTCTCCAGACTCCGACATGCTGAGTTTTCAGCTTCTCCATTATTCTCATGCCCGCTCACCAAGGCACGGTTTCGCCCCTCTCCGTGACTGACGACACCTGAGCATTGGCGTTCTCCAATATATGTGCCCACCGGGCGGGCTCAGGAAGTCCGAGTTTTCTCCCTCGAGACGTTTGGGATGCAGCCATTGTCAATAACCACGCGACATATGCTCCGAGACCGCACAACAGATGGCATGCTCCCCCACGCGACCAGGTACTGCGGTTGACTACCACGGTAGTGGACTTACGTGTTATGGCGCCTGTCGAAAACTAGGCGAATCCGTCCCATCTGGTCGGTCGATTCTGCATCAATCAAGCAAGAGGGCGCTGTGAGTGGGTTATAAGATAATTGGATTCTCAGCGTCTTCCGTCTCCATCCGTGGGCTCCGCTAAGCTGTGTCTGGCAAGGACTCGATGGCGACATCGCCCCGGTTTCGACATCGCGGGAGGAGTGCGGATACAACCACCACAAAGGGCCTTTTACGTCCTGTTATTGTCAGCAATACGCATTAAAGCCCGTCCCAAGCAGTCATCTTCTTCCGGATCGAATCACACCCCTCAGGATTTTCATTGTCTTTCTGCCGCATTGTCTCGTCTTCTCCTCGGCTTCTTTGCGCTCTGTAGTTCTTGGCTGCCGCCGTCATCCCGGTGCCACATCTCTTGAACTCTTGGCCCACGAGATCCATCGTCGTGTCCCGTAGAGCCTCCCTTGGCGCTCCACTGCCGAAGTCTCTGATGTCGATTAATACCCAAAGCACTGTCCGTTCCGAAGCTTCTTTCGTGTTGCAGAGCTTCTGAAGAGCTTCTCGAAGAGCTATTGCCTTTCCGCAACCTCAGCTTGCCTCGCACACAACCTCCTCAGTTCGTCCCGGCGTCTTTACCGAGCAGACGGTCACACCCTCCTAGTGTTGGTCGCGAGCACATCGGTTGGTCTTATCACAACGTTGCCAAATCACGACGTCAAGACCCTCGTCATCGAGTCGGCTTCCAACCAATTAATATCATTTTCATCGATTGCGCAACTTTGCAAGGGCTTCTTTGCGTGTGTCAATCTCGCACCTCCTGCCTCAAACCGCCACCTCCGTTGAGGTTCAGGCCCTGAAAGCGCTCTAGTCATCTTTTGCGACATTCAGCTTCTGTACTTTTCGCCCCCGGTTCGCTTCCATCTTGCCCACCGCTCAGTCGGTTCATTCCGCGGCGACTCAGTCCAGACCCTGGTTGTGTGGCCCGGTAACCACCCCCTGGTGGCTACTACTGTTGTATATAGTCGTGGGACATCTACGCCCGACAAGACTCAGGCATCCCTCTGCCACTCGCTTCTCCAGGCGCCTGTTCGATAACCCAATATCAGAGCTTGTCCTGAAGGGTCCCTCGCCAATCGCCCATCATGTCGAGCACGAGCACCAAGATCGGCCATGGCCTGGCCAAGGTTCTGGGTATCAAGCTGCAGCAGCCCGAGAACGAGGAGATGCTCCGCGGCGAGTCTGTCTTCTCCGTTCAGTCGTCGGACACCTTCGTCGAGGAGGAGCCTACAACGGCAGAATGGTTTGTCGAGCTCCTGCCCACGGGCGAGGAACTCTTTGACTACCTCAAGTCACTGTTCCCCTTTATCAACTGGATCGGCCACTACAACATGCAGTGGTTCCTCGGTGACCTCGTCGCCGGTGTGACCGTCGGTGCCGTCGTGGTTCCCCAAGGTATGGCTTACGCTGGTCTTGCAAAGCTTGATCCCGAGTTCGGCCTGTATTCCTCCTTCATGGGTGTCATCCTCTACTGGTTCTTCGCTACCTCGAAAGACATCACCATCGGCGTAAGTTCATCAGAAACAACACCCCTGAACGCCGCTAACAGAGACTTACTAGCCAGTGGCCGTCATGTCCACCGTCGTTGGCAACCTCATCACTGACGTCCAGGCTGAGTTTCCCCAATACGCCGGCCATCAAATTGCATCGGCGCTCGCCATCATCGCTGGCGCCATCATCTTGTTCATCGGCTTGATTCGTATGGGATGGATCGTCAATCTGATCTCCCTCACCTCCCTGTCGGCCTTCATGACTGGGTCCGCCATCAGTATCGCCGTCGGCCAGCTCACCACGTTGATGGGTATCAAGGGCGTCAACACCAGAGAGGCCACGTATCTTGTCTTCATCAACACCCTGAAGAGTCTTCCCAAGACGAAGATGGACGCTGCCATGGGTCTGACGGCCTTGGCCATGCTCTACCTTTTCCGCTTCATCTTCAACACGGCCGCCAAGAAGTACCCGCAAAAGTCGAAGCTTTTCTTCTTCCTCTCGACCTTGCGAACTGTCTTTGTCATTCTCCTCTACACCATGATCAGCTGGTTGGTCAACATGCACAGGAGGGACAACCCCATGTTCAAGATCCTCGGAGATGTGCCCAGAGGTATGATACCCGGCTGCCCACAGAGGTCCCTACCGTGCTAATTAGTTATTCTTAGGTTTCCAGGATGTTGGCACCCCCAAGATCGACACCGGTCTCATCAGCGCATTCCTCCCATTCCTGCCCGCCAGTGTCATTGTTCTGGTCATCGAGCACGTTGCCATCTCAAAGTCCTTTGGTCGCGTCAACAACTACACCATCAACCCATCTCAGGAGTTTGTGGCAATTGGTGTTACCAACGTGATCGCACCCTTCCTCGGCGGATACCCTTCGACTGGATCTTTCAGTCGCACGGCTATCAAGTCCAAGGCCGGTGTCAGAACCCCCTTTGCTGGTGTCATCACCGGTCTTGTTGTCTTGCTCGCCATCTACGCGCTGACGGCCGTGTTCTTCTACATCTCCAGCGCATCGCTTGCTGCCGTCATCATCCATGCTGTGGGTGACTTGATTACGCCGCCCAATACCGTCTACGGCTTCTGGCGCGTGTCGCCACTCGAGGTTGTCATCTTCTTCGTCGGTGTTTTTGTTACCATTTTCTCTTCCATCGAGAATGGCATCTATGCCACCGTCTGCATCTCGGCTGTTCTGCTGTTGTGGCGTATCTTAAGAGGCCAGGGCCGTTTCCTCGGCAAGGTCAAGGTTCACTCGGTTGTTGGTGACCACGTCATTGGCGATGACCACAGACAAGTCATGGGCGAATACGGCACCTTCAACGGTGCCGAGAACGCTGCGCGCAATGTGTTCCTTCCCATCGACCACGGCGATGGCTCCAACCCCGAGGTATCCCTCGACAGCCCGTACCCCGGTATCTTCATCTACCGCTTCTCGGAGGGCTTCAACTATCCCAACGCCAGCCACTCTCTCGAGTACCTGACGGAGTACGTTTTCGAGCGAACTCGCCGCACGAACCTCGACACCTTCGGACGCCTGGGTGACCGCCCCTGGAACGACCCCGGCCCATCTCGCAAGGCCAAGAAGGCCCAGGCGCAGCGCGAGCATGACGAGAGCAAGCCCACACTAAAGGCTGTCATCCTCGACTTCAGCTCCGTCAACAACGTCGACATCACGTCTATCCAGCAGCTCATCGACGTCCGCAACCAGCTTGACAGCTACGCCGCCCCGGACAAGGTCAACTGGCACATTGCGTGCATCAACAACCGCTGGACCAAGCGAGCTCTCGTCGCCGGCGGCTTCGGCTACCCCTCTGACCGTGGCCACGGCCAGTGGAAGTCCATTTTCAGCGTTGCCGACATTGGTGGTGCCGACTCCGCCGCCGCAGTTGCAGAGAAGGAGGCCCACGAGAAGGGCTTGTCGACACATGCCAAGGCCTCGAGACACGTGGATGAGGAGGCCGGCAAAGGCGGTGACGTGCATGATGAGATTGACCCGGTCTCATCGAGGTCCAGCCCTCAACAGACCAAGGAGATTTCTCCCAAGAGGCGTGGTGTCGTCGTCCACGGCCTCAACAGACCGCTGTTCCACGTCGATCTCACGAGTGCTCTGCAGAGTGCCATTGCGAACAGCGAGGGCAGGGGTGCAGACGTTCCATCCGGAGCCAAGAGCCCGGACACGTCCAGCGATTAGAGGCTTGAATTTTGGAAACACTATTAGCGATTGATACCCTTGGTGGGAAAATTGTTTTTGAGGAGGCAAACGGAGGATATGTTTTTAATTATGATGTGTCGGCAAGATCTTGCTGTGGCTGTTTGGTCAAGTCATGTATATAAACGACCGGAGACCCATGATTCAACAGCACAATGCCATATATTCAACTGTCTTGCTCGTCCCTGCTGCGCTGCGCTTGATGATTTGACAACAAGAGAAGGTCTCGTCATCTGATGGGGAATGTGGGTTGATCGAAATGTGCCACCTCTTGGGAAAAGTAGGTCATCTTGAGCATGCCTACCACGTTGTAGAGACGTTGGTGTGCTCGACACCAAGTGGACGAGGCAACGTCGAACTCATCCCTGCTTGACAAATAGTCTGGGCCGCTAACCAGCTGGAATGGCTTGTCAAAGCTGGAGGGAGCCGATGACCCTGTAGCTTTGAGGTTGATACACTTTCTCAGACTTCTTACTACTGACTACATGGCTACAACGCCTAACTATTACGGCCTACCTCGTCAAAGGCGTTGCATCACCAGCCCCGAAAAACAGAAGAAAAAAAGACATGCAACACCGGGCATTCGCTGGTCGTCACCGACCCAACTACTACTCCGGCCCTCACTGGTTTATCGATGGGAGAGCGGACGGGATCCCGAGTTCTCCAGTGGGTATGGTCGCATGTGATGGTTGGTGACGACGACGAGACTCAAGTATCGTTTGGGGCACGTTTTTTCCCGGCCGGCGCGCCTTGGCCAACAGACTGGAAGTGCCGGAAGCGGAGAAACCGTTATGCTTTACACGGGTGGGAGACGGAGAAGCTGCGCATGGAGGGCTCCGTGGACGCGGAGAGTTAGTGGAAGAAGTCCTGGGAAGAGGAAGAGGGAAAGGGAGAGAGGGTAATCAATGCCTCGTTCTGACTCGACGAGGCGAGGATGAGAAGGAAAGCGAATTGGAGGTCGTTGCAGTCAGTCGCATGTACGGTGTAGCTGAGTTGAGCAGGGGAAAATGGAAGTCATGGCGGAGAAGAGGTGATATCGACATGGTAGGCATGGGACCTTATCACGCAACTGGATGGACTTCCAACTAACTTCAGTGGCGTCTGACGTCCAAGAACGCCTGGCGTCGATGCCATGACATGACTCTTCGCCAACGAGGTCGGCACACGCACTCATCAGCACATATCCTATGAATAGGTTCATCGTGACATTCCCGCGCACCTCTGACGGGGCCTGCGCTGGAGAGGCGACGAAGCTTGGCGGTGACGGTGGGGAGGCCCAACCCATATTGGACGCTTTTCCAGCCGCACCGCCAACATGGAGCCAACGACGTCAGAGTCGCGGCTCGATATTTCTGATTACATTTATCTCCCAGACGGTCGGGTTTGCGGCGCAGCAGATCATCAAGTTGTCTGGGTCGGCGGTCGTGGGTGGTCTTTCCTGGGTGTGGCCCGGCCAGACTTGACCCGTCCGTCTTCACGACGAGGCATATCTGCAACATTCACCATGCAGAGAAGAAACCTCGTTCGAGTCGATGAGAAGCCACGGAGAGAGAAAACGCCTTGCGAGGTGAAGATGTCGGCCGGCGCGGCGCAGAGTCTGGCAGTGGCCGTATCAGGCGCGGCCCAGGGAAGGCAGTGAGGAGGTAAGTGGTACCCAAGGTAGTCTAAAAATGGCCCCCAACAACAACAGCAGCAGCAGGGAGAGTCACGTACTGGGCATACGGCAACAAGTCCAGGAGCGCGAGCAAGAGATGGCAGACAATGACACCACAGGCCGGCCCATTGTGCGGCCGCAATCCACAACCTCACAGGACCGAGGGGGCTGTGACGATGTTTTAGGTTCAGGCGGCCCCTTTGGACGGCCCAGAGAGCAAGCCGGCGGCAGTCGACCAATGAGATGGCGCGGCAGGAGAGACGACGATTGGACGAGGGAGCGTCCAGGTACGGGCCTGATGACCAGGGTTGGAAATTAGTCTAGTCTAGTCTAGTATTAGTATACTAATTAGTATATATAAAATAACTACTATTAATAGAAATCTAG